>CM055117.1:213252059-213688240 GCA_029206835.1 Rana muscosa | reverse complement strand
CTGCTATATCACCAGAACTGATAAATGCAATAGGGGATCTGCTAACCAAGTGTCAGAAGACAAGCACGGTGCATGTAGAGACTAGCTACCGGAGACTAAAGACATTCTCAGGGAAGCTCCCTGTCCCTGCAGGGGAAGAAGATTTTGATACCTGGGTGGAGCAGGCATTACAAGCAGTAGAGGCATGGGAGGTGCCTGAAGCGCAGAAGAGGCAACGAGTGATAGAAAGCCTCAAAGGCGCAGCAGCAGAAGCAGTGAAAAGTTTTCGGTTTGGGAATGCAGATTGCACGGCTCAAGACTGTCTAGCCATGCTACAGGAAGAGTTTGGTCAATTGGAAAAGGTGACAGAGATGGTCTACCAATTTGAACATACTTTCCAACAGCCGAATGAGAAACTTTCAGAGTATGTTAGGAGACTGAACAGGTTGCTGTGCAAGATTGTGTTAAAGAAGGGAATGAAGCCCCAAGATACAGATGCGGCAAGAATGAAACAAGTTTTAAAGAGAGCATTACGCTCGGATCCAGTCTGGCTGCACCTGAAGACCTCGGGAGGAGGAACATTACTGACTTATGCTGACTTGATAAAAATCATCAGAGATGAGGAGGCGCTACAACAGGACCAGCAAATGATTAAGGCAAATGTTGTACCCGCACAGGTGCTAGTCAATCCAGTGATGACCCCTGAAAGAGACTCAGAGGTAGACACTCTAAAAGCTCAAATGTCCAAGGTGTTAGAGATGTTGACCTCTCTGATGGCAAAAGACACAGAGGGTCCCAAGAGAGAAGTACCAAGGAAGGAATTATTCCCAATTGCCTCAGCACCCGCATCTTTACAAGAATGGGGAGATATAGTCTGCTTTAACTGTGGAGGAATTGGCCATATTGCAGCTACATGTTCCAGTCCCAAGAAGAAGAAACCAGACAACCGCAACCTGGCGGAAAACTCCAGAGGGCCCCGGTGAAGGAGTCAACCGGGTGCCCATCACTTTCAGTGAGCTCCAAGCTGAATGCGAAGCAAAAGAAAAGAGGAGATAAAACACCTCAGAGGAAACGCAACATTCCTCAACGGAGATACACCCCAGAAAAAGGGGGCAAGACCCCTCAGAAGGGACACAGCACTCCCCAGAGGGGGTGCACACCTAGGAAGAATAATAGTATCCCTCCGCGGGTCCGTACACCCATTGAAAGGAGGGAAATCAATGCATACCAGGCTCAAGAAAGATTAAAGTCCAAAGGGAATTGGATGAGAGAGAGTCCGAAAGGAAAGGGTCAGAAGAAGGCGAACCCTGCCAGGCCATATCTGGAGAAGCTGGTAGGCCCATCTCCTATAGTGCCCATTCAAGTGGAGGGAGTCTACACCAGAGCCATCTTGGATACTGGGGCACAAGTGACCCTGTTATACCAAGATTTCTACGATAAGCACTTGAGTCACCTGCCCATCCAGAAGATAGAGGGACTAGAGATATGTGGGATTGGAACCCAGAATTTCCCCTACGATGGCTATCTGCCTGTCAAGATGATCTTTGACCCATCTGTGGCTGGAAAAGCCAAAGTGTTTGACACCCTGGCGGTTGTGTGCCCTCGGCCGCCAGGAGCCAACAAGAGTTCCCTTATAATAGGGACAAACATGGACCTGGTCCGAAGACTTCTGACCCCTCTAGTGAAAGAGAAGGGGTCAGCGGCCACCAAGATCCACCCCATGCTGAAGACGGCTTACCAACGGCTGGTCCTAGAGCAGAAGACCCCTGGAGAGGGGATAGGGAAGGTGTGGAGACTTGGAAGAGAAGGGATAGTGTTGCAGCCCGGCAAAGTAACCTGTCTCAGAGCCACTGTGAAGCTTACTTGGGAGCAGCCTGGACCCTTTGTCATGTTGGAGTCCGACCCAAGGGAAGAGTCCCCCGGTCTGGAAGTGATACCAGAAGTGATTCCGCTGAAGGCCCTGAAGAAGGCCCATTGTAGAGTTCCAGTGAGTGTTAGGAACAATACAGATGGCCCCATGGAAATCCCAGCTAGGATGCTGCTGGGCCAGGTGAGCCCTGCTGCCCCTGTCAACTTGTCAGAAGTAAAGGGGACGGGTGAAGGAGGAGATGCTTGGGAGAAGCTATCCATGGAAAACCCGAATCTGTCCAGGGCTTGGAAGGAGAGAGCCAAGGCCCAGTTGACCAGATGGGAGAAGATCTTCTCCAAAGATGAGTTCGATGTGGGGTGTGCAAGGAGTGCCACCCATCGGATCCGCCTCCAAGAAGATAAGCCCTTCAGAGAGAGAGTCAGGCGGGTCCCACTAGCAGGTCTGGAGGATCTAAGGGAACAACTTGCAGAACTCAAAAGGACTGGTGTGATACGGGAGTCTAGAAGCCCCTATGCCTCCCCGATAGTGGTGGTCAGGAAGAAGAATGGATCGTTGAGGCTCTGTATCGACTACAGGACTCTTAACAGGAGAACCATACCCGACCAGTACACCACTCCGAGGATAGAGGATGCCCTACAGAGCTTGTCTGGAGCCAAGTGGTTCAGCGTTATGGATCTCAAGAGTGGGTACTATCAGATCCCTATGCACCCAGAAGACAAGGAGAAGACAGCTTTCATAACACCAGTGGGGTTCTTTGAATTCGACCGTATGCCCCAGGGACTGTCTGTAGCTCCTGCTACCTTCCAACGTCTCATGGAGAAGACTGTAGGAGACATGAACCTTATTGAAGTCCTTGTATACCTGGACGATGTCATTGTCTTTGGGAGAACCTTGGAGGAACACGAGGAGAGGCTGGAAAGAGTATTGAGAAGACTCAGTGAGGAGGGACTCAAGCTTTCGCCTGAGAAGTGTCGGTTCTACCAGTCTTCTGTGAACTATCTGGGGCACATAGTGTCTGAAGAAGGGGTGGCCACAGACCCTGAGAAATTGGAGGCAGTTACCTCCTGGCCACGACCCACCACAGTAACAGAACTCAGATCCTTCTCAGGGTTCTGTTCCTATTACAGGAGGTTTATGGAAGGATTCGCCCGAATTGCTAGGCCATTGAATGAACTACTCAAGACCGAGGGGGAAGAGGACGACTCAGGACCCAGGAAGCCGGGAGAGTCAGTCAAAGATCAGTGGAACCAAAAGTGTGAAGAGGCCTTCCAGGCGTTGAAGAAGAACCTAACCACTGCCCCAGTCTTGGCCTACGCAGACCCGACCAAACCCTATGAACTACACGTAGATGCTAGTCATGATGGTCTGGGAGGAGTACTTTACCAAGAACACGAAGGACAACTGCAGCCTGTTGCCTACGTGAGCAGGAGCCTGACCCCCTCTGAGAAAAACTACCCCACTCACAAGCTGGAGTTCCTGGTCCCTAAGTGGCCGGTAGTAGACAAGCTCAAAGACTACCTGTATGGGGTGGAGTTCACTGTGAAGACCGACAACAACCCCCTTACCTACCTTTTCACCACAGCAAAGCTGGACGCCACTGGACACAGGTGGCTGGCCGCATTGTCTGGATTCAATTTCAGCCTAAAGTACAGGCCAGGGATTGGGAATCGAGATGCAGACGCTTTGTCCAGAAGATCTCATGGTTCCACCCATGACATGGAAGACTGGACTCAAGTGGCACCGGACGGGGTGTGGGCCCTATGCCAGGGGGCTGAATTGCAAGCCAGAGGGGGCTCAAGGGCGGACGAAATAGGAGTTACCATGGTA
The DNA here is from genome assembly GCA_029206835.1 of Rana muscosa. Taxonomy (NCBI): domain Eukaryota; kingdom Metazoa; phylum Chordata; class Amphibia; order Anura; family Ranidae; genus Rana; species Rana muscosa. The sequence goes on along the minus strand of CM055117.1, from coordinate 213,684,564 downwards.
GGAGTCCCCAAACAATACTGTGGAGTAACTCAACTGGAGGAAGACCATCTGCCAAAGCTGTCTAAGAAGGAGCTAAGATGTGACCAATTAGAAGACCCCATGGGGAAATTAGTTTTGGAAGCCTTGGAGAATCAGGATCCAAACAGACTTCTGAGTCACTCCTCGAAGGAAGCTCGCCTGTTGAGGAAGGAGTGGGACAGGTTACAGGTGCATCAGGGAGTGGTCTACCGAAGGGGCCCCTCTGATGACCTGGAAGATAAATGGCAATTGTTTCTTCCGGAAAAACACAGAGAGACTGTTCTGATGGCCCTACATGACAATCATGGCCACTTAGGGGCGGAAAGGACCTTTCAACTTGTCAGAAGTCGGTTCTATTGGCCCTGTATGAGGGCAGAAGTAGAAGAGTACTGCCATTCGTGTGCACGCTGCATCCAGAGGAAGACTTTACCCCATCAAGCTGCCCCAATGGGCCATCTACAGAGTCAAGGCCCAATGGATCTGGTATGCATTGATTTCCTCTGCCTCGAACCCGATCTGAGTGGACTAGGAAATGTTCTGGTGATAACCGATCATTTCACCCGGTATGCCCAAGCTTTCCCAACCAAAGACCAGAAGGCTTCCACAGTAGCCAAGGTACTTATGGAGAAGTATTTTGTCCATTATGGACTGCCTCAGCGACTTCATTCAGATCAAGGAAGGGACTTTGAGAGTCGACTGATCCGGAAACTCCTGGATTCGTTGGGAATCAAGAAGACTCGAACTACACCTTACCACCCACAAGGGGATGCTCAGCCGGAGAGGTTTAACCGAACCTTGCTCAACATGTTGGGGACTCTGGAAAGTGAGAAGAAACAACATTGGAGCAAACACATAGCAGCTATAGTACATGCTTACAACTGCACCACCAGTGATGCTACAGGCTACTCCCCATATCGACTTATGTTTGGGAGAGAAGCGAGACTACCTGTAGACTTGGCCTTTGGCACCTCTTTAGACCATTCCTCAGCCACATCCCACAAAGGATGAAAGTAGCCTATGAACAAGTTCAAGCGGCCTCAGATCAAAGGGGAGCCCGAAACAAAAGAAACTTCGACTTGAAGGTCCGGATACAAGACCTGCAGCCCGGGGACCGAGTATTGCTACGCAATCTGGGGGTCCCAAGAAAACACAAACTTGCAGACAGATGGAGATCTGAACCCTATGTCATCTGTAGGAAGTTGCCGGGCCTACCTGTCTACAAGTTGAAGCCGGAAGGAAAGGTAGGCCCACTGAAGACGTGGCATCGAAACCACCTGCTCCCACTTGCTGAAGCAGTCAGGATACCTCCAGTGAGAGACTCCCCTGAACCAGTGTCTATTCTGGATACCCCCAGGCCAAACACTCGGTTCCAGACCTCTCGGACTGAAGATATAGAAGCTTCTGAACTCAGTGGAGATGAAGAAAGAGAGCTTGACTGGCTGTGGCCTTCCCCAACTCAAGGGACTTCTGCTATAGATCTTCCAGCTACTGAAGTCACTACAGATACACAACTGAATGCAGAAGCCGTTGAATTCATCCCATATAGTCCTTCATTTGATTACTGGGAAGATGCCCGTGATGTTTACCCTGAACAGGACCCTAGAGACTCTATGTATCCCTCGGCTCCTGAAGCAGATGTTACAGAGCCTGCCGTGTTGCCTGAGCCTGTTACGGAAGAAGAGCATGTGGCGCCAGAGCCAGAAACCATAAGGGAACAAAGGGCCCGTAGAGTCATAAGGCCTCCCAGAAAATTGACCTACCCACAAATGGGGAAGAGCTCAGAAGATTCTGTGATCACTGCTAGGAGGAGTGTAGAGAATCCGGACCCCTCCACTGTACATTTGGTAGAGGGCAACCCCCACTCACTCTCTGGCACAGTTAGGCAGGTCACTCAGGATAGTATGACCTGTGGCAAGGGGAATCCAACCCCTCGGTTTTGGTGGGAATTCCCTATGCCAACCTCTTATGCAATGTTGTCTGGGGTTGTACGCAGTGTATGCTAAGGTTTCTTTGGGGACCAAAGAATTTAAGTGGGGGGAGTGTGTAGCGGGGTCCCCTTTAAGACTCTCGGGACTACCTTGCCCAGAATCCCTTTCGGCATGTTTCCACCCCAGAGACTCATGGGAGGGGTTATAAAAGGAGGAGGCGAGGCTGGGCTCGGTCTCTTTGGGACACGAGACTTCAGTGACTGATCCTCCTGTGCGGATGTGCCGGAGTGCAAGGCCTGAAGCCTGAGGCCTTGCGCAGCACCAAAGAGCCTTCCACCCCACTGCGAGCCTGGGTGGCATCTGACTTCGCTTGTCTACAACCTTGGTTGGATCGGGGACCCGATCGCTGGAGACACTGTGTGTGTGAGGACACAGTCGGTGGAAGTTCCCGGACTGGGATCGCGTCCGGAGGGGTGAGCGAGCGTATGCTCAGACCATATACTGTTGTTGCTAATGTGCCTATAGACTGCCGTGGCCCACAAGTTTATATCGGATACTCTCACTGGAGATCCATATCAGAGCGGAACTTAGAGTTCATGAAGTAAAGTGTTTATTTCATCACAACCTTCCCACTGGATTACAAATGGTATTCTGTTAATGTGCACCACCTTTAAAGAATTGCCGGTGAAGAAACCATCATCCCCTATAGACTGAGTTTTAGATATCTGAGCCAGGCCTGGCCAGCTAGTTAGTTCATTTAGGTACTGCGCCACAGGGCGCCTCGTTAACGGTCGCCCACGCGGGGCACCTTTACTGTTCCTCTATTGCATAGTATGTTTATTGTTGCAGGGATCTGCAACCTATTACCTGTAAACTGTTACTATTGTTAATCTTTCTTCACCATAAGCTTAAAGTAAATTTGATACCCCTTTCATTATTGCCTTGGTGTCTGAGTTTACTCATACAGTATAATAATTTTATTGCTGCCATAACTAACTGTGCCAGTAGGGGATCGAGTACATTGCCGGGGGTTGGCGGAGCTGTTTTCAGGGCCCAAACTAAATCTGCGGCCTTCTTAGTTGAAGGTATCGCTACACAACAAAACAAGCTCTCCTGTAAAAAAGAAAAACATTTTTTCCTGTAAAGACTTGCGTGACTGCAATGTGAGCTGGAGTCTGGCTTCAATTTGTTAGTGTATCTAAATCTGCTAGTCCATCTAACACTACCTCCCCCCCCAGATTAACAAGGCTGCTGTCTGTTGTCCTCCCTGTGCTCCTAGATCTGGAGGCACTCTAATGCAGGAGATGTATTACTGGCCAGATCTCCAGGTGAAAACAGAGCCACCACATATAATACAATATAATACATTTTTGGTTAGCACAGGAACCTGCGAATTCCTGTGTCTGGAATAACAGGTTTTTGCAAATAGCATGAACGTTTGCACAGCCAGCAACTAAATGCGGTGATGGTGGCCGGACGCACACAAAATGCAATAATTCGCACACAGATACCTGCCGCTGGAAATTGCAGGGTATGCTAATTACCCATTTGAATGTAACCTGATTGTCAGCTTTTGCTGTTTGCGCCTTTTTTTACAGTAGCTATCATTAGTTTACTATTAGCTGTGTAGCGCACAGACCCCTTTATTTACCTGCATTAACATTGGCTCCTCGCAGGAAGAGAGAGGCACACCGCACTAACAGCCCGTACCCTCCTGTGCAAGAAGTTGAGTGGTGTTGTTGTTGGGTCTTTCTACGGTCAGAACATGAAAACCTCCAGAGCCTGATTCTCATCTCTATGTTAATTAGAGACAAGTACTTGACTTCCCATTAAAGTGAATGTCCACACAAGCTGAAACTCCAACTCAGAGTTTATTTTCTATTAGCAATAACACAGTCTCTGATAGAAGAAAGGTTGGAGTAAGAAACAGAATAGCACAAGATGTAGATAAGGTCCAGCCACAAACGTTACTGATGTTCGCTCAGCTTATCGAGCAAATTTAACTAGGCGCACAGTCTCTGCCACAGACTGTGAGGTTGGTCTCTGCCACAGACCTGATGAAACTGATCCCCTTCTTTAGCTATGGCCCTTGTTTAGGAGAAGACATCCCTCTGGAGAGTTACCGGGCCCCTACCGTCACCACGACTCTGCACTGGGTCTTCAGAGAGTTCCTTCCCGGCCTCCTCATCCTAGATACGGGTCCCCTCGCAATGCGACACCCTGAGATTCCTTGATCCCTGGCGGACCCCAGCCGAAGGTGCTGGGCCCCAGGCCTCCACTGCGGTTCCTGGGCTTACATGCCCAGGGTGGACAGGTACAACACGATAGTACCTCACCCTGAGCTGAAGGTGCCCAGGATGGAACCGGAACACTCCCTGGGAGTAGGACTCCCGATAACCGAACCAATGATGACCCGCCCCCGGGCCAAAGGTGCCTGGGGCAGACAGGAACAAGAACCTGGGGTAGGACCCCGCTGACAGAACCCCGAACAGGCAGCGTCTGCCCCTTTTATATCCTCTCCCAGCATGCCCAGCAGGTAAAACACACCCACCGTATAGCTGCCGAGAGGGGACACACAAGGCACAGCACTGTATCAGTGGTTCAACCCTAGCCTACTATGGCAGCGCCACCTGTAGGCCACAGGGAACTACACACCGATACTCTCCCTGTGGATAGACATGGTTGCAAAAACCCTAACAAATTAGGGTGTTTGAGCAAACTACCTCTCAAACACTTCCCTTAAATTGAGGACCCCGCTACATACTCCCCCTACTAATGGACACTGGTCCCCAGTGTCTGGATCAAACCTATGCCTCTCAATCCTGAGTCAACATAGACTTACTCCAGAGACTATCTAAAAAAAAAAAACAATTTGGAAAAAAAAATTTGTTTGTGCCAGAGCATAAACATAGGGAAAAGGGAGTTAAAAGCAGAGATGAAAGAAGAGTAGAGAAACATATGTGTACATCACATTCTCAATGACACAATGAACCACATTTATAATTTACATTTCCCTCCCGACTACCATAGCTAAGCCACTGTTGTGTTACACTATGTGATTATTCTTGCTCTGTGTCTTTAAGATCTGTCCCCTTCTTTCTAGCTGAACTCTCTCTCTCACCGTAGTTCTTTATATATCTCCTCCACTTCCTGATTCTGGTCATTACTCCTGTATATGTTCCATGCTAAACATCTTACATGTGGCTCACAACTGCAACGTTTTTCTACCTATGAATATCCATCATTAAACGGAACATTCGAAAGGATTCATCGTCTGTCGTCCTAACTGTGAGTTTATTCATTGAGTTAAACTGCCTGTATCGATGCAAGGGATAATAGCAAACCAGCTTGTGTAAGGCCTACTTCAACCTGGAGATGAACTTTATCGCTTTGTAGTTGAGACAGAACAGTAGAAAAACGGAGTTTCACAGCCTAATTACAAGATTTCTGCATGTCAGTACTGAAACAGACAAGATTTACTGCCCTCATAGCAAGACAGAAGGGACAGAGCAGCACATGGCAGCCTGAGACAATCTGCACGGTGTCATATTTCAGCACACAGATCCTGCCTGCTTTCACAGTCAGTCTGCTATCATGAGTGATCAAGCTTCTGCATGTGAACTCACATCTACCTCCCCACAAGTTCCTGAAGAAACTGAGTTACCCAAACACTCAGTTAAACCCACTTGGAAAGTAATGGAGAATTATGAAGCTTCAAGGACTGAATTGTCAAATAGCTTGGAATTAGTCTGGGAGAAAATCCTTGCTGAAGCCAATACAGTGTCTGTTGAACGTGAACTACTGACACTAGAGGGCGCCATTAAACAACTTTCTGCCTCATATGAGCTTTATCAGCTTACCAGCATCAAATTCACTAATGTCTTACAAAACATGAAGTCAGAAAATGCGATGAGGCAGTTAAAGCGTGTCAACATTCTTAATATTGAAAGAGACAGTTTTATCCAGCAAACCAGATTAAAGGCAGAAGCAAAAATAAAGCTGTTACAGGACACTGTATCTCACAGATCTGTTTCCACCAGACGTTCTAAAAACTTGTCAAGATCCCATAGTTCAAGATACTCAACACTCAGTGAGCGACTTATTAATGCCCGCGCTGAAGTGGAAGCCAGCAAAGTGCAGGTGGCATATGCAGAAAAAAGAGCAGAGTTGGAAGCGCTGTCAGCACGTCAAAGAGCAGAGTTGGAAGCGCAGTCAGCACATCAAAGAGCAGAGTCGGAAGTGCAGTCAGCACGTCAAAGAGCAACAATGGAAACCTTAAATGAACAGTGTAAACATGACGCAGCTATGGCAAAGCTAAGGGTCCTACAGCAAGCTATCAGTGCAGACGAAGGTGCAAGTGAGAAAGACAGCATTAACTTAAACATAGCAGATATGGAAGACCCCCTCAAACGCACTAAAGACTATGTCCTAAGCCACTGCAGTGCACACTCCATTGTCTCCAATGCTCCCGACTACATAGAGACTCCTTCACAGCTTCAAGTTAAAGAGGTTCCAGCAACTTCCTGCACTCAAAATCACTCCACTGCATTTCCTACCTGCCTACCTTGCCTGCCTTCATACGTCACAGAGCATCGGCGCAAGCTTCAAGCAAGTCATCAATCTCCAGTCATCGGTACAGCCTTGAATCAACGTACCATTGGAACAACTGACTTCAAGCAAGCAACTCACCTGGATGCATCTGCTGCACCATATTTCCCTGTGTCCTTTAACAACAATGTCAAAGATAACGCAATCAGCACCATACAGCCAACAGCATCTCACATAAAGGCGGAGACAACTGAGACAGAAGAGTTTGTGAGGTACATGCTTCGCAGAGAGTTTACAAAGACTGGTCTTACAAGTTTTGATGACCAACCTGAGAACTACAGAAGTTGGAAATGTGCCTTCAGAACTACAATCAGCAATATTGGCATTACAGCTGATCAAGAATTGAATCTGCTGATCAAATGGCTTGGTCCTCTATCTGCTGCACGTGTTAAGCCATTAAGATCGGTTTTCATGGACAATCCTACTGCAGGCCTCACAGCTGCATGGGAGCGACTAGAGCAAAGTTATGGCAGTCCAGAAGCTATAGAAAATGCTTTGTTCATACGTATGGAAACTTTCCCAAAGATATCCGGTAAGGACAACAAGGAGTTCCAGAGACTGAGTGACCTTCTCCTTGAGCTTCAGCTAGCCAAGACAGACCCAAAACTACCTGGACTCAGTTACCTTGACACTCCAAGAGGGGTAAACCCAATTGTCTCCAAGCTCCCGTATGGTTTGCAAGAGAAATGGACTGCACTAGGGTCATCATACAAAAGAGAGAACAAGGTTTCCTTCCCTCCATTCTCTTTCTTCTGTGAATTCATCAGGGAAATTGCAGAGACCAAGAGCGATCCAAGTTTTTCCTACGGTGAGTACAGTCTCTTCTCACCCTTTCCTAAGAGTACCAGTCTTCAGGGCAACTATAGAAACCATAGAGGCCCAGTGTCCGTGAAAAAGACTGACATCCTTCCCACTCCTACCACAGTTCTGGCCACGAACAGAGTAGGAAGATTGAAAACCCTAACAGAGAGTGTCCCATACACAAGAAGCCACACCCCCTCAATAAATGTATCGGCTTTAGGAAAAAGCCTCTGGAAAAGCGCAAGGAGCTTTTAAAGACATTTAGGGTATGTTTCAGGTGCTGTGCTTCTACAGAACATTTTGCAAGGGACTGTAATGTGTCCATCAAGTGCATAGAGTGTGGCTCTGAAGAACATGTGCAAGCCCTCAATCCTCTTGAGCCCAGCTCTGCACAACCTGCCAACACTCCTCCCAGGTTAACACATGGCGGGGAGAATACAGACCAAGTGCCTAATTCTACCATCATTTCTTCATCCTGCACTGAAGTTTGTGGAGAAGACCGCTGTCGTAAGTCCTGTGCTAAGATATGCTTGGTGAACATATACCACAAGGATCAACCAGAAAAGTCTCTAAAGGCATATGCTATCTTAGACGATCAGAGCAATTGATCACTTGCAAAATCGGAATTGTTCAATCTATTTGAAATAAAAGGCGAAGCTCATCCTTACACCTTGGGTACCTGTAGTGGAACTATAGAGGTTTCTGGAAGAAGGGCTCATGGACTCATGGTATCTTCTCTCAAAGGTAACTTGCAATTACCCTTACCTACACTTGTTGAGTGCAATCAGATACCTGCTAACAGGGAAGAAATCCCTACTCCAGCTGCTGCTTTCCATCACCCTCACCTCAAGGTAATAGCAAATGAGATACCGCCGCTTGACAAAGATGCTCAGATCCTTCTTCTGTTAGGAAGAGACATTCTAAGAGTTCACAAGGTACACAGACAAGTCAGTGGACCCCCAGATGCCCCATTTGCCCAGCGCACGGATCTAGGGTGGGTCATCATAGGCAATGTCTGCATAGGCAAAATAAAAAGACCTACCAACATTTCGTCATTCAAGACAAATGTTCTGCCAAATGGCCGAAACACTTACTTTGAGCCATGCCCACATCACTACTGGGTGAAAGAGAAGATAGCCAGCCACGAATGGCAACATGGTATCTCAGGTGACACAAGCCCTTTCTCCTGCCATGATGGCGACTTCGGCTCTACAGTGTTTAATGCAACCAGTGAAGATGACATACTGGCTCCTTCAATGGAAGACAAAGAATTAATCAAGATAATGGACAATGAGTTCTTTCAAGATCACTCCAATAACTGGGTAGCACCCCTACCCTTTCGTCTCCCAAGAGAGAGATTGCCCAACAACTTACAGCAGGCCATCAGTAGATTCTCCTCCTTAAAGCGAAACTTAAGCAGGAAACCAGAGATGCAAAAGCACTTTGTGGACTTTATGCAAAATGTATTTGACAGAGATCATGCAGAGCCTGCTCCCCCACTAAAGGAGGGAGAAGAATGCTGGTACCTTCCATCCTTTGGCGTGTATCACCCACGCAAACCAGACCAAATCAGAGTTGTCTTTGATTCCAGTGCTCAGCACGAAGGTGTTTCTCTTAACAACATGCTCCTTACTGGACCCAACTTGAACAACAGTCTAATAGGAGTCTTGATTCGTTTCAGACAAGAGCCTGTAGCAGTAATGGTCGACATTCAACAGATGTTTCACTGCTTCATCGTCAGAGAAGACAACAGAAACTACCTCAGGTTTCTATGGCACAAGGACAATGACCTCAACAAGGAAGTTATAGATTATCGCATGAAGGTACATGTCTTCGGTAACAGTCCTTCCCCAGCAGTGGCAACTTATGGGCTAAGGAGAACAGCTCAGACTGGAGAAGTTGAATATGGATCTGATGCCCGTCAATTTGTTGAAAGAAACTTCTACGTTGACAACGCACTTAAGTCCTTTCCAACTGCTAAAGAAGCAATTGATCTTCTCACCAGAACAAAGGAGATGCTGTCTGTAGCAAACCTTAGATGGCACAAGATTATATCCAACAGCCAGGAACTTATGAATGCCTTTCACTCTGAGGACTATGCCACTAGTCTAAAAAACCTTGACTTAGGTACAGATGTGCCTCCTGTACAGCGAAGTCTGGGTTTGTTGTGGAACATCAAGCAAGACAAATTCACCTTCCAAGTGTCAACTTGTGACAAACCCTTCACTAAGAGAGGAGTCCTGTCCGTAGTGAATAGCATCTATGACCCACTGGGTTTCCTTGGTCCAGTTACCATTCAAGGTAAGATTTTACTAAGACAGTTGTCTACTGAGAACATAGACTGGGATACTCCCTTGCCTAGTGAGAATCAACACAAGTGGGAAAGGTGGAGATATTCTTTGAAGTCACTAGAAAAACTTCAGATTCCCCGTTGCTATGTTCCGGGTTCCATTTCAACTGCTAACCGGAGAGAGATTCATATTTTCTCTGATGCATCAGTTGAAGCTATTGCTGCAGTAGCCTATTTGAAGACCTCTGAACTGAATGGAGAATCACACTGTAGTTTTGTCCTAGGCAAGGCAAAACTCACACCCAAGCCTGCACATACCATACCAAGACTTGAACTTTGTGCAGCCGTGCTAGCAGTAGAAATTGCCGAGGTCATACGAAGTGAAATGGACACTAGAATTGATTCTTTCACCTTCTATACAGACAGTAAGGTAGTACTTGTTTACATACACAACCAAACAAAACAATTTTATGTGTACGTCAGCAACAGGGTTGAACGTATCAAGAGATACTCTCTACCAAGTCAATGGCATCACGTTCCCACTGAACTCAACCCAGCTGACTGTGGGACCAGAGTGGTGTCACCTGCCGCTCTTCAGGACAGCTTATGGCTGTCACCTCCAAGGTTTCTGTGTGAGGACTCTTACTTACTCCCTATTGACACCACCTATGGGCTAGTAAGCCCTGAAGATGATAAGGAAATAAGAACTGTGAACACCTCACTCCACACTTGTGTAAGTACAAAACAGAAGCTGCGGTCACACCATTACAGACATCGATGGAAGCAGGTGCAGCATCTAGCCAATGTGTTCTGGCATTGCTGGAAGAAAAAGTATCTTCACCACCTTCAAGGTCGTTACAAATGGCAAGCATCTAAGCCAAATCTTAAGGTTGGAGACCTCATCCTTCTAAAAGACAAGGAAGTTTGCCGGAATGAGTGGCCTATGGGTCTTATTACTAAAGTTATGCCCAGCGACGATAACAAAGTCCGGAAGGTAGAAGTCAAGGTAACCAAGGGAGGATCGACACAAACCTTTAGTCGACCAATTACAGAGTTAGTACTCCTTTTGCCAGGTGAGTGACTTGTGCAAGGACTAGCCATGCTGTCGGCACGGCGGGGAGTACATTGCTGCCATCTACAGGTTCTACTCAAAACTTTGGAATTATTTGAAGACATCATACTGTGACTTTATGTTCTTCATCCTGTTGAACTTACGTTTATTATTTGCTTGTTGCATGTTTTTCATTACAGGTTCCAGGACATTCGTCAGTATTGGACTTTTTGAAAATATATATTTTAGTTTAAGGTTATGAAATCTAAAGATTTCAGACGGGGAGTGTTGTGTTACACTATGTGATTATTCTTGCTCTGTGTCTTTAAGATCTGTCCCCTTCTTTCTAGCTGAACTCTCTCTCTCACCGTAGTTCTTTATATCACTCCTCCACTTCCTGATTCTGGTCATTACTCCTGTATATGTTCCATGCTAAACATCTTACATGTGGCTTACAACTGCAACGTTTTTCTACCTATGAATATCCATCATTAAACTGAACATTCGAAAGGATTCATCGTCTGTCGTCCTAACTGTAAGTTTATTCATTGAGTTAAACTGCCTGTATCGATGCAAGGGATAATAGCAAACCAGCTTGTGTAAGGCCTACTTCAACCTGGAGATGAACTTTATCGCTTTGTAGTTGAGACAGAACAGCCACCCTATTCTCAATGACTTGCTCAGCGTCCCCCTGTAGAGAAGGAAAAACACAACCAATATGCACATTCTATCTTTGAACATTTAGAATGAAAAGATCTTCCCCGAGGGAAAAATCCCTTCCTTTCAAAAAGTAAACACATTCAAATAAACTACAATGTAAAAGTTACGTAACACCGCCACCTAGTGGAAGTGCTACCGTCAAGACACCCGTCCCCAAAAAAAACGTTTCTTTTCCTGAGGGGTAAATCTTCCTTTTTCTCTTGCTCTGCTCTGAACTACTTCTACCCCAAAAGTCAATGTCTTTCAGGTGCTGTGAGCAAAGGAAAAAAAACTGCTCCCGTTTGTAGCAAAGGGGACTACCTCTTTTGGTAATGGCAAAGTTCTTAGGCTCCAGGAGAGTACACTCCAGAATGAATAAAACCAAACAAAAGAAAAAAATACAGTCTCTTAGAGGTAGTACTGCGGATCTGGCAACACAAGTGGTTTCCAATGTTTGTCAAAGGTGTCTATTTGGTATTCAACATTGTCTTTATCTTTCCTGTAAATTACCACTCTGTCCGCGTGTATGTGTCTACCTAGCATCCAGGATTCTTTACAGTCTTTAAACCTCTTAGTAGCAGCGATGGAACAAGAATAGTACCTTCGGGTCTCGGGTACCTTCAAATGAGCAAAGACAAAGTCCGCGTACCATCGACATCTATAAACTTCCACTTCAAATAAAAGTTCCTTGGGCAGATACGGATATTCCCACCCGTATTTGCTGGCCACTCTCTGATTAAACAACCGCTGCAGCCGGGACAATGGTGGCATGGTTGCTCGATCTCCCGCTCCTGGCAGAACGATGGCATCTGGGTGTCGAGGCACTTTCACTGCCTCTGGGCTAGACACAGGAGCCCGCAATGACACTCTCGATACCACACTAGCAGGTGTAGATTTCACAAAGGGTGGAAGGTCAGACGGTGAGACAGATCCCTCCTCAGGCTCCGGGGCCTCCACATGGGGTGTAGTATCCCCAGTAAGCATGGGTGAGTCTCTTTTCCTACGAGACGAGGACAGGGGTACATTATCCCAACCCTTCTTCTCAAACGACTCATCAATAGCAACATCATCTCCCGCATCGGAGACTGACTCCAGGTCGGAGGTATCACATTTCTCCGCTGGCAGGTAACTCTGGGTAGACGACGAGTCACCGCCATGAACAAGTTCAATAACTCTGGGATCCCCGACACTTTGGACCTTGTCCAAGGCCCCTTTCCCCGGCTTACCTCTGCTTGTAGCTGAAGCAGGACGTCAAGAACTTTTTCCCACGGAAGCATCCGATCTGAGCAAGCGCTGGGGTGTAACTCCACCACGGCGGCAGGAAGCCCTCAAGAAGCCAATCTTCCTCTTGGGCGGCGCAAGCGAGGATCCAGTGGCTACCGAAGCAACATCCTCCGGTCTCTCCGACTCCGGTTCCTCAATCACTGGAACATTCACGGTTGCGACTTCCTCCGAAGTCCCGACAGTGCGCGTAGGGGTGGCCGCAGAAGCTCTGGTTTCTTCTTCTTCTAAAGTGGTGGCGCCCGCAAGGCAGTTCAAACGGAAGGCCCGAGGTTTCTCAGTAGACTGCTCCACCTTGAACAGGAATTCCTTGCACCGTTCACATCTTCCAAAACGGCCTAAGATGCACCACCAGTCCCTGGCATCCGGGACAAACCACTCCAAGGGCCTCCGTCTCTTTGCAGACATAAAGAGCGAAGCGACCCCGAGGCTTCAACCGAATCCCCGTGTCAGTCATAGAAGCAGCAAACGAGGTCACATTCATGGTAGAAGTAGCCGGAACCCATTAGGCATCAGACGCCATGCTACCTGCTTGCCGATCCATGTCGCACTGTCCCTTTGGCGCCAAAGCCACCACGTGCAACTCCTCACATGGCATGGCTCCTCCCATCTCTCTGCAATGTTCGCTGGCTTCTTCTCTGTAGGCACGCCCACGAACTACGCAGCATGGGCTCTCCTCGTGGCGTAGACACTTTTCTCTCAATATGGCCGACCTCCACTGAACTCACATGGAATAAAGTTCAAACTCTGGGGGGTTTCCAACACTTTTTCACACTTTTCTTCTGTAGAAAATCCCGGACTCAAGCCCCTAGGTGTAGCGCACAGACCCCTTTCTTTACCTGCATTAACATTGGCTCCTCACAGGAAAAGAGAGGCAAACCGCACTAACAGCCCATACCCTCCTGTGAGGTTGAGCGGTGTTGTTGTTGGGTCTTTCTACGGTCAGAACATGAAAACCTCCAGAGCCTGATTCTCATCTCTATGTTAATTAGAGACAAGTCCTTGACTTCCCATTAAAGTGAATGTCCACACAAGCTGAAACTCCAACTCAGAGTTTATTTTCTCTTAGCAATAACACAGTCTCTGATAGAAGAAAGGTTGGAGTAAGAAACAGAATAGCACAAGGTGTGGATAAGGTCCAGGCACAAACGTTACTGATGTTCGCTCAGCTTATCGAGCAAATGTAACTAGGCGCACAGTCTCTGCCACAGACTGTGAGGTTGGTCTCTGCCACAGACCTGATGAAACTGATCCCCTTCTTTAGCTATGGCCCTTGTTTAGGAGAAGACATCCCTCTGGAGAGTTACCGGGCCCCTACCGTCACCATGACTCTGCACTGGGTCTTCGGAGAGTTCCTTCCCGGCCTCCTCATCCTAGATACGGGTCCCCTCACAATGCGACACCCTGAGATTCCTTGATCCCTGGCGGACCCCAGCCGAAGGTGCTGGGCCCCAGGCCTCCACTGCGGTTCCTTGGCTTACATGCCCAGGGCGGACAGGTACAACACGATAGTACCTCACCCTGAGCTGAAGGTGCCCAGGATGGAACCGGAACACTCCCTGGGAGTAGGACTCCCGATAACCGAACCAATGATGACCCGCCCCCGGGCCAAAGGTGCCTGGGGCAGACAGGAACAAGAACCTGGGGTAGGACCCCGCTGACAGAACCCTGAACAGGCAGCGTCTGCCCCTTTTATATCCTCTCCCAGCATGCCCAGCAGGTAAAACACACCCACCGTATAGCTGCCGAGAGGGGACACACAAGGCACAGCACTGTATCAGTGGTTCAACCCTAGCCTACTATGGCAGCGCCACCTGTAGGCCACAGGGAACTACACACCGATACTCTCCCTGTGGATAGAAATGGTTGCAAATACCCTAACAAATTAGGGTGTTTGAGCAAACTACCTCTCAAACACTTCCCTTAAATTGAGGACCCCGCTACAGCTGTTTACATTGAATAGTTCATTTGAACCACATTGGGAATAAGTGTATCTAATTACTTTTTACAGTGAGCAGACAATACACCAAACTGGACACTATAGTATAAGACACTGATGACACTGATCTATGCAGTAAAGCCTGAAGGCACGCTACATTGTGCTGCCATCAAGATTCATTGCTCTACCTTCTCTTTCACTTAAATATTGTTTTGCAATGCTCTTTATGTTTTCGTAGGAATAGTAAACCAGTTGCATGCTTTGATAGGCATAAACACAAATATGAGTCTGAACATGACCTCTGTTTTCTGGAAGGCATATGCTCGAACAAGGAAAGCCATTCAAGGAATTGTGCAAAAGTTCACCCAAGTGCTGAACTTGGTTAAAGCTAAGGAATTATGCAGAGCAATGAATTATAGCATATAGTATGATAGAATCAATTTTTATGCAGTATAAACAGTAAATTCTCATGTAAAATAAGTACCGTATATACTCGAGTATAAGCCGACTCGAGTATAAGCCGAGGTACCTAATGTTGCCTCAAAAAACTGGGAAAACGTACTGACGCGAGTATAAGCCGAGGGTCATCCTTACTGTTCCTATCCTCACTGTTCTCCTATCCTCACTGTTCCCTAGCTCACTATTTTACATTGTAAGTAGTACCTGTAAAGAAGTTGCGGCTGCTGCGTCCATCGTTCGAATTCCGCAGTCTCTTCCTGTTCCTTCCGTGTCAGGCGATTCTCATCAGACACTCTCCGCCTATCACGATCATTCTCTCATCCTCAGTTTCCCAGCAGACACTGTGTTGGGTGTTCCGCCAATCACAGACGTCTGCTGGGAAACTGAGGATGAGAGAATGATCGTGATAGGCGGAGAGTGTCTGATGAGAATCTCCTATCACGGAAGGAACAGGAAGAGACCGCGGAATTCGAACGATGGACGCCGCAGCCGCAACGTCTTTACAGGTACTATTTTCAATGTAAATTTTTTGCTGACTCGAGTATAAGCCGAGGGGGGGGGGGGACTTTCAGCCCAAAAAAAAGGGCTGAAAATCTCGGCTTATACTCAAGTATATACGGTATCTCAGTTAGAACATCATATCATTTAAATGTAGATCAGGTGAGGTCAGAACCTTCTAAAGCAAAGTAGGTGACAAGATCTGCTCTCTGAGAATCAAGTCCCATCACCTTCTTGGTCGACTCAAGCCTGGACAACCAATTCTTCAGTTTTGACATTTGTCCAAGAAGCCAGGGTGGTTTCTTGAATGTCTGTGGAGAATCGTGGACTGCTTAGCCACTTTATTAGGCAAGCCATAGATGATGCGATTTTCTTTCTCGGGTTGCAGGAAAGAAAGTCGCTCAATTCCCCCATCAACACAGCCAGTGTTAATGGGGGTATACCTCCCGTGGAGCTACTGTGTTCTTCTGGTGGGGGAAGGGTGGGGAGCCATCCCTGCCAGGAGAACACAGTGATTATATAAATTCAAAATTCTCGTTGTACCAAAGTTGATTGGTGGATCGACTTGGGTACAATCAGCCTGCCCATAGATGGTTCAAATCTTGGCCGGTCCTTGCTTAACTGGCCAAGATTCGATGCATGTCTGGCTTTAGTGAGGACCCTATTTAAAAACTGCATGCAAGATTATGTTAACTACAGTAAATCTATGTAGCGGGGGTACCAAATTTAGGGACTGCTATGCCAAATTTAAGGGTGATTCGAGTGGTAGTTGGCTTGAATCTTTTCAATATGCTGGACTCTGCCTTGCTGTTGTTTTGCTTGGTGTGCAGTTCCCCTTAGAAGTGTGGTTGGTGCTGTCACCTATACTCGGGGTTGAACCACAGGTAATAGGGCAGTGTTTTGGTGTTCCCTCTCGGCAGCCGTACAGTGGGTGTGGTTGACCTGCTGGGCATGCCGGGAGAGGATACATAAGGGGCAGACGCCGCCTGGGAGGAGTCTTCTGGTTGGTTCTTTTTGGGTTCCAGCATCGGAGTCCTGGTGCATAGCGCGTGGCCCTCCAGGCCATGGGGCCGCGTGCACTTCAGTCCCAGACACGTTTAGTCCTGGGACTGCAACTTCAGCCCTGGGCCCAGCACCTTTAGCTGGAGCCCACTTTGGGAGGAGGAATCCCAGGGTGCCGCCTTGCGAGGGGACCCGTTTCTAGAAGAGGAGGCTGGGGGAGGACCGTTCCGAAGGACTGGTGAGAGATCACAGTGAAGGAAGGGGCCCAGTAACTCTCTGGAGGGATGTCATCCATCTGGAAAAGGGGATTTAAACAACAGGACCAGTAGGAGGTTTAGGACACTATAGATCCTGTGGCAGAGGATCTCCTGAACGCATCCATTAGGGAATCTAATAGACTGTTCGAGTTACACGCCAGCTGCTAGTGCCTTCGGATGACTATCCGGGTGAGCTATACCCACTCGGGATCGAGTGGGGAAGAAACAAGAGTGCCTGAACTGATCTGTCTTCCTAACACCTTTCTCTTCTCCTCATTTGTGGATGTTCGTGCATAAAGAAATAAACTCTATGTTGGAGTTGATGCTGGTGTGGACCTTGGAGTTACTTGGGGCATAGAGACTTTTGTCCTTATATTCTAGGGCCGGAAACCAACACTGAAGGGAGTCTGCTGCAAAGACCCGTAAGTGAAACTAAGTGTGCTTAACCTCTGCAACCCAGGGGGTACGGGCATGGTGGAGACTATGCGCCTTCCTCTCCAGTGAACGAGCCAAAGAGTGGAGAAGGAGGGTGGCGTGGTTGCTACATCTATAATTGTCATTTGCACATACTGAAGATACAATATTTGTGCTGGTAGGTGACCCCTTCGTAGCACTTCATAGTTAAAGCTGAACTCCATCTGAAATAAAAATAGTGCAGCGCAACAAAAACTATGTGGAATACATGTCATAAACACATATCAAATTCATAAATCAGTAACATAACATAAAGTCCATAAGTGCTTGTGAACCAGCAATAATAATATGCAAAGTGAATATAAAAGTGTCCAGAGATCCCTCCACCACAATAGGATTGGCCTCTCACCTCACAACTTCGACCTAACTAGAGGTCACACAGCTTGTACTCAAAAGAGTAAATGAGAATCACATGGGAAAACTCCGATCAAACAGTGGTCTCATAAAGCAGGATATCAGGCTGGAAACTCCATCATATAGGAAGACAAGAATAAAGAACGATCTAGTGCTCTCTGTATAGACTATTTAATATGTTAAAATATACAACTCAAAAAATGTTACTCACAAATAAGGCACTCAGACGCGAGTGTCAGCGTTCAAAGCATATGGATAGAGCGGCGTGGTAAACCAGCTGTGTGACCTCTAGTTAGGTCGAAGTTGTGAGGTGAGAGGCCAATCCTATTGTGGTGGAGGGATCTCTGGACACTTTTATATTCACTTTGCATATTATTATTGCTGGTTCACAAGCACTTATGGACTTTATGTTATGTTACTGATTTATGAATTTGATATGTGTTTATGACATGTATTCCACATAGTTTTTGTTGCGCTGCACTATTTTTATTTCAGATTGTTTTTGAGGGATTTTTATGAGTATACCTTGAGTGCTGGCTTGCAACTTTTAGTATTTCCTTACTATTTTTTCAGCGCTGAATATTTTTTCTTTTTACTGTCTAAAGCTGAACTCCAGGCAGATTTAGGCTACATTCACACCAGTTATAAGGCTGGTGCGAACTGTAGCTTCAGGAATCTTCTGATTTCTACTACAGCTCTCAGCAAAAAAGGTACAAAATGAAATATAGTCCAAAGAAGTCCTTTAAGCTGTTGCTTTTGGGTGAGATGACAGTCTTAAGTACTCCGGGCTGCCTTGCAATGGGAGCTGAAGCTGTACTCCAGAGCATGTAAAGAGAAAAGAAACAAGGGCAGGCGCCGCTGGAGTAAAACTGTGTGATTTTAATAATACAGTAGCATTAAAACACTCATTCTGAGGTATCTTAAAAACGGCATGTGGGAGTCCTGTGGGATGTGCACCTCCGCTTGTGCCAGCAGTGTCCAGGCGCAGTGCAGGGGAGCCGGTGTTCAATCCTGTGGATGGTTTCCGGGTCTCGTGCGGCGGCCAGGAAGAGGCCTGGAGCGCAAGCTGCTGGTCTGTGCTGGATGCTGAAGCGCAGCGTGGGGCGGGATGGCGTCACAGGACCAAGATGCAACGCGTTTCGGTGCGTGCGCAGTGAGGAGATGAAAGACACTGCGCGCACTGAGCTTGAAAAAGGTGCGCGCAGTGTCTTTCATCTCCTCACTGTGGATTTTAACACAAGCCTGCAAAGGACTTACACTGATTTTGAGCGTTGCATTATCTACTTTTACTGGTGCAGCAAGTAACTTGCAGAAAACTTTCCTAATTTCCATCACCAGCAGTGGCGGCTGGTGCTCAAAATTTTGGGGGGGGGCGCAAACAAACTGAAAAAAAAAAAAAAACATCAATTGCCGCCACTGTGCCCATTAAACGCAGCCACTGTGCCCAAACGCCACCAGTTTGCCCCCTCGAATGCAGCCAGTTTGTCCCCAAATGCAGCCAGTTTGTCCCCAAATGCAGCCAGTTTGTCCCCAAATACAGCCAGTTTCCCCCCAAATACAGCCAGTTTGTCCCCAAATGCAGCCAGCCCAGCACTTACCTTCTTCAGGTCAGCGCCGTCCTCCTCCACGCTCCCTCATGTCTTCTTCGATGTCGCTTCAGCCAATCAGGTTACCAGAACCTGATTGGCTGAGACGCGTGTCAGTGTAACCAGGGAATGCATAGCCCGTGCGTCCCCTGGTTAACTATTTGGAAGCCGATTACAGCCCACAGGCTGTAATAGGGAAGCCTATCAGAGCCACTGCCTCTGATAGACACTTCCAAAAACCAACCAACTGCTGTTATTCAGATGGCCGGCGCTCGCCAGGGGGCCAGCCAGCCATCTGAATAGTGGGCGGCAGCGGTGCCGGCGACAATACATACATTCATGCAATGCATGAATGTATGTATTGTTGACGGTGCAGGGGAGAGAGGGGGCAGCGCTCCTGCGCCCACTACGGACGCACCGCCACTGATCACCAGTCACCTGAAGTTGGCCATAGATGGATTGAAATTTGGCAAGTTCAGGAGGAAACGGCTGAACCTCGATCAGTTTGTGTGGCCCTCCCAGTTTGATGGATGCCGCTGTCAAAATACAACATTCTGGCATGGGGGATTCCTTCATCCATCTCACTTGTGTAGGTCTTTTTTGTTTAGTCTGCTGGCTGAATGACAAAAAAAATTAACTGTCTATGGCCAGCTTAAGAAGGCAAAATTGTCTTGAGACCCAGATCCTCTTTTCTACCTAAGG
Source organism: Rana muscosa (assembly GCA_029206835.1). Classification (NCBI taxonomy): domain Eukaryota; kingdom Metazoa; phylum Chordata; class Amphibia; order Anura; family Ranidae; genus Rana; species Rana muscosa. The sequence goes on along the minus strand of CM055117.1, from coordinate 213,664,617 downwards.
TGTTTTTTCCTTTCACCTAAACCAGGACATCCAGCTTTTTGTCTTTGTCCATCTCTACATCCCAAGAAGACCACTCATATTGTTTGGATGTGGTGAGAGCTGTTCATTTTAGGGGGGGGGGGGGATAGGGTTGCCACCTTTTCTTCAAGCCAAACCCGAACACTTTAGCGGTGCATGGCAAAAAAAATTTGTAGTATACACTATAGGATTGTAAAGACCTGGGACACCTTTGGGTGCACTAAGGAAAGCAATAATGCGGCACGCTTTATTGGACAGTGTTACCTCCTATAACACAGGGGTCATTGTCACCCCCCTTCATAAAATACGGGTCAGTGTTACCCCTCCATAATTTAGGGGTCCCCCATAGAGGATCCCCATTAGGTCCCCTTATATCAGCACCCCTCCTTAGAGACCTCTATTAGATCAGGGAACCCCCCATCAGTGTCCCCTGCCCCTAAAGACCCACATTAGGCTGCCTTACCGAGAGCCGTTTTGAACCAGGAAGTGCGGGAGCCGGAGTTTGGGGGCAGAGCGAAGCTGCTCTACTGTAGTGCTATTTTCCTTATTTCCTTCCATTGTGTCTGGGTCTTGGAGAGAAGGCAAAGTAGAGGCAGGTGCTGCATCGCTGTGCCCAGTGTGTCGGCAGGACACAGGAATCAAAACATTCGAACTTGTGTACTCACTTACAGGGCCACTGTTAGGAATCATGGGGCCCCTCGCCCCCTGAGGGGGGGGAAAGAGGTGGGGGGGGGAGGTGAGAAAGGGTGAGAGGAGGAGATAAGGGGGTGAGGAGGCAGAAGAGAGAGGGGGAGGGGATTGTGTGTGTGAGGGGGAGTGGGGTGAGAGAGAGAAGGGGGCTGAGAGGGAGGAGGGGTGAGAGAGAAAGGTGGTAAGAGAGGGGGTGGCCTGACACAGAGGGGGGGGTAGCTGACAGAGGGGGGAGTAGCTGACAGAGAGGGGGTAGCTGACAGAGAGGGGGGATGCTGAATGAGAGGGGGAGTAGCTGACAGAGGTGGGGTAGCTGACAGAGGTGGAGCTGACAGGCGGGGGAGCTGACAGAGGAGGGGAGTAGCTGACTGAAAGGGGGGTAGCTGACAGAGGGGGTAGCTGACAGGGGGTAGCTGACAGGGGGGTAGCTGAAAGGGGGGTAGCTGACAGGGGGGGTAGCTGACAGGGGAGGGTAGATGAGAGAGGGGGTAGCTGACAGAGGGGGTAGCTGACAGAGGGGGTAGCTGACAGAGGGGGGTAGCTGACAGAGGGGGGATGCTGAATGAGAGGGGGAGTAGCTGACAGAGGGGGGAGTATCTGACAGAGAAGGGAGTAGCTGACAGAGGGGGGGTAGCTGACAGAGGGGGGTAGCTGACAGAGGGGGGTAGCTGAAAGGGGTGGAGCTGACAGAGGGAGGGGGAGTAGCTGATTGAGAGGGGGTAGCTGACACAGGGGGGTAGTTGACAGGGTGGTATCTGACAGGGGGGTAACTGACAGAGAGGGGATGCTGACAGAGGGGGGGTAGCTGACAGGGGTGGAGCTGACAGAGGGAGGGGGAGTAGCTGACTGAGAGGGAGTAGCTGACAGAGGGGGGTAGTTGACAGGGGGGGTAGTTGACAGGGGGGGTAGTTGACAGGGGGGAAGTTGACAGGGGGGGTAGCTGACAGGGGGTAGCTGACACGGGGGGTAGCTGACAGGGGGGTAGCTGAAAGGGGGGGTAGCTGACAGGGGGGGTAGCTGACAGAGGGGGGGTAACTGACAGAGGGGGGATGCTAAATGCGAGGGGGAGTTAGGGTTGCCAATTTTTCTTCAAGCCAAACCTGAACACTTTAGCAGCGCACAGCAAACAATTTTTTTTAGCATACTCTAGGATTGTAAAAGACCTGGGACACCTTTCGGCACTCCAAAGAGAACAGTAATGTGGCGTGCATAGTGCCCCAGGCACTGTTCTGAGCTACATTCCTGTCTGAATATTGTGTCCAGGTTTCAGGTGGACTGAAACCCGGACACATGATTCAAAACCCGAACTGTTTGAGTGAATCCCAGACAGGAGGCAACCCTAGTGAGCAGGCAAGTAGGTATTTTTTTATTGCAGAAGAGACATTGCCTGCTCACAGTGTATCATAGCGAAACTTTAGTTCCGCTTTAAAAAAAGCAGGGATATTCCATTCTACAATAACTGCATTTTTTATGTAATGTGTGTGTGACTCGTGACAATATAGTATGTAAAAAGTGTTTGTTGTATTTTTCTCCTGATGTTAATAGACAATTCCTATAATGAAAATGTAGACAAAACTTACCTGTTTGGCAGTATAATGCCTTGTACACACGATCGGAATTTCTGATGGAAAAAGTCTGATGGAATTTTTTCATCGGATATTTCGACCGTGTGGTGCCCCTTCAGACTTTTTTCCGTCGGAATTTAGAAAGAGAACATACCGTTCGTCTGTGTGGAACTCCGACGGAGAAAAAAACACGCATTCTCAGAATCAAGTCGACGCATGCTCAGAAGCATTAAACGTAATTTTTCTCGGCTCGTCGTAGTGTTGTACGTCACTGCGTTTTGGACTGTCGGAATTTGGTGTGACAGTGTGTATGCAAGACAGCTTGAACGGAATTCCGTCTGAAAAATCCGTCGGAGTTTATCCCGACAGAAAATCCAATCGCGTGTACAAGGCATTAGGCCCCTTTCACACGGGCAGATAGAATTCAGCTTTTAGCTGCAGATACAATAGATTAAGTTATCTAGCGCACCTAAACTTACACAATGTTTTTCAATGGTCCCATTCACACACTGCGTTTGGCGATGGTTTAGTTACATGGAGTTTTGTGCGGTTAGAAAAAATAAATTTGACTGCGTCCAGGACCGATTTATTGCAGCTAACTGCACATAACCAGAGGTAATCACAGTGTACTATGTCTCCTGCAGATAGCAGTGGCAATGAGGAAAGAAAAACAACAGGAAGCACATCAGAAATGGCAAGAATGTTCCAGCGGAGCTAAACGCAGCCACGTGTAAACGCACGTAAATGCTGCTAATCGCAATGTACAACTGCAAGTGATCGCTGTGCCTGGAGTCTTGGAATTTCAAAATAACAAAACATGCTTGAACAGCCGCCCGTGTGAAAGGCCTAACACACAAAGTACTGTATGTGCTGTACATGCAATGTGTGCGTACACTCCGAGAGCTTTCCTGGTGAACTGGATTAAACAGGCCCGAGTCACATGACTAACATTTCCTGTAAGCATGAAATGAGGTCAGAGCAAAACTTGTGAAGCGCTGACCTGTTAAAACAAGCAGCCTATTGTGCAATCAGTCAAAGCAGCCCAGCTCCTATCTTTAGATTTCAACATTTGTAGAAAGGAAATGTTGTGTCAGTTTCTGCTCATTTTCCCACCCAGCCGCCCAGTCACTAGTGTTATCCTTTTCCCTCAAGGAAATTGTATTTATGTACTGTAAGTGTGTTTTTTTATGGGCAGGGCTACATGAAATAAAGTGTGCTACTCAGTCAATTGATAACCATCAAAAGGTGGAAATAGCGTCTTATTTAAAGCCCAACTCCAGCCAGACTTGTATTTTTACATTGAGGGGGGGGGGTTTCTCTCAGTTTTTGGTGACACAGGATAACAAACAAGGGAAACAGGGGACAGAACAAACAGGCAGCAATTAAAAAAAAAAAATTCACAAAGGTTCTAGCACCTCGTTCACGCATTGCGTATGTAGCAGGTATGTACTTTCCCGGGTGTAATTTGAACTTGGCAGAGACATCAGTGATGTGTAATTCCCTGCAGCCCAGCGGGTGGCGCTGTCGCCCTGGGCTGGGGTTGAATCATTGATGTGTGCCGTGCCTTCTTTTTGTCCTTCCTCGGCAGCAGTATGGTGGGGCGGGGAACCCGCCGTGCTTGCTGGGAGAGGGTATAAAGGGGCCGGCCATCTTTGTCACGGGGTCGAGTCCCAGGCACCTTCAGCCTGTGGGCGGTGGTTCGTGTCGGTCCTCTAGGCGGCCTAGGCCTAGAGGACAGCCGGAGGTCGTGTTCCATCCCAGGCACCTTTAGCCTGGGGTGAGGTACTCGGATGGAGGTCTGGAGCTCAGTGCCCAACACTAAGTTCCGCGAGGGAAGGAGATCCTAGGGTACCCAGGGATTGGGTACCCGAATCCGGAAGGCGTAATGGACCGGGGGGAGCTCCTCACTCGAAGACCTGGTGCAGCATATTGCCAGTGACGAGTGAGCCTCTCGTCGGAGACCGCCTGGAAGGAAATCCCCCCTCGCTCGGAGACCGCAACCCACTTTCAGGGAGGAAAGTGGAGAACGCATTGTGTCTGGGCCTACTCGCATCCACACCTCCTTTTCTGTTCTGTTTCTACCAAGGGAGTTCAACTGATTATGTTCATTCGAGAAGAATAAAGGAGTGTTGGACTTTAATGGTGTGGGGCTCATTTCCTGACAGACATTGTTCAAGGTAACTCTCGGTGGAGGCTCCAGGTGCACAGCACTGACCCGAAGGTAAAAGAACTTTGCTTATACCACACTGACACCTGTGGTGGAGGCCAGGCGTGGTGTCCCCGCTCCCTTCCCCTCTGAAGGTACCCCTAGACAAGAGAAAGACGAGCTGAAAGGAAAAAGAGGGGAGTGAGGAGGCGGCTACACGTGGGGGCTCGGGTCCGGTATAGTGTTTGTGCACCACGGAATTGAACGTGTCTGCTGGAGGAGTTACGCGAGTAGGCAGGCCTTCATTGGCCGAAGTGCATCCCTGCTCGAAGTCATGGACATGACCCAATGAAGGGAAAGGCCCGCGCAAAAGAGTGGAAAAAGGGGGAAGCTCAGCCGTGTGAAGTAGTACACGTGGGGGCTTCTATTGCACTGCGCCACCAGGCACACCCCCATCGCTTAGTTTGTGGGCGTGACTCAGAAACAGAAAAGAAGAAAAGCCCGCGAACTGGAGCAAAGGGGAGGAGTCCAATACGTGTGAAGGACTACGCGCGGGACGTTGGCGCAAAAACTTTGCAGTGTGCGATGGATCAGCAACAGGTCGCCATGTTCGGACATACATCGTGGATTCCAGTTCACCCTTCCACCACGACATTGACTGCTGCTGCTCCGGTAACAGATACGGGGATCGGGCTAAAGCCAAGGGGTCGATTCGCCCTGTATTCGTGCATGGACGTTGAGGCCCTGGGTGTGATTTGTCCCGGCTGTTCGGGACTGGTGTGCCAACTGAAGCCATTCGGGCGATGCGAGGCCTGTGGGGAGTTCCTGTTCGAAGTGGATCCGGCGGTTGAGAAGCCGAGAACCATCTACCCTGGCCGTGTTACAGGCAACACCACTCACAGAGGAGGAATCACTGCTTTGACAGCCACCCCTACGCACACTGCAGCGACCGCGGAAGAGGTCGTGAAAACTCAACGGGAGAAATCCGAGGATGCTGACTCGGTCACCACTGTCTCGCAGCGTCCACCACCGAAGAGAAAGACCGGTATGGTAGCCCCGACCAGCGGTTGTGGTGGTCCGTCTCGCCCGCTTACGCCCGGCCCGGATGGATCCGTCGACAAGAGTTCCGGACGTCCCGCTTCAAAGTAAAGGCCGAGGTAAGCCAGGCGGAGAGATTTGGTGTGTGGGAAGAGGTGAAAACTCAGTCTCCACTACAGGCTACCTGCCCGCGGAGGAGTGTGACACCTCTGACCTAGAGTCGCTCTCGGACATGGGAGACGACGTTGCAATAGATGAACTGTTTGCAGAAAAGGGCTGGGACAAAGTACCTCTCGCTTCATCCCGGAGGACCAGGGATCCACCCATGTCTACAGGGGAAAGTACACCCCGGGTGGAGGCACCAGCGCCTGAAGAGGGGTCACGTCCTCAGCCTGCCTCTACATCCACGGTGCCATCTGTACCGAACACCGGGGAAAAGAGACTGTTACTGCGGGCACCAATGCCCAGATCAGATGTGATCAAGGTCCCTCGCCACCCGGACTCAATAGTTTTGCCTGGCGAAGGGGACAAAGCTACCATGCCTCCTTTGGCAAGACTACAACGCCTATTTGGCCAGAAGGTTGCTGCAGAGTACGGATGGGAGTATCCATACTTGTCGAAGGAACTGCTCTATGAGGTGGAAGTGTGCCAGGAGCGCTGGTACAATGACTTTGTGTGGACTCACCTTCAGGTTCCCCACGCCCGCAGGTACCTGGCATGCTCTCCAAAGGCCTCTCAACGTTTTAAAGACTGCAAGGCAGAGTGGATGCTGGGACGGCACATCCATGCAGACAAGGTGTTGATCCGGCGCAAGGAGGGAGAAGATGTGGAGTATCATCTGGAGACCATGGATCAACACTTGAAGGCACTTGTTCTGCCGCATCCCCGTTTTTACCTGTAGGAGAGAAAAGACTCCGTTCTTGTTGTGCTGCTGAATTTTCTGGGGCCCGTTGCTTTTGTGCCCAGAGGAATGAAGGACTGTTCCTGTTGTTCTTCGCCTTTCCTACAAGAGATCATGGACTCTGGGTAGATAGGGCCAAAGAGAAGAGGAAAAGTTCCACGAGTGCAGTTACCGCGGTGCTGTCACCAGGTGGCAGTGTTGCGCAACGTTAAACACTTTTCACACACTCACTCTTTGGAGAAAAGGGATTTCTTCCAGGAGAAGTTTCTTTTCTCTCACACGAATACATGTGTCAGGGTTATGTGTGCTAATCCCTTTTCTTTTCCCTCTGCAGGAGAACATCCCATCAAGACCACTGAGTATGGGATGGGTCTTAGTCAGGATGGGTGGGAAAAGTAAAATGTGAATATGTGATTCCAAGTTTTGGTTTAATGCTGTTGTTTTTCTCTTCTTTCTTTCTTCCCCTTTTTATTACAGGGCTCAGACACAATGTTTCAGTTGGGTAGTTTTTTCCTAAAAGTTTTATTTTTGTACAATTGTTAGTCGGTCTCTGGATTGGATTATGTCAGCCGTTGAGGGCATGATTTACTCCAGACACTGGGGACCAGTGTCAAACCACCAGGGGGAGAGTGTAGCGGGTATGTACTTTCCCGGGTGTAATTTGAACTTGGCAGAGACATCAGTGATGTGTAATTCCCTGCAGCCCAGCGGGTGGCGCTGTCGCCCTGGGCTGGGGTTGAATCATTGCTGTGTGCCCTGCCTCCTTTTTTTTTTTGTCATTTAAGTTTTTTATTTTTCATCAGAAAAAAATCATTACAGAATCATAAATATTAAAGATGATTACAATTGACTTCAACAAAAATCTTAGGTATTATTACCATAGAAACTTAGACAAATTATTATCGTAAAAACCAATACTGACAATGTTTAAACAAAAAGTAATAATATCTATCCTCATCTTGGTCAAGTATATAATCAAGTAATCTTATAAACTGATAATAACTTATATTAAGAAAATCTAGTTCCCACAAAAATAAACCGAAAATATGAAGGGCTCCTACTCCCCTCCCCAGCCACCCCTAACGGGAACACACTGTGACTGGGAAGGAGAGAACGTCCCCTGCCCGGCCTTCCTGTCACCACCAACAATCGTCGGTAGAGACAACTGGAGAGATATAATAGAAAAAATGTCATTTGTACATGCAAAAAAAACCACAATGCTCGACCTAAGTATGAAAATTAAGAGTTGTTCTCAGACTTGTTAGAGCTAAGTTCAACAGTCCAAGCCTCAAACAATAAAAAAGGAATCTGAGCCTGAAACTATTATATTTTATCTGATGTAATAAAACAATAAACATACTATGAAATAATAAAAGCCAAAACCGAGAGAATAAAGTATAGGATAAAAATAAAGAAGAGAAAGAAAAAGAGGAGAGAGAAAGAGAAAAAAAAAAAATTCTCAAAGATATGAAGTGAAAAGATTATAGAATGCCTACAAACCAAATATACATTCTAAAGATCAGTGATTGGTGTTGATGACCAAGTTATGTGACAAAGAGATTCCCATAAATCGCGCCCAAGGTTCCCATATGGCTTCAAAATTTGAGGTCTCGTCTAACAAGAAGCTAACCAGTTTTTCTTGTTCCATAATCCAGGAAACTTTTCGTTTCATGGATAATATAGATACCGAAGGTTTCTTCCATGCCCTTGCAATAGTTAGTTTTGCTCCCGTTAAAATAAACAAAATTAGTTTACGAGTGCCTTTAGGAATATGAGGTAAATGTCCATTGAGTAAAGCAATTGTGGGAGATTGATGTATCAGGCAACCTGTAATATTGCGTAAAATGTGAAATACCTTATTCCAAAATCCACGAATTCTTGGGCACTCCCACCATATGTGGATCATAGTACCCAGTCCCTGACATCCCCTATAACAAAGAGGTGAAACAGAGGGGTACATAACAGTCAATCTCGTGGGAACTAGATACCATCTTGTAAAAAGTTTTATATTGGCCTCTATGAGCGAAGTATTGCAGAGGCCTGAAGTCGAGCGAGAGTAGCTTGCATGCCAGTCTACAATATTTCTATCAATTAGGAGTTCCTTCTCCCAGGCCAACATGTATGGTAGTTTCACTAAATTGGATGCCAGTGACTTGTAGATCACAGAGATCCCCCCCCCCCCCTTTCGCTCCACTGTCTGTCCACACCAATTTTCATAATCTGTAAAGTCTCGGGATGAATATCCAGTTTTACACCTAGAATGAATTAAATTAGCGATTTGATGAAATCTCGGTTTTTCGGATAAAGGGAGATCTAATTTGTTCATAAAATATTCAATAGGTAAAGGGCCTATAGAGGAAAAAAATTTACCAATGCGGTACAACCCCTTGTCGTACCACCATTTAAAGGTTTGAAGGTCCAAACCTTGATGAAAAAAGGGGTTTTTGAACACCGGGGTCAAAGGTTGAGCTTTAGAGACCAGCGAGGGAAGTTTCCAAAGTGAATCCCATAAAGATAAGGATTGTGAGAGTGATGGTGATAAGATGGAAGGTCTATTTCTGGGAGGGCACCACAACAGGTGTATTAGTGATGAGGATGGAACAGCTTGATTTTCAATTGATATCCAATCAGGAAGTTCTGTGTTAAAATATAAAGCAGATAGTTGTGCCAATCGTGCTGCTTGGTAGTACCATAAGAGATTCGGAAGACCTAACCCACCCTGTTTGGGAAGGTTGAATAAGCATCTGTTTGAGAGTCGTGGACCTTTATTGTTCCAAATGAATTTAGTGAGCTTACTTTGAAAAGATTTCAAATGATCTCTTTTGATTGGAATAGGAAGTGAACGAAATAAATATAAAAGCCTGGGCAAAAGGGTCATCTTGACTGAGTTAATCCTGCCAATCCAAGAAATACTGTGCGACTCCCAGTCTTTGAGATCGAGTTCGAGTTTCTTGTACATAGGAGGGTAGTTAGCTTTGTATAGATTTTCAAATTTAGATGTAACATTAATTCCTAAGTACTTAATGAATGAGCTGCTCCACTTGAATTGGTTATCTGTAAATCGGACACTATAGAATCTGGGAGAGACACGTTAAGAGCTTGAGATTTAGACATATTAATTCTGAGACCTGAAAGAGTCAAAAACGTATTAAGCAATGAGCAAACCTCCGGTAAAGAAGACCGTGGAGAAGTGACAAAAAGTAAAAGGTCATCTGCGAATAATGCACATTTATGGGTATCTTGACCACATTGCACCCCCCTGATATTCGGATTACTACGAATGGCAATGGCTAAAGATTCAATCATAATAGCGAATATCAGGGGGGATAGGGGGCAACCCTGACGTGTACCTCTTCCAATCTGAATAGGGTCGGAAAAAATTCCTTGCATTCTGATTCTGGCCTTAGGATTAGAATAAAGGGCTTCTAAAATTCCTAACATATTCTGTCCAAATCCCCAGCGTTTAAGTACAGCGAATAGATATGTCCACGACACCGAATCGAATGCCTTCTGGAGGTCCAGTGACAGTAACATACCCTCCTGTTTATGACCTCCCTCCCAATTAGATTGTAGGATTGATACTAGGTCAACCGCTCTTCGCACCTGATCAGGACCTTGCCTACCGGGTATAAAACCGACCTGGTCTTTGTGAAGATAAGATCCTATAAAAGAAGCAAGTCTGTTCGCTAATATCTTGGTTAATATTTTAAGATCATTATTGATTAAGGAGATTGGTCTGTAGTTTTCTATTTGACTAGTATCTTTATCCGGTTTTGGGATCACAGAAATATAAGCCATATTTAGTTGATTATCTATCGGGGAACCTTTAGACATAAAATTAAAAAGTCTAGTTAGGTAAGGAGTTAGGATCTCTGAAAATGTTTTGTAATATGGTGTGGAAAAACCATCAGGTCCAGGAGCTGTTCCCCCCTTTAAAGCTTTTATGACATCTGAAACCTCTTTATTTGAAATAGGAGCATCCAATTCCTCTTTATGAGTTTCTGTTAATTGCCCTGCCTCCTTTTTGTCCTTCCTCGGCAGCGGTATGGTGGGGCGGGGAACCCGCCGTGCTTGCTGGGAGAGGGTATAAAGGGGCCGGCCATCTTTGTCACGGGGTCGAGTCCCAGGCACCTTCAGCCTGTGGGTGGTGGTTCGTGTCGGTCCTCTAGGTGGCCTAGGCCTAGAGGACAGCCGGAGGTCGTGTTCCATCCCAGGCACCTTTAGCCTGGGGTGAGGTACTCGGATGGAGGTCTGGAGCTCAGTGCCCAACACTAAGTTCCGCGAGGGAAGGAGATCCTAGGGTACCCAGGGATTGGGTACCCGAATCCGGAAGGCGTAATGGACCGGGGGGAGCTCCTCACTCGAAGACCTGGTGCAGCATATTGCCAGTGACGAGTGAGCCTCTCATCGGAGACCGCCTGGAAGGAAATCCCCCCTCGCTCGGAGACCGCAACCCACTTTCAGGGAGGAAAGTGGAGAACGCATTGTGTCTGGGCCTACTCGCATCCACACCTCCTTTTCTGTTCTGTTTCTACCAAGGGAGTTCAACTGATTATGTTCATTTGAGAAGAATAAAGGAGTGTTGGACTTTAATGGTGTGGGGCTCATTTCCTGACAGACATTGTTCAAGGTAACTCTTGGTGGAGGCTCCAGGTGCACAGCACTGACCCGAAGGTAAAAGAACTTTGCTTATACCACACTGACACCTGTGGTGGAGGCCAGGCGTGGTGTCCCCGCTCACTTCCCCTCTGAAGGTACCCCTAGACAAGAGAAAGACGAGCTGAAAGGAAAAAGAGGGGAGTGAGGAGGCCGCTACACGTACATAACCATACATCCACAGAGAGCTGTGTTTATGCAGGATTTATCCAGGATGCGTTCAGGGCCGTGCATGTGTGCCCGCACAGATGCCACATTGGGAGCAGCGACTGGGATAGCAGTGGCAATGGAACTACCTATACAGAACACCTGTGCATCCCCATGTGGGTAAACATGGTCCTCCATGGGTGTATGGTTATGTACACCTCATGTAAACAAGGCCTGTCTCCATTGGAGAGATTTTCCATCACTTTGCCACCAGTTATCAGAGGAGGAAGGGAGGAGAAATCTTTCGAAAGGGGACACCTGACAGATGTTCTAACCCTTCCTCATTCTGTAAAAGAAATCTTTTGGTGGAGCTGAGCTTCAAAAACAGCTTTCAAAGTCCACAAAAGTAGAAATCTCAGTTAAATAAAAATAAAAATATTATACATGGAAACCTTAGCACTTCCGCCAAGCAGCACTCACTAGGGTTGTCGTTTCGAATACCAACTACCTGCTTGGAGTTTGCATGTTATCACTGTGTCTGTGTGAGTTTTCTCTGTGTACTCCAGTTTCCTCCCACTTTCCAAAGACATGCCTAATTTGGCCCTAGTATATGTTTTTATGAATGTAAGTTTTGCCTAGTACACACAATTAGAAAATTGAATGACAAAAATCGCTTTCTGAGCGATCGTACAATAATCTGATTGTTAGTACACAGCTTTCGAGAGCCGATCATGACAGTTCATCCAACAATATCCGAAGGGACAAGCACAAAAATGTTTCTCGTACGATACCGGATGGTACGATTTTCGTTTAATCGGAACAGTATTCATTAAAAAATTAAATCAGAAGATCAAGACCACACATGCTGGTCCACACATGCCCAGAAACAATTTCTGCCAGTGTGTACGAGGCTTTAGATTGTTACATAGTTACATAGTTAGTCAGGTTGAAAAAATCTAGTTCAACTCCCAAAAAAAAATACAATCCCATATACACAATCCTATACCCACAGCTGATCCAGAGGAAGGTGATTTGCTATAGCAATTTGCTGTAGCAGGGGAAAAAAATCCTTCCTGATCCCCCAAAAGGCAATCAGATTTTCCCTGAATCAACTTTACCTATAAACAATGGCGTCCCTAGAGGGGGCCCTGACCCCCCCAACATTATGCTGTGCCCCACCATGTGCCCCCCAAATTTTATATATTTTTTTTGCATTTTTTGTATTTTGCTCGGGCTGCCGCTGGAGTAACACAGTCTCTCCTGAGAGGAAGAGCGTCCCCAGTCAGCTCCTGCGGGGGATTTCTTCCCCCTCCCTCTGCTCGCTGACACTGCATAATGCAAGCGCTCACACAACCACAGCCGCCTGATCTGCTCCTTCCCCTGCATCCTCATTGGGCATGGAGAAGAGCGAGTTGTAGGAAGGACTCCACGAGCACTGTGGGGGGGGGGGGGTTTCCAAGCCTTCATCTCAGTTACTGAAAAAACAGATTGATTTCTCCCGTCCTTAGGACAGGAGAACCAGCCTGTAAATTCCGAGAGTGGTGACTGCAAGCCAGGGGCAGACTGACCATTTGGGCACTTGGGCACTGCCCGAGGGCCCCATGCCACTAGGGGGCCCCATCAGGGTTGCCAGCCTCAGTAAAACCAGGGACAGTATGTAAAAATCTGTGTTTTTAAAAAAATACCAAGATTATAGCTGACCCGCCTCTCCATTACCTTTTTAGTGTGTGCATGTGTATTCTGTGTGTATGTATACTGTGTGTGTATATTGTGTGTCTGTGTGTGTATACTGTGTATGTATACTGTATGTGTGTGTGCTTCTCGGCCTTTTGGCTAAGATCAAGTGTAGTATCTGTTCTTATCAGTTGCCAGGAGGTGGCGCTGTGCTAACCGTCCCCAGTACACGGCGAGGTGGAAAGGGATGGCGGTGGCATATGCAAAACCTGCTGGTGTGGAGGCGGAAGCCTTCTGATCGGAATGGAGAACCATTGGGTCGAAGCTGAAGGGCTGGGTCCCTGGCCTTCTGGCCTGGATTTGGTGCTGCTTTCCAACCCTGCCAGTGGTTCGGGAGAGGAACGCCGGTCCCCTTTAGGGTGGGGGACTGGTCAGTACGTCCCGAACGTAATTAGGTGGGAGCAATGGAGGTGATGGGGGGAGCTCAGCGGCCTGGGCTCTCTCCCTAAGCTTCCAGAGCTCCAGTCCCTTTCTGGTTGGGAAGGAGGTTGGGCCTGTCTGGGCTGTCGGTCAGGGTTGAGAGAAAAGCCCGTGGTGATTGTGCCCCTGGAGTGGCAGTCCAGGGGTGCCATACCTGCACTGTGTCGAAGGGCACTTTCGAGTGTTGGCACCTTGGTCACGTCACCACACACACTTTTTTCACACCTGCCTCCTGGGCCGGGCCTTTTGGCTAGGACCGGAGGAATTTTTTATTCCTGGCCGGAGGGCCTGGTCATTGTTTTACACGATGACCACTTTTCACTCTCCCACCTTCCTTCTCCCCACTTTCTTTTTATTTACCCCTGTGTGCGTCACTTTTTTGTATTTTTTTGTTTGATGTATCACGTTTGTCACTGTGTTTAGTAGGGTGTAGGTCCTCGGGCCTGCCCTGAACGACTTGGGAGTAGGTGGACATGGTCTTCTGGCCTGGTTCGCCTGCTCTCATGGGGGTCTCCCTTCGGGGGAGCCCCACCTAGTACTTGGATGGGTCTGTTTCGGCAGACTCACCGACGAATGGGGTCTGTCTGGTTTCGGCCAGTCAGACCATAAGTACCTCCGTCCCTGTCAGGAGCCTAACGCCCCGGGGGATCAGGGTAAGGTCCTTCCATGTGGAGGACAAGTGTTACACCCGTTGCACGTTTTGTGTTTCACTCTTTATGTGTGTGCACTTTTTTTGGCACCGGGTGGAGTTTTTGGGTGTGTTTCACACGCCATGGGCTTTTCAAGAAAAAAAAAGAAAAAAAAAGTATGTGTGTGTGTGTGTGTATACTGTGTGGCCCCATAATCTATTGTCTGGGGGCCCCATAATCTCCTATTGCCCGGGGGCCCCATGAGTTGTCAGTCCGCCCCTGCTGCAAGCTGAGCCGAGTGTCAGTCTATGACACTCTTTCACAGCCCAGCGAGTCCAGCCACCCCCCTCACTCTCCTCACATACGAACAGGGAGGAATACAGCTCCTCCTCCTCCTATCCAGTCCCGCCCACACTATCCCGGCGTGCTGTATCTGAAGAGAGGGGATGTGTGGGCAGGAAATATGAAAATCAGCAGCAATTCCTGGCTGTGTGTGAATAATGCCTGAGATTCTAGCCTGGACCGTGGGTAAGTGTGTGCGCTGCAGACTGCAGTACACTGTAATCACTGAACTGCATTATCTCCATCCCTTCTCTCCCCATCTGTCTCCCTCCACTTCTCCTGTTCTTTCAAGACCTTCACAATTTACTTTCACTTTCAGTTAGGCAGGTAATATACGGTGCAAATTTCTTTTCTGCATCCACAGATTGCAGGAAAGAAACTTGCATGATTCCCCCATCAACACAGACAGTGCTGACAGGAGAATATCCCTCCTGCCCAGCAATTGTATTCTCCCGACAAACAGTGATTATCACTAGTGGCTATACAGCAAACACTAGTTATAATTGTAGCGGCCTCACCCCTCTCCCTTGCTTTATCGGTTATATGGCTGTTGTCCAGGGGTACCTGGGAGAGAGATGATACACACCACGGCCCATGTCCTCCCGTAACTAGGAGGTGAAGGCCAGAGATTGGGCTTTTGTGTAGGTGTCCTAGAGCCAAGTCCAGTCCTTCGTCCCTGACTCCTTTGCTTAGTAACCCAAGTTCCACACAGTGAGTAGGTACAACTCAGTTTTATTCTTCTTGCCAAGCAATAAAACAATCTTTCTCCTTTGGAAAATAAAAGGGGACAGATCAAGGCACAATCCTTTCCCTTTTTGCTGCTGCCCACTGTGCTGTCACCAGTGGTGAATAGTCACTGCCACTGACTAGGTAATATAGAACGTGAATTTACCTTCGCTCACTTTGCCCCTGTCAGAGGAAGAAATCCGTCCAAGGGAGAAATTGAGGCCTCTCTGTCACCAGCGATGCTGCGCCGGGCTCTTCAGAGAAGTTACTGCATGCCAGTCCTCACGAACTCAGACACGGGCACTCAAGGAGTTAGGGCCCCCTCGGATTCCTCCACCCTCGCGGAACTCAGTCGAAGGTACTGAGCCCCAGGCATCCGCCATAGTACCTCACCCCAGGCTAAAGGTGCCTGAGATGGACTCCATCTTCGCTCCAGCTAGGCCAAGGGCGCCTAGGCCTGGAACACCGGAACGCCAGCACCCAAGCTGAAGGTGCCTGGGTGCGGCCACGTCCTCCGACTCTCTTCCCAAAATCAGGGCCTCCGCCCCCTTTTATGACCTCTCCCTTTGCATCACAGCGGGTTCCTCGCCCCGCTGTACCAGCTCCAGGGGAGGACAAAAAGGCACAGTTTGCGGTGTGAGTTCAACTCCGGCCCAAGGCAACAGCGCCACCCAGGGGCTCAAAGGAACCTCACACCACCAGAGTCCTCACATAATTCAAATACCTGCTACATAATCATAAGAGAATCTGCTCATTAATGGTTCAAATCTCAGCCAGTTACTGCTGAACCAGCTGACATTTAAACTGTCTATGGCTGGTGTAGCACACAGATCCCTTCCTTGCTTACCTCCGCTAGCAGGTGGGACACACTATGATGCCACATGCCCAGTATCCTCCTTGTTGAAGAGGGTGAGCGGCGTTATCTAATTTGGGTCCTGCAGCGAGTTACCTCCTTCCGTTGGTTCTTCACCCTAGAGTGTAGGAAGAAGTCTATTTTCTCTCTTTAAAGGAAGGCCAATGTCCAGACAGTATTAAAACCCAATGTAGCGGGGTCTTTAAATTTAGGGGAATGTTTGAGTGGTAGTTGTACTCAAACACCTTATTTGATAAGGCTTGCTAACCATTTTATACCACAGGCGGGATACTGGTGTATAGTTCCCTGTAGCCTGTGGATAGCGCTGCCATCAGGGGCTAGGGTTGAACCGCTGGTATAGTGCTGTGCCTTGGATGTCCCCTGTCGGCGGTGGTATGGTGGGCGTGGTCGGCCTATTGTGCATGCCGGGAGAGGATATTAAAGGGGCAGACGCTGCCTGTGGGGTGTTCTTCTTCTCCCGGGGGTCCTACCCCGGGGGAGTGTGTCGTTGTTCTGTTTGTTGGCCACCCCGGGCACCTTTAGCCCGAGGGTGGGGTTCCAGGTTCGAGAGCACTGGGTCTTCCTGGCCCGGTACACTGGCGGATCAGTCCTAGGCACCTTTAGCGCTGGGGCTGCAACTGGAGGCCTTGGGTCCAGCACCTTTGGCTGGGGCCCACGGAGGGAAGAGGAATCCCAGGGTGCTGCCTTGCGAGGAGACCCGTATCTGGATAAGGAGGCTGGGGGAGGACCGTTCCGAGGGACTGGGGAGAGATCACAGTGAATGAAGGGGCCTGGTAACTCTCTGGAGGGATGTCATCTCCCTGAAAGAGTCCTAATACCACAAGCAAAGTTCACCAGGTCTGTGGCAGAGACCCAAAGTTCACCAGGTCTGTGGCAGAGACCCAAAGTTCACCAGGTCTGTGGCAGAGACCCAAATTCACCCGTAACAGTTCAAGCAGAGACTGTGTGTAATCTAATTCGAGCATCACTCCGGCTGCTAGGGTCCACTCTAATGGGAGACTATCCGGGTGAGCTGAGCCTACTTGAAGAGACAGGTAGTGAATCATACATTCGTTTGTGCCTGGACCTACTCCAACACCGTTTACTGTCTTGTTCTCCATCCACCCTTTCCTATCTAGTGGCTGTGCATATGAGAAAATAAACTCTACGTTGGAGTTGCAACTGGTGTGGACCTTGGAGTTATTGGGGGAAATAGAGACTTGTCCTTATTGCATGAGAGACGAGATCCATTCTCTGGAGAACCTAGCCGTGGAGACCCAGTTATATTTACACCGCTCAACCACTTCACACAGGAGGGTACGGGCATGTGGTACGGTGTGCCCCTTTTCCTACAAGTGAGCCAAAGGTAGGGAAAAGGGGTCCCTGTGCTACACCAATAAAAAGGTTTATTTTGCTTTGCTTGAGAACTTGACAGGAAAGTTGGAGATAAAGAGAAATGAACAGGGAGGCAGGTTCAGGCACACAGCACTTAACTATCACTCGTCACCACCCTGAGTGGGTTTTGCTCACCCGGATAGTCCCCTTAAGAGCGAGTCCTAGCAGCCGGTGTGGCGCACAGAACATTTCCTTGTGGTTTCCTAGGGATACGATCAGGAGATAATCTCTAATGCCGTGTACACACAACCGTTTTTAATGTCATTGATAAAAACGTAATTTTTCTCGACGTGATTCTTCTCAAGCCTGCCTTGCCTACAAACTATCGTGGAAAAAAATGTTCGAGTAAAGCGCGGTGAAGTACAACACGTACGACGGCACTATAAAGGGGAAGTTCCATTCGAATGGCGCCACCCTTCATGTTAGTAAAGTTTGTTGAGCGACGATTCGCGCTTTTCAGCCTCGTGCTTTTCAGTCCGTTACAGCGTGACGAATGTGCTATCTCCATTACGAACTAACTAGTTTTACCAGAACGAGCGCTCCCATCTCATACTTGATTCTGAGAATGCGCATTTTTTTTCACGTCGTTAAAGCCCACACACGGCCGTTTTTCATGACGAGAAAAACATTGATGTAAAAAACAACGTGAAAAATTAGAGCATGTTCCAATTTTTTCATGCCCGTTTTTCACGTCATGAAAAATGCTCTGAAGCCCACACACGATCATTTTTAATGACCATTTAAAAAAATTTCATTTTTCTCGTCATTAAAAACGGTTGTGTGTACACGGCATTAGTCCCAAACTTCCCAGTCTAGTAACACTTGAGTCCTTAGGTGCCAATGGGGCACATTAATAGGCTTGTGGCGGACTGTGGAATCCTTCCCTCTGATCGGTAACCACGCCTCTCCTGAGACAGTGACTTCTCTCACCGATCCCCTTGGGTAGATCCTCCCCTCGTTGCCTCTCCTTCAGAGCGGGCCACCTTCACTTGGGCGCCCTGGGACTCCTCCTCGGGTGTAGGCCTCAGCTAAAGGTGCTGGGCCTACTTACAGCAATGCAGCCTCAGGCTACCCCCTAAATTTAAGCATAGCGACCTCAAAATTATTGGGGGTCCGCTACACTGGTCTTAGCTCTTAGGCAGCCCATACATTGATCACTTTTTTTTCATTCAACTATTAGGTTGAATGAAAAAAATAAAAAGAAATGATCCGATTTCCCCCATCTACACATTATAGGTGGATGGGGAAATCCTCCCAGTGTGGACAAGTGCTGGAACAACCAGAGTTGGTGTCCTGTCCCGGCTATTCACAGCGCTAGACTCTGTCTCCACGGCAGCGGTGGCAGCACATTGGAACCCAGTGCTGGTTACTTTATGGGGCTGATGTACAGGAGGGCCAGCACAATTTGTTGTTAGAGATGGGCTGGGCATGTTCAAAATTCCATATGCCAGAGCCTGCCAGGAAGCCCACACTGCACAGCGCTAATCACAGGCAGTGAGACATTTCCCGGTCCGCAGGTGCACAGTTCAGGAAATGTCTCACTGGCTGTGATTAGCACTGTGGAGTGTCGGCTTCCTGGCGGGATCGTGCATGTGGGATTTCAAACACAACCGAGCCCATCTCTATTGGTTGTAGACAGTTGAGCTCCCTGCAGGTTGCTTAGCAGCAGTGGAGCCTTCTCTGACATGCTGATCGTAATGCAATCCAGGTGATGCTCCTAGTCAAATCCTAGTGTTAAATATCAGTGATTTTATTGATCAAAGCCCACACTTTACAGGCATAGAGGCCACATGGCTGCTGAACATACGGTTGATTATATATATGTGGTTGTACTCTTGATGCTAATGTAGCGACCTCACCCCTCTCACCCCTTCTCATTCTCGGCTTGTCTGTCTCTGTCTAGGGGTGTCAGTACCGGGGGGAGGGATGAGATACACCATGGCCCATTTCCTCCATAGTGAAGAGGTGAAGGCCAGAAAGATCGGGCTTTGTGTAGGTGTCCTAGGGTCAAATCCTTTCCTCAGATTCACTCCCCTTTGCTCCTAGTAACCAGAGTTCCACACACTGAATAGGTCCAACACAGTTTTATTCTTCTCAGCGAATAAACATACAGCACAGTCAAGTTGGGACCTTTGCAACAGTTCAGTATTAATGGGAGTAGGTCAAGGCACAATCCTTCACGATATCGCTAACCACCATGGTGTCACCAATGGCGAATAGTCACTGCCACTGACTATATGAGGTAGAACATGAATTACCTTCGCTAGCACGGCCCCTGTCAGGGGAAGGATATCCGTCCAAGGGAGTCACCGGAGACCTCTCTGTCACCAGCAATGCTGCGCCGGACTCTCCAGAGAAGTCCCGCTCACCAGTCCTCACGAACTCAGACACGGGCACCCAAAGAGTTAGGGCCCCCTCGGATTCCTCCACCCTCGTGGAACTCAGTCGAAGGTACTGAGCCCCAGGTATCCGCCATAGTACCTCACCCCAGGCTAAAGGTGCCTGAGATGGACTCCATCTCTCGCCCTGGCCAGGTCAAGGGCACCTGGGCCTGGAACTCTGGGACGCCAGCACCCAAGCTGAAGGTGCCTGGGTGCGGCCGCATCCTCCGACTCTGAACCCCAAGGTCAGGGCGTCCGCCCTTTTTATCTCCTCTCCTTTTGCGTTCCAGCAGGTTCCCCACCCCGCTGTACCAGCGCCAGGAAAGGACAAAAAGGCACAGTCTTGCGGTGTGAGTTCAACTCCGGCCAGGGCGACAACGCCACCTGTAGGCCACAGGGAACCTCACACCACCAGAGTCCTCCAAGAACCACAAAAGGGTCTCGGATTCCCTAGCAATCAGTGCATCTGGGTTACACTACCACCCAGATGATTCCCCCAAATTCAAATTCCCGCTACACTCTCCCCCTGGTGATTTGACACTGGTCCCCAGTGTCTGGTGCAAACCCATGTCTCCCAAAGAGTGGAAACATAAGTTCGACCCAGAGACAACACTTACATAATCCAAACTCAACAATTTCAATCAGGAATTGTGCCAGGACCTAAAACAGGAAAGGGAAACAATAATATAAAACCATAAACTTTTGTAATAAAATACTTTAAATATCTCACATATTCACATTTCTCCCTCCCCCTGGCTATCTAAGGACCACCCCATTCTCAGCAGCCTTGATAGACGAGTCTCCTGCAGAGGGAAGAAAAAAAGAAACACACATCCTAACATAATATATGTGTTTTGCTTGGAACGAATGGGTCTATTCGAGAAGAAACCCATTCACTTCAATGAGTGTTGCATAATGTACAGAAAAAAAAAAAATATTGTTGCGCAACACTGCCACCTGGTGGTAATGCCATGGTAAAGACACTTATCAAATCCAGATGAACTTTTCTCTGTGGCCCTACACTGACTAAAACCCCAAAGTCACTGATTTCTTTGAAGTGTAAGAAGAAGGAGGGAGAACAAAACAGTAACAGCTCCCATTTCTCCAAAGAGTAGAACGCCCAAATACAAAAAAAAAACTAGGGCACAGTCCTGGTGTTCCGGCAAAGGCACTCCGGTAAGTTCAGCAATGAGCAGCAAGAAAGAACACACAGGAGTCTTTTTCTCCTAAAGGTAGAACTTTGGAAGCGGCCGGCAGGAACACAGGCTTCAAGTGCTTGTCAAAAGCCTCCATGTTCTACTCTACATTTCCTCCATTCTTGCGACAAATCACCACTCTGTCCGCATGGATATGCCTTCCCAGCATCCACTTAGCCTTACAGTCCTGAAACTTTTTAGTGACCGTTGGTGAACAAGAAAGGTATCTGCGTGCTTGGGGTACTTTGAGCTTGTCCCAAACAAAGGTATTGTACCACCTCTGGCGAAAAACTTCCACCTCGTATAGCAATTCTCGAGGTAGGTATGGGTACTCCCACCCATACTCTTGGGCAACCTTCTGGCCAAAGAGACGCTGCAGCCTTGACAAAGGTGGCATCATGACACGGTCTCCTTCTCCAGGTAACACAATCGCTTCCGGATGGCGAGGTGCGTTCACCACCTCGGCAGACTTGGGCATAGGGGCCCGCAGTGACTGGCGTTGCTCTCCCGCAACAGGAGCAGGTGCAATAGAAGTTGAATCCAGAAGAGGGTTTGCAGACAGTGGACTAGATTCTTCCCTAGGTGCCGAGGCCTCCACCCGGGGTGTTCTATCCCCAATGGACATAGGTGGGTCCCTTGTAACATGGAACGAGGGTAACTTCATCTTGTCCCATCCCTTCCGGTGGAAGATTTCGTCTATCTCCCCATCATCGCCATTGTCAGACAATGAATCCAGGTCGGAGGTGTCATAACACTCAGTGGGCAGATAATTCCCAGTCACGGAATCATCCCCCTTAACGGCCTCCACCGACAGTGGGCTGCCGACACCTCCAACCACACAGACAGTCCCAACCCCTGGCTCACCTGGGCCTTCAGAAGAACAGGGATGTCCAGGGCTCTTCCCTCCGGATCCATCCAGGCCAGGCAAGCGGCGGGGCGAAGCTCTTCCACGACCACAGGAGGCCATCACTAAGGCCGACTTTCCTCTTCGGCGGTCGGAGCAGGGAGCTGCTGGTGACCGAGGCAGCATCCTCGGATTTTTCTCTTTTAACCTCCGCTTGGGCAGTCACTTCGCCCTGGTCAGCGCGCGCAGGAATACCCGCCATGGCATTGATCTCTCCCTCCGGAGTGGCAGTACCTGTGAGGTAGTTGAGGTGCAAGGCGCGAGGCCTTTCTGTGGATGGTTCCACCTCGAAGAGAAACTCCTTGCAGACCTCACATCGCCCGAATGGCTTCAACTGGACCACCAGTCCCGAACAGCCGGGACAGATCACACAGATCACACCGAGGGCCTCTATGTCTCTGCAGGTGTACAGAGCCAATCGCCCCCGGGGCCTTAGTCTGATTCCTGTGTCCATAATGGGAGCAGCAAATGAAGTCATCTCGTGAAAGAAGAAGCTGAAATCCACAGAGTATTTTAAGTCATCTTTGCTGTTCGCTGCTCCAATGCGCACTGACCCACTCGCGCCGGAATCTCCACGTGTGTCTGTCCACATGGCCAGACTCCTCCCACACTCTGCACTTGTTCGCGGGCTTTTCCTTTTCCCCGCCCACGAACTACGCAGCTTTGGTTTGCCTCGTGGCACGTTGGCCAATATGGCCGACCTACTCGGAACTCCTCCGGGCAGCAAAGTTCAAATTCAGACACCATACACATCCCGGATACGATGCCCCCATGTGTAGCGACCTCACCCCTCTCACCCCTTCTCATTCTCGGCTTGTCTGTCTCTGTCTAGGGGTGTCAGTACCGGGGGGAGGGATGAGATACACCACGGCCCATGTCCTCCATAGTGAAGAGGTGAAGGCCAGAAAGATCGGGCTTTGTGTAGGTGTCCTAGGGTCAAATCCTTTCCTCAGATTCACTCCCCTTTGCTCCTAGTAACCAGAGTTTCACACACTGAATAGGTCCAACACAGTTTTATTCTTCTCAGCGAATAAACATACAGCACAGTCAAGTTGAGACCTTTGCAACAGTTCAGTATTAATGGGAGTAGGTCAAGGCACAATCCTTCACGATATCGCTAACCACTGTAGTGTCACCAATGGCGAATAGTCACTGCCACTGACTATATGAGGTAGAACATGAATTACCTTCGCTAGCACGGCCCCTGTCAGGGGAAGGATATCCGTCCAAGGGAGTCACCGGAGGCCTCTCTGTCACCAGCAATGCTGCGCCGGACTCTCCAGAGAAGTTCCGCTCACCAGTCCTCACGAACTCAGACACGGGCACCCAAAGATTTAGGGCCCCCTTTGGATTCCTCCACCCTTGCGGAACTCAGTCGAAGGTACTGAGCCCCAGGCATCCGCCATAGTACCTCACCCCAGGCTAAAGGTGCCTGAGATAGACTCCATCTCTCGCTCCGGCCAGGTCAAGGGCACCTGGGCCCGGAACTCTGGGACGCCAGCACCCAAGCTGAAGGTGCCTGGGTGCGGCCGCGTCCTCCGACTCTGAACCCCATGGTCAGGGCGTCCGCCCCTTTTATCTCCTATCCTTTTGCGTTCCAGCAGGTTCCCCGCCCCGCTGTACCAGCGCCAGGAAAGGACAAAAAGGCACAGTCTTGCGGTGTGAGTTCAGCTCCGGCCAGGGCGACAACGCCACCTGTAGGTCACAGGGAAACTCACACCACCAGAGTCCTCCAAGAACCACAAAAGGGTCTCGGATTCCCTAGAAATCAGTGCATCTGGGTTACACTACCACCCAGATGCTTCCCCCAAATTCAAATACCCGCTACACTAATAAATACTGTGTTTATTAGATCTGACTGGGAGCATCACCTGGATCACATCCCGATCAGCATGTCAACAGAGAAGGTTATACAGCATTACTGCTGCTAGGTGACCAGCTGGGGGCTCGGCTCTCTATAACCAATAGTGCAAGCCTTCCCCTGCATGCACCCATAATGTCACCAGCACTAGGTCCTAATAGACTGCCGCCGCTGCCAAGGAGACAGATGCCAGACCAGCGCTGTCAATAGCAGGGACAGGACATCTGGGGAACCCCACAGTGGCAGAACACCAGGGCCCGGTGGCAAGACAACCTTTGCAACCCTGATAGTTCTCCCACTGTTTTGGACCCTTATATTTTCTTGGTGTGCAGGTGACATTTATCTCTTGTTTTCTGCCCCCCTGGGGGGCCCTAGAAATAGTAGGAAGGGAGCTCACTGCAGAACATGTGAAAGGGCTCGTTGTGGGATCGTAGTAAAGGGCCCCAGGATATATATATATATATATATATATATATATATATATATATAATTGCATTTTATAGTTGGCCCCCCTACTTTTGTCCCTGTCCCCCCATGTGCCCCCCCTAAAATATGAAAGCTGGAGACGCCACTGCCTTTAAATGTCAGTACCCAGTTATATTATATTATATTGTAAGCTCCTTGAGGACAGGGACTGATGTAAATGTTCAATATATATATAAAGAGCTGTGTAAATCGACGGTGCTTTATAAGTACCTGTAATTAATAATATTGAAGGCCTTCTGCAGATGTGGATCCTGCACACTAGCAGAAAAAAAAAAACAATCCACTCTAGGTCACTTATATAGATTGAAGAAGTTTGGAAAACTTAATTGAAAATTCTTAGGGGTGCACCGAATGGAAATCTTGGTGCCAAAACCGCAACCGAAAATAAAGGATGCACTAGGCCGAAAACCGAAAACAAAGTTTTTAAAAAACATTAATATTTTTATATATAATTGTATTATATTCAACTTTTTAATTCATATAATCAATTTAAATTAATATGAATTTATTGTTGGCCATTAATGGTACCTTTAGTGCAAGAAAGGTCAAGAAAAATGCAGTCTGAAGTCTCTAACAATCTCTTATATAATGTCCCCAGTCGCTAGCCATTTCTTGTATCATGCCCACAGTCTCTAACCATCTCTTGTATCATGTCTGCAGTCTCTAAAAATCTCTTGTATTATGTCTGTCTTCTCTTACTTAAACATAAACACACTGTATTAGCAAAATTTCCATTCGGTGCACCTCTAGCAGACATGATACAGGAGATGCTTAGAGACTGCAGACACAGTACAGAAGATGATCAGAGACTGCAGACATGATACAGGAGATCAATGCAGCCTCACAAGTGCCTGTCAGATGCAGCTTGCCAGTGCCCATCAGATGCAGCCTGCCTGTGCCTATCAGATGCAGCCTGCCTGTGCCCATCAGATGCAGCCTGCCTGTGCCCATCAGATGCAGCCTGCCTGTGCCCATCAGATGCAGCCTGCCTGTGCCCATCAGATGCAGCCTGCCAGTGCCTATCATATGCAGCCTGCCAGTGCCCATCAAATGCACCCTGTCTGTGCCCATCAGATGCAGCCTGTCTGTGCCCATCAGATCGATGCAGCCTGTCTGGGCCCATCAGATCGATGCAGTCTGTCAGTGCCAATCAGATTGATGCAGCCTGGAAGTGCCCATGAGATGCAGCGTGTCTGTGCCCGTCATGCAGCCTCGCCAGTGCCCGTCATGCAGCCTCACCAGTGCCCATCATGAAGCCTTGCCAGTGCCCATCATGCAGCCTGCCAGTGCCTGGATCAGAATGGCGATCTCCATGTGTCCCGGGCCACAGTAAAAATGTCCCACTTCCTGTGTCCCGCCATTGGATCAGTGTGCCGCCTATCACAGGAGGTGGGACATTGTTACTGCAGTCCCTGCAATTCAGCTCCCTGACACACGGAGATCACGGCGAGGAGAGGAGGAGGAGTGGACTGGGCGCGCCAGGATGACACTCCCACAATGGGCAGCATCCGGGGTGGACCCCGACCCCTTTCTGTATCGGCTTTTTTTTCCCTTTCGTCCGATACCACATTGTTTTCAGATGATACGTTTCGGCGGCCGAAATTTCGATGCATCCCTAAAAATTCCTACTTACCTTTGTGCTATAGACAGAGGAAAAAAGGCAAGGCTCCTTTACACTTGCGGATAGGAGCAGTAAAAACATGCAGTTAAGCTGTTTTTTGTTTTTTATGGCCCACCCTGAACCACTTGCCGATCAAGCACTGTACATTTACTGCTAGAGTGTGGGCTGGCTGTGCAGAATCACGTATATATACATGATTCTGCTCCTTCGGTAAGGGGCGGCCGGCACACCGCTTGTGCTGTGATTAGTCACAGTAGAGGCTGATCAGTGGCTGCCAGCCAATGAATGACCACCGGCACCCACTGATCGGCGAGGAGGAAAACAGGACAGAGCTCTGTCCTGTCAGCAGGGATGTGCTGTTTTTTGTTTCAGGGAATAAAAACCAGAACATCCCTTAGCAAAAGCACCACATAGTACACACATAAACACTAGTTAGGCACACATTTAACCCAGTGCCGTATAGAAAAAAATGGCCTGGTCATGAAGGGGGGTAAATCTTTCGGAAGTCAAGGGGTAAGCTGCAAAGGCAGGGAACGGAGGTGTACACATGTCATGGCTGCAGCAGAAACGATCTCCCATCGTGTTCGTCATTCAAGCAAATAGGGTTGCCCTGCAACAGTGTCCAATGCAGGCTGCTGCATTGTGGTGGTGCGCCCCTCAAACACCTCTGAATATAGATTCTTCTCAGAGGCGTTGTAGTGAAAGGCGCATCTGTAAATATAGCCTAAAAGTATCGGTTGAGCGTACTTAGAGCATGCAAAGTGAATAGTGCTCACCTTTGGATGTGGCCAAGAAAACACATATGTAACAGTATAATCATGGTAAATAGCGCTTTGCAGATACATTTTCTGAAGTTAAAGGATGTGGAGGAATCCACTTCTATACAGATCTGTTATCTAAACTTCTTTCCTGAATGGGATTGATGTTGGATAGGATACACAGCTTCTCAAAGCGGAACATAACCGTATCTGAGTACCACCAACTGAAAACGCTATTTAATTAATTTCTCATATTCAGAACAAACTCACCCATCCATCCATGTCTCTATGGTTTATTTTGTTGAGAAATTAGCTTGAGCCCCCCCTCCCCCTAGAATTTCTAGCTGTGACCGACCATCGTGAGTAAGGGCAGATGATGCATGTAGCATTTGCTTCCTGGAATCCGTCTGCCCTTAGCTCAGGCATGCAAGCAGGAGGGTGTGCTTAGCTGAGGAAATAACCCCTCCCCTCCTCCAGATGAAAGAAAAAAAATCCTATGAGAATCCATTGGATGTATGACATAATTTTAGCCTAGAACAGAGACCAGGAAGCAACTGAAAAAAATTACCAAAAAAATTATTTTAAAACAAGTAAATATAATATACCTTTACATATATAACTAAAAATAGTTATATTTTGATTGAAAGAGTTTAGTTCCGCTTTAATGTAACTATTTGAATACATTTTAGTTAATTCTAATGTTATTAAACATGGAGTTTTCTATCTGTACCATCTCTATGGAACTGATCTCATATCCATTGAGCCCTGTGGGCATTATTATCAAATCATTTCATTTTGCCGTGATGATTCATGGACACAGTCACTTGCTCAGTCAATGACGTTTTCTTACTCTATATCCAAATAGTTACATTAAAATCACGAACAGTCAAGATTTTCAATGCATAAGAGACATACCATATCCCTTCTACAAATGGCCACTTTCACAAAAGCGGACCAATTGGGTTCTCCTGTCAGTTTTAGGTGCACCCGATCGGACCCTCCATTCTCCCTTATGGAGTGGAGGGTGTAAACGGACATGTGTCTGTTTACACCCGCCTACAACCAATCTGATACGCTAAAAACAAGTGGTCCATTTACATCCAACCGCCCATAGACTCTTTGGCTGTGCACACAATAAATTCCATTCATTCAGTGATATGATGCCTAAAGGACAAAATTCTCCAAACCATCATGTCATGCATGATGCCGCTTTACTCCCAAAAGTATTATGTGGCCCATATGGCACCCCCAAAATACCTAGCGGTGCAATGTCAGAAGTACAGTACAGACCCTGCTCCGCACATCCTACATTGCACTGCAACGAAAGCAAATAAACAGCAAAGAAACAGTTCAAAACCTTTCAAAACATTTCAACAAGCAACAGGTGTGATGGGGATAGGGGGTAAAGCCCGGTAAACACTACAGTTTTTTTCATGCAACCCCACAGGTTGCACAAAAATAAAAGACTGACAGCTCCGGTCGGGAGCCGCTGTACTAACCATGCAAGGTTAGTTTAGCGATTTCTCCCGCTGAACTGTTGTGTTCTGACAGGGGGATATCCCCCGCCAGAACACTTCGATCAGCGCTCTCTAATTGGCTGAGAGCTCTGATCGGGAGTCGGTCGGCTGCTGGTTTTCCAGCATGCACGGTCAACAGAAGCCGGCAGTTTTCTGTCAAACAGACCGACATACACACAGGCAGAATGTTGGCCGATATTTTTTGTACCAGCTAATGTCTCCCAACATTCTGCCTGTGTGTATGGGGCTTAAGAGAGGGGGAAAAGAGTTTACAGGCCGGAAGCTTTATTGAAAAAACACAAAAGGGCGAGTGGGGGAAGGGGAAATCTTCTTCAGACATCCTCTTTCTCCTTAGAGCGGAGCTTCAGCCTTGAATTAGCATCGAGCTTACATACATGCTGAAACTGCACCCATCCTCCTCTATCGGACAGTTGAAATCCCCACCAAGCACTACTGCTCTGGTGGTGACGAACTGGCTCTTCAGGGTCTGGAAGATCTCCAGGCACACACTCTTATCCAGGCATGTATACAGATTGATAAGCCTAATTGGCTCTCCTGCACATGAACCATCTATGACTAAATGTCGGCCACAGACGAGCTCCTGGACAGATTCAACTGTGAGACAACCACCCCTGACAAGAATGGCTACCCCTGCAAACTTGCAGTCACCACCTTGAGACCAGTAGGAGTCCACTGGGTCCACTGAGTCATGATTCCGCTGGGCAGACAGATAAGTGTACACCTTGGCACACTGCTGCAGCATGTAGACGTCACTCGGCTTGAAAGAAAGAAAGGTCAGCAGATGTGGCCTTGATGTTCCTCACATTAATGGAAAAGATGGAGATCTTAGCTATCATGTCCCTTCTGCCAACTCTGGGGGGGGGGGGTGTCTCTTCTGCCAACTCTGTTGCTTGGTCAGTGTCATGGGCAAAGCCTATTCACTGGGAGACATCTTGCAGGTCTTGGACCTCAATAAATCCTTGTTAACTGCAGTCCTTGCCTACATGACCGTCCTTGCTACACCTTCAGAAGGTCTGTGGCTAGTCAGCATAGAGCAGGATTCCGAAGGAGGATCCCAGACCAGGGCTGCAGGTGTTGGAGGTCCACCATGAAAGGGACTTTTCTTTAGCCGTCCTCCAGTCTGGGTCAATTCTGACATTTCTCTCATATGTAGCGGCCTCACCCCTCTCATCCCTTCTTCTTCTCGGCTTGTTGTCTGGTCTAGGGGGATCAGGGAGGAGGGATGCGGTACACTACGGCCTATGTCCTCTAATGTGTAGAGGTGAAAGACAACACCTGTTTACCTTCGGGCTGTGTGCATAACCCAGAGCCAAGTCCGTTCTGCAGATGACCCCCCTTTGTTCCCAGTAACTGGAGTTCCACACCACTGAAAAGGTCCAACTCTTATTTATTCTCTGACAGCAATAAATCGTCTTTTAAGGGCAGACAGGTTGTGACCCAAAGAACAGTTCAGCATAAGTGGGAAGTAGGTCAAGGCACGATCCTCAATTTGAACTAACCATTGTAGTGTCACCAATGGTTATTACACACAGCCCCTGCCACCGACCGTATAGAACAAGAACAGAATTACCTCCGCTAAGTGCAGCCCCTGTCAGAGGGAAGACATCCTTCCAAGAGAGTTACCAGAGGCCCCGCCATCACCAGTAATGCTGCACCGGACTGTTCGGAGGGGTTATGCTCCCTGGCCTCATCGTCTCAGATTCGGGCGCCCAACACCTTAGGGCCCCTCGGACTCTTCCACCCATGCAGAACCCAGTCGAAGGTACTGGGCCCCAGGCCTCCTCCGTAGTACCTCACCCCAGGCCAAAGGTGCCTGGGATGGACTCCATCTCCAGTTCTGGCCAGGCCAAGGGCGCCTGGGCCTGGAACTCTGAAACCCCAGTACCCAGGCTGAAGGTGCCTGGGCGCGGCTCTCTCCTCCGACGACTGACCTCACGTTGAAGGCATCTGTCCCCTTTATCTCCTTGTCTCCGCAGGTTCCCCCGCCCCGCCGTCACCGCTACCGAGACAGGACAAAAAGGGTACAGCACTGCAGTAAAGTTTTAACCCCGGCCCCAGGCGACAGTGCCACCCAGGGGCCACAGGGAACCGAACACCACTGAAGTCCTCCACGAATAAAAAAGTTCCTGAATTCCCTAACAATCAGTGCATCTGGGTCATACTACCACCCAGATGCTCCCCCTAAATTTAAATACCCGCTACACATACATGTCAAAATCTGCATTTTTTTGCTAGAAAATTACTTAGAACCCAAAAACATTATATATTTTTAAGCAGAGAATAAAATAGCGGTTGTTGCAATGTTTTATGTTGCACAATATTTGCGCAGCGGTTTATTAAGCGTACATTTTCAGGAAACAATACACTTTTAGTGCATACAAACACAATATAATAGTGTATACAAACACAGCGCATACAAACAGAATATAATACCAATAAAAAATATAAAAGATTATGTTATGCCGGAAAAATACTGTAGATACCTAACATGTCAAGCATTAAAATTATGTACGCCCCTGAAACAGTGACAAACTACCTAAAAATAGTTGCCTAAAAATCTCCATAGGTGGTGTTTTACAGTATAAGCCTTTAGGACTCATTTACACTTGCTTTGACGTCAACACGCATTAAAGCCCCAACCACTTCAACATGTTTTTTTAAAGTGTTTTTGATGCTTTTGCAATGCTTCTGTGATGCTTTGGTGGTGCTTCGATGGTGCTTTGTGATGCTTTTTTGAAGCTTTAATGAAGCTTGGAAGATGCCCTATGTGTTAATATCTCATACCTGCAATACCTCCGCTAGTGCGCGTGTCAGTCTGACACACCGCATCTCCGATGACAGAGGCTTCTTACCACATGCTCAGCTGTGACCAAGCACAGCTGATCATCGCGTGAACCAGGAAGTGCCGGTAAAAGGCATTTCCCGGTTTACGCTGACAGGGAGAGCCAATCGGTGCCTCTCCCTGTCAGAGGGGGGGTTTTGAAAACACATTTAGGCACATCAAGTGTTTGGGTGTTCATTCACTCCATTGGCCAGAATATTAATTTATTCTTGCTATTGCAATGAATGAGTGCTCAAGTGTTAAATGCACCTAGCATTTAGGCGCATTTACAAGCGTTTAAAGGCGTCAAGCATTTTTTCTGCTCAAACACTCCTCTCCTGAATGTGCAAGTGATGGGTTTTCTTTTCAGCCTCTAAATGCTCCCCTTCTGATGCCTCGTATACACAACCGTTTTTCTCGGCAGGAAAAAAACTGACGTTTTTCCCGACGGGATTTCTCTCAAGCATGCCTTGCATACACACGTTCAGGCCAAATACCGCCCGTCCAAAGCGCGGTGACGTACGACGGGACTATAAAAGGGAAGTCCCATCAAATGGCGCCACCCTTTCGGCTGCTTTTGCTGATCCTCGTGTTAGTAAAAGTTTGGTGAGAGACGATTCGCGCTTTTCAGCCTTGTGCTTTTTAGTCCGTTACAGTGTGACGAATGTGCTATCTCCATTACGAACGCTAGTTTTAGCAGAACGAGTGCTCCCATATCATACTTGATTTTGAGCATGCAGGTTTTTTTTGCCCTCGGAAAAGCATACACACGACCGGTTTTCCCGACAGGTAAAAGTCCGCCGGGAATCCTGACGGGAAAAAAGAAAGCTGGTTCTCTTTTTTTTTTCCCGCAGTTTTCTCGTCGGGAAAATTGCGATGGAGCATACACACTGCCGTTTTTCCCGGCCAAAAGCTCTCATGGCAGTTTTCCCAACGGGAAAACCGGTCCTGTGTACGAGGCATCGTATGCCTGTAAACACCATTGTGTGCATGGCCACATAGCCCAACATAGTGTTTAGAGGCTGAAAAAAATGCCTATAAAAGGGACATTTTTTATGCCTTGTGTGCATGAGGCCTTAATTTTGCCTTTTTTAACAAAACACAGGTTTTGTGATTTCTTTTGGTAATAGATATTTTAATACATCTCTTTTTCATCAGGTAACAATGTATAATGGATCAAACAAGGAAAGTTAAGAAAAGTCACATTGTGCCAATTCATAAAAAAAGTCACACATTATTATTTGGACTTCGCACCCCTTATTACTCTGTGATTAATTTCTGCCCCTAAAGCAGTTATTTGTGCTTTTGACCCCTTTCATTATGCTGTAATTATAATTTATGATGCGGAAATTATGTTGATGACCTTGTCCGCCTTTTTCAGGTTTTAAGGATGCAGACAGGAAAATGTAGTCAAAATAGTATTCAGTTATCATAATATGGAAAAAGTTACCACTCCAGTTTAAGAAGACAACACCCAAAAATAGGATTTTTGTACTCACCGTAAAATCAGTTTCTCTGAAGTCCATGGACTGACACAGCTCTCATACTGTTTATGTGTGGGTATATGTCCCTGCTTGCAGGAGAAGACCTAAGCAGAATGTTAGATGTCAGAAACATTCTAGAACAAAACCAGAGCTGAACAGCCCCGCCCAGTGGGGCGGTCCCTCCGGACATTACCCTCCCACCTGCAGCTAGCAACCTCAGTTCGTAACAAAGCAGTACAAACCTTAAAAGGAAGGGTGGGTGCTGTGTCAGTCCATGGACTTCAGAGAAACGGATTTTACGGTGAGTACAAAAATCCTATTTTCTCTTATCGTCCATGGACTGACACAGCTCTCATACTGTTTACGTGTGGGACGTCCCAAAGCAGTATAAGAAAAGGGTGGGAGCAAAATAGTAAAGGAACAACCAAAACTTCACTCCAAACCAGCAGAGCCTCTCAACGGAGGCGTTGCAACATTAAACAGCGGCCTGCAACAGTTTGCGGCCGAAGGAAGCATCCGAAGATGCAGCCACGTCAACCTTATAGAATTTTGAAAAGGTATGAACGGACGACCAGGCCGCCGCCTTGCACACTTGTGCAACCGACGCTTGATGTCGGAAAGCCCAGGAAGCACCAATTGCCCTGGTGGGATGCGCCGTTACCGGGAAGGGAGGCGCCCGCTCCTTAATGGCATAGGCCTGTATAACAGTCTGTCTGATCCACCTAGAAATGGTGGCAGACGATACAGCTTGGCCCTGTTTCGGACCAGAGATAGACACAAACAGTGAGTCAGACTTTCGAATAGAAGCAATAGCCGCCAGGTATACCCGTAAGGCACGCGCCACATCCAAATTGTGAAGCGCAAACTCTCTAGGATGCGATGGGTGAGAGCACAAGGACGGGAGGACAATGTCCTCATTAAGGTGAAAAGCCAAAACCACCTTAGGAAGGAAAGACGGTCGGGGTCGCAACACCGCCTTATCCTTATGGAGGACCAGGTAAGGCGACTTGCATGACAGAGCCGCCAACTCAGACACCTGTCTAACAGAAGTGATGGCCACTAAGAAAGCCACCTTCTGGGACAAAGTTAAAAGAGGAATATCTTTGATATTTTCAAAAGGAGGTTCCTGAAGAACCGAGAGCACCAAGTTCAGATCCCAAGGAGGGAGCGGAGGCTTGGCAGGTGGAACCACATGGCATACCCCCTGTACGAAAGTGCTAACTAAGGAATGACCTTCGACCACGCGTAGAGACACAGCCTGATCGCCCGCAATTCCAGGACGTTGATTGGGAGACGAGATTCATCCGGAGTCCAGAGCCCTTGAGCTGACAGGACTCCCCACACTCCTCCCCAGCCCGTTAGGATGACGTCCGTCGTGACCACCGTTCATCGGACGGAGAGGAACGATTTCCCGGCCTGAAGAGCCGGGGATCTCAGCCACCACGTCAGGGACGCCTTGACAGAGTGACTCACCTGAATCTGAAGATCCAATGACAATGGGGACTTGTCCCAAAAGGACAGAATTCTCTTCTGCAATGCCCGAGTGTGTGATTGGGCATACGGAACTGCCTCGAAGGAGGCCACCATTAGTCCCAGGACTCTCATGCAAAAGCGAATTGACGACCATTTTTGGGACGTCAGAACCCGCACTGCCGACTGAAGTGTCAGTAACTTCTCTGAGGGTAGAAACACCTTCGCTGCCGAAGTGTCCAGGATCAGACCCAGATACTCCAATCGTTGAGTCGGGACTAGAACCGACTTCTGCATGTTCAGAAGCCATCCGAAGTCCCGGAGGGTCTGACTGACTATTGTCACGTTTTCCTGCAATTCTGAGCCATTTTCTGCTCTGAGAAGGAGATCGTCCAGTAGCCCATGATAACAATTCCTCGCTGTCTCAGCAAAGCTAGAACCGGGGCAAGCACTTTGGTGAAAACCCGTGGTGCCGATGCTAGGCCGAAGGGAAGAGCCACGAACTGATAGTGGACTTCGCCTATGGCAAAGCGCAGAAACCTCTGGTGACTTGCGCAGATTGGAACGTGCAAGTAAGCGTCCTTGATATCCAAGGACGCCAAAAATTCCCCTTGTGGAGTGTCGCGATCACCGTGCGAATGGATTCCATCCGGAATTTTAGTACCCTCACATAGACATTCAGGGCCTTGAGGTCCAGGATTGGCCGGACCTCGTCCTTCTTCAGGACAACAAACAGGTTCGAGTAAAACCCCTGAAACCTCTCTTGCGACGGAACGGCACAATTACTCCGCACCTGAGCAAATCCTGTACGGCCCCCTAAGAGGGCTTCCCGGCGGACTGGAAGGAATGGGAGGTTCGAGGGAAAGAACCTGTTTGGGGGCCACGAGTGGAACTCTATCCTGTATCCCGAGGTGACCACCTCGCACACCCACTGGTCGGAGATCCGGGAGGTCCACCGCACTGAGAACCTGCGAAGATGTCCCCCCACCCCAGAGTCGGGCAGGGGCAAGACTTCATGCGGTGGTGGGCTTGGGAGCTTGCTTGATAGGCTTACGCACCCAGGGACGCCTTTGTCCCCCAGCCGCACTTTTTCCAGTCTGGGCGGGCTTACCCGTGGATTCTGACTGACGAAAAAACTTCTTCTTCGCCGTGAGTGTGAGTGTCTGAGACACAAGCGTCGCCGCCACTATAGGGCGTAAAGCAGACCCCAATAAGGTAAACATAATTCTACTCACCACTTCTGACCTCCTGTCAGTGGGATCCTTAAATGCAGGAGTCCCTTCTATCGGGAGTGTGGTAGCCTTATTCAAATGGGCGACCGGGGGGTCAACCACTGGGGGGAGAGTCCACTTCTTAACCAGGTTCTCCTCAAAGGGGTACCTTAAAGCTTGGCGCCGTGGGACCGTCAAAGTCTTCTGTGGCTTGTCCCAGACTTGGTCAATGAATGTATCAAAAAAAGGCACATATGGAAAGACCTTTTTTGAACGGCTTTAAAGGAACCAAAGGATACAGCTTCCACCTGAGGTTCCTCAGCCTCAACATTCAGCTTGAGAGTGTCCCTCACAGCATCAATGAGTTCACTTACAAGCACCCTGTCAGTTGCTGGTTCAAGACAGGGGTCTTCCTCACAAGGAATGTCCTGTCCAAACACATCAAAATCCTCAGAGCTAGGGTCCTGAGCAACAGTAGCTAGGCCCATATCTGAGGCAGAGCACTCCCCTACAGGAGAATGTGTGGGGAGGGGTCGCTTTACAGCTCCCGTGCGCTCGCACGCCGCTTCCATCCTGACAAGGAATGATTCCAGGACTGCCGACAACTGGTCCATAGGGACCGCAGGTGCAGGAGCACTGCCAGTTGCCTCTGACAAGTGTGGAGAAGCAGGTGAACCAGACTCCATACTGCCACCCTCTGAGACCTTATTCACTATTACAGTGAATAATACAGTCCACCCACTGGCTGCGCTGAGGCTGAGGAGGGGATACCCAGAGGACCCACCACCCTTAGGGACCGCTCAGTTCCGCTGTATGAGCCGCGCTGCAGCGCGAGTGAAGCCTGAGGAGAGTGAGAATCTGTGAGGAGACTGAGGAAATTTGCGCCGCAGCAGCGCCGCTAGAGGCCGAAAGTGAAAGCGCCGCGGCTACAAGAAAATCGCCGCCGGCCGCCTGTATAACTGCGCAATTGAGCCACGGCAAGATGGCTGCCGCGCGCACTATTTGAATTTAAAAAACAGCGCTAATGGCGCACGCAATAAAGTCCCACACACTCCACACCAGAACACTGCTCCACTCCCAGAGTTCACCAACGGACATGAGCGCCCCCCCCCCAGGCCAGAGCGACCCCCCAAGCACCCCCACACAGCACAGCACCAGTACAGGGTGCAGAGAGCAGCATAACAGGGGGTGACAGGGAGAGACCCCCATATAAAGAAACACAGCCAGCATGTACTCACCTGCATCAGGAGAGACTACTTACCCGTCCCAGAGGGACCCACTGGCTTGTTTCAGACAGACCTATCACAGAGTAGTACTGCGTAGCTGTCGGCCCGGTCCACCGCAAAAGATACAGTCAGTCAGGTACTGTTCAATCTTGAGAGGACTGCGGGAGCATAAAAGCAGCCCGGCCACCCCTGGAGTCATGGGGTATGTCGTGAACTGAGTCTCACGCACACAAGGCGAGGATCAGCACGCTCGATGGTCGGACAGGGAAGACTACGAGGATACCAGTGTACCCAACCTGTTGCCCAGCCGACAGTTGATTGAAGGTCTCAAAAATAAAATAATACAATTCCCAAAGGAATAAAAATTAAAAGTAAAATCTTCCAGGAGACTGGCTCCTGAGAGAGCCACGTCATCTCCTTCTGCTAGGCAGAAAAAAACAGAGGCTGCTAGCTGCAGGTGGGAGGGTAATGTCCGGAGGGACCGCCCCCCTGGGTGGGGCTGTTCAGCTCTGGTTTTGTTCTAGAATGTTTCTAACATCTAACATTCTGCCTAGGTCTTCTCCTGCAAGCAGGGACATATACCCACACGTAAGCAGCATGAGAGCTGTGTCAGTCCATGGACGATAAGAGAAATTAGGTTTTTGAAATGGTAGCGATAAGGACTCTTTTGGGCTTATTCAGCAGGGCCAACAGCCAAAGTGCAGTAAACCATACCATCCAATCAAAATTCACCTTTTAATAATCCAATCTCTTTTTTACTTTTCTATTTGAATGTATTTATTATTATTGGTTTTAGTACAGATCAAACAGTCCGCATTGCGGTAACAGAGAAAATAAGCCCAATACATGGATCAACATTATGGCAAACTGGTATCCAATAAACACTGTAGAATGATCAGTGAAGATGTGACGTTGTTGCTGGAGAGTATCCCAAACCAAGGGGAAGAATAAGAAATCAGTGCGCAGAGTTTTGATATCAAAAGTCACATCATGCATGTGGGACAAGTAGACCAAGACGGTCAACCAAGAAAGAAGGAAAAAAAGGAAAGGGGGGTAGCTAGAATGTAGAAAAATGGCCCGGGGACACACTGGGCACCTTTGCTGCCACTGTTCTATGTGCTGGGTGTCTAGTGTGCTCCTGTTCCCTTAAGGGGAATTGGGCTGCCTCCAGGCCCACCTGCCCCTCATCTATCCATTTAATGGATGTGCTTCCATTGTGAAGACGCTCATAAATTCAGTAGCGTTTAGAACTGCAAGCATACACAGGGTGCCGTGAAGCGGCCTTGTAGCTTACGCATGCGTTTCCAAATGCGTGCTAACTAAACCCCTGTTTTTAACGCAGACTGTTGGACAGGTTAATTTGGTCGGCTGGCAGACTGGTTGGTGAGTTGAGCTATGGAATTTTCTGTATTTGTCTTTCTTTGGAATGTAGAAAGAGAAAGGGGATAAAGTGGAAAAGATGGGGAGAGTGGAGTAGTAGTGGAAGGTGTCTTCTTCATTGCCCACATGGTCTGCTGCTTGCCTCCAGGTGTGTAATGCTGTAAAGCTCTTTGCAGCCTGGCTATCTATATTCCCATCTGTGGTTCTCATCTTTAGGCAGTGGCGGCTGGTGCTAAATATTTTGAGGGGGGGGCGGCAAACTAACGCCAGCCACCCCCCCTCGGGGGAGATGAACGGGAAAACGGCAGTCGCTTCAACCAACCCCCCCTAGGGGAAGGATTGCGGTGATTGCCACAAGCACCCCCCTGGTATTAGAATGACTGACTTTAGGAGGAAGGGGGAAGGAAGAGCTGGGCCATTGCTTCTACTTACGGCTGAACAGGAAGTGTGTCCTGACTGAGACACGATAGGCCTAAGAATCAGGAAGACAATAGCGAATATTAATTTGCTATTGTCCCATATCTTGGTGGACTCAGGGCACAGTGCTCTGCACCCCAAGCCCCCCCCCCCGTTTTTGAAGCCAATTAGAGCCTCTGACTCTAATCACATGCTTCTAAAATTAAAAAAGAAACCAGTTGAAATCCATGCGTCCAGCGCCCTGCATGTAGATTAGGAGTAGGGATGAGCCGAACACCCCCGGGTTCGGTTCGCACCAGAACCAGCGAACGGACCGAAAGTTCGCACGAACGTTAGAACCCTATTAAATACAATGGATGCGAACGTTCGAAATCTAAAGTGCTAATTATAACGACTAATATGCATGTTATTGTCCTAAAAAGGGTTTGGGAACCCGGGTTCTGCACCAGGGGACATGTATCAATGCAAAACGAAGTTTTAAAAACTGCAGTTTTTCGGGAGCAGTCATTTTAACCACTTCCCGACCGCGCCATGTACAAAAGACGTCCACAGCGCGGTCGAGTTATCCTGAGTGGACGTCCCAGGGACGTCCTCACAGAATCTTGCTCCTGCGCGCCCCCTGGGGCGCGCTCCAGGATATGACCGTGACCGCCGGGTCCGGAAGACCCGGCGCATCACGGATCACGGTAGATGGCCGCTAATCGCGGCCGTTTACCACGTGATCGCTCCGTCAAATGACGGAGCGATCACTTGTAAACAGACCGGCGTCATGTGATGACGCCGGTTTCCTCTCTCCCCTCTCTGTACCGATCGGTACAGTGTGAGAGGAGAGGGGAGGGAGCGGATCATGTCCGCTCCCTCCCCCATGTCAGCTGTGGGCTGGATCTGTGACAATTGCAGTCACAGATCCAGCAATCCATCCATCCCTGCTCAGCCATCCCTGTGCAATACTCTGCCAATACTCTGCAATACACCCTGTGCAATACTCTGCAATACACCCTGTGCAATACTCTGCAATACACCCTGTGCAATACTCTGCAATACCCTGTGCAATACTCTGCAATACCCTGTGCAATACTCTGCAATACACCCTGCCAATACTCTGCAATACACCCTGCCAATACTCTGCAATACACCCTGCCAATACTCTGCAATACACCCTGCCAATACTCTGCAATACCCTGTGCAATACTCTGCAATACCCTGTGCAATACTCTGCAATACCCTGCCCATACTCTGCAATACCCTGTGCAATACCCTGCCCATACTCTGCCCATACTGTGCAATACTCTGCCATATTCCGCAATACCCTGCCATACTCTGCAATACTCCTCAATACCCTGCAATACTCCACAATACCCTGCAATACTCCACAATACCCTGCAATACTCCACAATACCCGGCAATACTCCACAATACCCGGCAATACTCCACAATACCCGGCAATACTCCACAATACCCGGCAATACTCCTCAATACCCGGCAATACTCCTCAATACCCGGCAATACTCCTCAATACCCGGCAATACTCCACAATACCCGGCAATACTCCTCAATACCCGGCAATACTCCTCAATACCCTGCAATACTCCGCAATACCCGGCAATACTCCGCAATACCCGTCAATACTCCGCAATACCCGGCAATACTCCGCAATACCCGGCAAAACTCTGCAATAACCACTTTCCGCCCGCCGGCCGTCATATGACGTCCTTGACTTTGTGCGGAGATATCTGAATGATGGGAGCAGCTACAGGCATCATTCAGATATTCGCTTTTTCAGCTGGCGATTCCCTGCACCATAAGAATGATCATAGCGGCTGTTCCACCGTTTGATCGCTCTTACGGAAGGTGAGAGGGGATGCCCCCCCCCCCTCCCGCTGCCCTCCGGTGCTTCTACCGACTCACCGCTACGATCAAAGCCAGGATTGTTTTTTTTTTGTTTTTTTTTTCAGGCTTCCCAGCCTAGAGGTGAGATGTGGGGTCTTATTGACCCCATATCTCACTGTAAAGAGGACCTGTCATGCCATATTCCTATTACAAGGGATGTTTACATTCCTTGTAATAGGAATAAAAGTGATCAAAAAAAAATTTGGGGCGGAAAAACATGTCAAACTAAAATAAATTAAGTAAAATGAACAATAAAATATATATATTTTTTTTAAAGCGCCCCTGCCCCCGCGAGCTCGCATGCAGAAGTGAACGCATACGTAAGCCCCGCCCACATATGAAAACGGTGTTCAAACCACACATGTGAGGTATCGTTGCGAACGTTAGAGCGAGAGCAATAATTTTGGCCCTAGACCTCCTCTGTAACTCAAAACATGTAACCAGTAAAAATATTTAAAGCGTTGCCTATGGGGATTTTTAAGTAGCGAAGTTTGGCGCCATTCCACGAGCGTGTGCAATTTTGAAGGGTGACATGTTAGGTATCTATTTACTCGGCGTAACTTCATCTTTCACATTATGCAAAAACATTGGGCTAACTTTACTGTTTTTTTTTCTTTTAGGCACAAAACAGTTTTTTTCCGTAAAAAACGCGTTAGAAAAATTTCTGCGCAAATACCGTGCAAGATAAAAAGTTGCAATGACCACCATTATATTCTTTAAGGTCTTTGCTAAAAAAACATATATAATGTTTTGGGGTTCTATGTAATTTTCTAGCAAACAAATTATGATTTTTACATGTAGGAGAGAAATGTCAGAATTGGCCTGGGTTCTCCAGAACGCCTGATGGTGCTCCCTGCATGTTGGGCCTCTGTATGTGGCCACGCTGTGTAAAAGTCTCACACATGTGGTATCGCCATACTCGGGAGGAATAGCAGAATGTGTTTTGGGGTGTAATTTGTGGTATGCATATGCTGTGTGTGAGAAATAACCTGCTAATATGACAATTTTGTGGACAAAAAAAAAAAAGAAAAAAAAATCTTGATTTTTGCAAAGAATTGTGGGAAAAAATGACAACTTCAAAAAACTCACAATGCCTCTTTCTGAATACCTTGGAATGTCTTCTTTCCAAAAAGGGGTCATTTGGGGGGTATTTGTACTTTTCTGGCATGTTAGGGTCTCAAGAAATGAGATAGGCTGTCAGTACTTCAGGTGTGATCAATTTTCAGGTATTGGCACCATAGCTTGTGGACTCTATAACTTTCACAAAGACCAAAAAATATGCACCAATTTGTACTTATTTTTACCAAAGATATGTAGCAGTATAAATTTTGGCCAAAATATATGAAGAAAAAATACTAATTTGCAAAATTTTATAACGGAAACAAAGAAAAATTCATTTTTTTACAACATTTTCAGTCTTTTTTCTCTTATAGCGCAAAAAATAAAAAACCCAACAGTGATTAAATACCACCAAAAGAAAGCTCTATTTGTGTGAAAAAAAGGACAAAAATTTCATATGGGTACAGTGTTGTATGACTGAGTAATTGTCATTCAAAATGTGAGAGCACCGAAAGCTGAAAATTCGTCTGGTTAGGAAGGGGGTTTAAGTGCCCAGTTGTCAAGTGGTTAATGATGCATAAAGTGAAAAAAAAAAAAGGTCAAATATTCCTTTAAATATCGTACCTGGGGGGTGTCTAAAGTATGCCTGTGAAGTGGCACATGTTTCCCGTGTTTAGAACTGTCCCTGCACAAAATGACATTTCTAAAGGAAAAAAAGCCATTTAAAACTGCTTGCGGCTTTAATGTAATGTCCGGTCCTGGTAATATGGATGAAAATCTTTAAGAAAAACGGCATGGGTACCCCACCACCCCCCCCCTACCCCAGCCCATTACCAGCCCCTTTGGGTCTTGTATGGATATTAAGGGGAACCCCGCACACAAAATAAAAAAGGCCCTATATACTCTGGAAAGCCGTATACAGGCGGTGCATACAAGACAGGGACTGTAGGTTTGTTCTTATGTAGAATCTGCTTGTAATTTTGAACAGGTACATTGTTTAAGAGTGTCTCCAGCCAAAAAATATATTTTTAAGCTTTTTGGAAAACATAGGGAAGGGTTATCACCCCTGTAACATTTGTTTTGCTGTCTGTGCCCCTGTTCAGAACATTTCACCTCACTTTCCGTCCCAATGACAAATGTTTTTGAAAAGTGGGGTTTTTATTGAAACAAGGATTGGTGATAAAGCATCAGTAGAGAGGAGACACCTTTTTCCCATATTAACTCTTACAGGAGAGAATTTCCCTTCCTAGGGGTAGATTTCCTCTCACTTCCTGTTGTCTCCTTCCGTTTGCAAGTAGGAGTCGTTTGTAAGTTGGATGTTTGAAAGTAGGGGCCTGCCGTATATACTCTGCAGAAATTTGCCCCTTACATGTTGGTGTTGCCACAACACCGTGAGCCCTTACAGTTACTCTTGGTGGGCGCTGGAATGCCCTGCTGTGAACTATTATATCAGGAATTATATTTACATGCCATTGTTGAACAGTGGTAGGAAAAATTGGGCCCTTGGTGGTGGTGCTGGTGCCACAACACTGTAAGCCCTCACAGTTACTCTTGGTGGGCGCATGAATGGGCCCTGCTGTGAATTATTAGATCAAGAATTGTAATTGCATGCCCCTGTTGAACAGGGGCTGAAAAATTGGGCCTTTGGTGGTGGTAGTGGTGTTGCCACAACACTTTAAGCCCTCACAGTTACTCTTGGTGAGCGCAGGAATGGGCCCTGCTGTGAATTATTAGATCAATAATTGTAATTACATGCTCCTGCAGATGCCTGTTAGTGTAACACAAAAGAAAAAAACCACGAGCAATAAGGGGTAGCTTCAGGTGTATATTTTTCAGGAATCACACTACGCCTGCTTTAAGTGCTGCAGATGCCTGTTAGGGCTCTTTCACACGGAGGGTCCGTTCAGGTCCGCCTGTCAGTTTTTTAGGCGGACCTGAACGGATGCTACATGTCCTCCTATGGAGCCACTGATGTCAGCGGTGACATGTCCGCTGACATCCGACCCGCTCCGATCCACAAAAGTGTGACGGAGGAAAACCCTATTTTTCCTTCCGTCTGCGGATCCGATCGGATGACAACGGACTCTACGGTCCGTCATCATCCGATCCCCCCATAGGGGAGAGCGGCGCTCTGACAGGGCGGTCCCTGCACAGTGTGCGGGAACAGCCCAGTCATCTGCCGGCTCAGCGGGGATCAACTGAGCGATCCCCGCTGAGCAAGCGGAGCTTCACGGGGCGGATCATTACTGATCCGTCCTGTGTGAAAGAGCCCTTAGTGTAACACAAAAGAAAAAAAACTACGAGCAATAAGGGCTAGCTTCAGGTGTATATTTTGCAGGAATCACACTATGCCTGCTTTAAGTGCTGCAGATGCCTGCCTGTGTTACACAACAGGAAATCACAGCAATAAGGGCTAGCTTCAGGTGTATACTGTGCAGGAGGCTTAGCAAACATATCACTGACACTGTTCCTACCTATCCTTCTCTCTCCCTGCACACAATATCACTGACACTGTCCCTACCTATCCTTCTCTCTCCCTACACACAATATCACTGACACTGTCCCTACCTATCCTTCTCTCTCCCTGCACACAATATCACTGACACTGTCCCTACCTATCCTTCTCTCTCCCTACACACAATATCACTAACACTGTCCCTGCCTATGTACGTCTTTCCCTGCACGCCAACACACTACACAAGGCTGCCGCGCTGGCGGCCTTTTATAGTGTGGGGCGTGTACTAAACCCCCCTGAGCTATAATTGGCCACAGGCATCCTGCCTGTGGCCAATTATGGCTCTCCTCGCTGCCGGCGCTGTGATTGGCCAAGCATGCGCGGTCACAGTGCATGCTTGGCCAATCACAGCGCCGGGATTTTGAGCCGTTCGCGTCACTCGAATTTGGCGCGAACGACCCAAAACGTTCGATCTTCGTCGAACGATCGAACACACGATGTTCGAGTCGAACGTATGTTCGACTCGAACGTGGAGCTCATCCCTAATTAGGATCCGGGCCCATGGATTAGGGGGGCGACGCCCCTGCGCCCCGTATGGACAGGCTGCCACTGTCTATAGGGGTGATGTAATGACACTGGCGCTGCTACCATAACACTGCAGCATATGGCATGGAGGTACAATGTGACTACCAATAAAATGTAACCTGTGAACACCACTTCTTCCTTGTTCATGGCATGATTACTGGGAGTTGAGGTCGAAGGCTCACTTGACCACTGATTCTAAAGAGGGTTTAAAGTAAGCAGAAGGCACACATAGAAAAAAGATGGGAGAACATTGACGGGGGGGGGGGGGGGATTACATAAAAATGTTACTGTAGGTAGACATCAGCTTCAAGTGTCCTCTAACTATTTATCCCCGCACTCAATGGAATCTGCCCAGAAAGATCTCATTCATGCTGGGGCTTTTGTAAATGCTTTTCTCCGGGCAGGAGAAAAGCAGCTTCAAATATGCGCAACACATTTAGGCGCCTCAAGCATTTATTAATTTTATTGACCAGAATAATAATTTATTCTGGCCACTGCAAGGGAAAAAGCAGTTAAAGGGGTTGTAAAGGTAAAAAAAAATCACCTTAATGCATTCTATGCATTAAGGTGAAAAAACATCCGACAATACCGGCTCCCCCTGGCCCCGCGTTTAGCTTACCTGACCCCTCGAAAGTCCCGCCCTCACCCCCGACATCCTCTTCGCCGCTCAGCCTGGCCGTTGATTGGTTACAGTGGATGGATTGAAAGCAGCGCAGCCATTGGCTCGCGCTGCTGTCAATCACATTCAATGACGCGGCGCACCGGGGGCCGAGTGATACAGTGAGCGGCTATAGCCGTCGCCGCCGGCTGTATCACAGGAGCGTGCCCGCAATCACTCACCACCATGCAAGCTCTCT
Source organism: Rana muscosa (assembly GCA_029206835.1). NCBI lineage: Eukaryota > Metazoa > Chordata > Amphibia > Anura > Ranidae > Rana > Rana muscosa. The sequence goes on along the minus strand of CM055117.1, from coordinate 213,619,757 downwards.
TGCATATAGGTGGTGAGTGATTGCGGGGAGGAGCCGAGACAGCCATCGAGGGACCCCAGAAGACGTGGATCGGGGCCACTCTGTGCAAAACGAGCTGCACAGCGGAGTATAACATGTTTGTTATTTTTTTTTAAAAGAAAATTTTCTTTAGTGTTCCTTTAAGCGCTAAACCGCCTATTGCTTAAGTGTGTTTAAATACATTTAGGTGCGCTTGAGCATTTTCTTTCTGCCAAACCGCTCCTCTCTGGAACGTACAAGTGATGTTTTTTTCTGTCTCCAAACACTTGTAAACACCTATGTGTGCATGGACACATAGGCTAACATGAAGGGACGTTTAGAAGCAGAATTGTTTTTTATAAAAGCTTGTAAAACAGGCATTTTTTAGCTTAAATGTGCATGAGGCCTAAATACTTACCGTATATACTTGAGTATAAGCCGACCCGAATATAAGCCGAGGCACCTAATTTTACCACAAAAAACGGGGAAAACGTATTGACTCGAGTATAAGCCTAGGGTGTCCATCTGCATGCCTCACTGTGCCTCACTGTGTCCATGTGCATGCCTCACTGTGTCCATGCCTCACTGTGTCCATGCCTCATTGTGCCCATGCCTCACTGTGCCCATGCCTCACTGTGTCCATGCCTCACTGTGTCCATGACTAGAATGACGTTTAACATTGGAATCTATGGAAGGGGTGCCCGGGTTTGAAAAATTGGTGCACCCTGGCCGTAGGTCCCCCAGACAAAAAATTTTTTGCACTTGTAGAGGAGAAATGGGGTTACATGTGTGCCAAGTTTTGGGTCCTGGGGACCTACGACTGGCCGGTACCGGGTCCCCAAAGTCACTGGAGAAATGACCGTTTAACATGGGAGTCTATGGAAGGGGTGCCCGGCTTTGAAAAATCGGTGCTCTCCGGCCGTAGGTCCCCCGGACAACAAACTTTGCACACTTTGCCAGTACCGGGTCCCCAAAGTCCGGGAAATCAGGTGCAAAAAGGTGACTCGAGTATAAGCCGAGGGGGCATTTTCAGCACAAAAAAAGTGCTGAAAAACTTGGCTTATACTCGAGTATATACGGTACCTTCCTCCCCATTCCAGTGATCTTTACTGTGCAGCCCTATTCAGTGCCTTTACAACAAAAAGATCTCCGCTGGTGTCCTTTAATTCAAGGACAACTCTACCTTTAGTATAGTCGTCCTTTAATTATTTACCCCACCCCCTGAGCGCAACCTTGATAAAGAGTTATCTTCCTTCCCTGTTCCAGCGATCTTCACTGTGCTGCCCTACGCAGTGTTGCACAGCCCTGAAAAGGTCCCTACTGAGTACCCTTCTTGCTGCGCATGCACCATGGTCCCAATAATTTCGATGGTTCAACTGTACTCATGGTACTTCCAGGCAGTGGAGGGATTGGCAGAGTGGGTTGGTGAACAATGAATGGTTGGTAGGGAGAATGAGTCCGGCAGCAGCATTTATGAGAAACTGAAGGTAGGCTAGCCTATGTAGAGGTAGTTGCAAGTGGAACAATGAGTATTGGAAATTAACCAACAGCTGAGCAACATGAGAACAGAAAAGGAAGGGCTGAAAGCCCAGCCCTGACAGTAATGTTGTGCACCCCTGAACTCTGCACATTGCACACCCTGAACTCTGTACATTGCGCACCGTATATAGTGCACCCCTGAACTCTGCACATAGCGCACCCCTAAACTCTGCACTCTACATATCGCACCTATGCGTGCTTCTTTGGTAAGAATAAAATACAAAATATGCATTGAAAAGTTTTTTCTCTATCTTATCTTCTGAACATTTGGTAATCATATCCCCAAAAATTCTAAGTATCTTTTTTTATCTCATGGATGAAATGTAAGAAATAATGTATATATCAAACAATCATTCCATAAACACATACCACATACACTGCATATATAATTTGAGGAAAATATGCTTATAAAATAGTTTACCATTTGCCACTTAAAAAAAAAATATGTCCCCGGATTTCATTATAAAAATCTGGTCACCTTACCTTACTAAATAACCACTGATATGACCAAACTCTACATATATGCATTCTATATTTGAAAATACACTGCGGAGGTACTATGTGACTATCACCTATACATTGAACTTTTTATGTGTATAATCACATGACTACAAAAATATGTCCAGTCTTATTATTGTAATATATTAACTTTCAAGTTTCTCCTTCTAAATTGTAATTTAATTAGTCACAACTCCTTGTAGTAATAAAAAAAAAAAGGAACGCCTTAGCCCCTCGTAAGCCTAACGGTCCCGCCAGGGACATAATTGTTAGGTTCCACTATTACAAGACAAAAGAACAAATACTAACTGCGGCCAGAGGTAATTCTGCCCTAACCTTTCAAGGTAATACTTATCAGCTATTTGCAGACCTCTCTCCACTTACAATAACCAAGAGAAGGGCATTAAAACCCTTTCTACAAGTTTTACAACAGCACCAGATAATATACCACTGGGGTTTCCCTTTCTCCCTGCGCTTCACCCATTTGGAAACAAAATATGTTTGTCGTACCCCAGAAGAATTACAAACAGTTCTGCTTGATTTGGACCTTTTGGATCAATCCGAAAACACAGTTCAGCCACGTAGACGTTCAACCCCACGATCATCCTCCAAACAAGATTCATCTGCCTCCACCCGTCAAAATCTACACAAACGTGGACGCTATGAGACCCTGTCACCACCTAATGTCGACTCCATGGACTGACTTCAATCAATTTCCCAGCTTGCTCATCACTTCAATTTTTTAGCTTATTGTGCTAGATCATATTCATGAATTACACTCATACCTCGTTTTAGTTACCTGGTTGACTTAAATTATTATTATTTTATTTTATTTATTTTTTATTTAAATAATTTTTATTTTTATTTTTTTTTAAACATTTTTTTTCCCCCCCCTCCCACCTTATATAGGTTCACATAGATTCTGATGTTAACATATTTTTGCCTCCCGTTTCCCATCCCCCCTTTTTTCTCCCCTATTTATTTTTTTCCTGTACAATTTATGGTTGCTGTTATATTAAGTTCATTTGTACTGTTTAGTAGGTTCTCCGGTGCTGACTGGCCACATGGAATTTCATGTCGCCTTCCTTACACCCTTCGACTCCCGATATTAAACGGAAGTTGGACGGTGATTTCGGAACCTCTTGGGGTGCACTTGCTGTGCCCCTGAGACGTTCTCACACCCTCTTTACATATTGTTATGCAGTAATTGTTTATATATTCTCAAGGGTCTTTCATCTTTTATTTTTTTACTTCTTCTCTACTTCTTTCTTCCTCCCTTCCTGTCTTCTTTCTCTCCTGGGGATGATTCCGGCTTTAATCGGGGGTTTTACCCCTTCACCTAAAAACACCACTCCCAGACTGCTATGGCCCCCATAAACATATTATCCTTAAATGTACAAGGATTTAATATACCTCAGAAACGTGCCATGGCTATGAGATCTTTTGCGGCTAGGAAGGCACATATTATCTGTCTTCAGGAAACACACTTCACTGACAAAGTTTTTCCTAAATTCTTATCTTCTACCTATCCTCAATTCTTTGTAGCTTCAGCCACAACCAAGCAACGTGGAACCCTTATTGGATTCCACCGATCAATGCCATTCACTCTCATTTTACAAATCAATGATCCAGAGGGCAGATATATTTTACTTACTGGTCTTCTTGCAGATAATTTAATCACCGTAGTATCATACTATGCCCCGAATAAACGCCCGGAAGCGTTCTTATCACACCTCTCCCAATTGGTGGATACACATAAAGTTGGAATGGTTGTGATATGCGGAGACTCTAATACGACGGTTTTTCCATTCTTAGACAAATCCCCATCCAAACCCACTTCTACTACTCACAAGCATTCCCTACGGAATCTATTGTCCACACACAAATTGGCTGATACATGGAGGGAAGTTAATCCATCTAGAAGAAATTATACACATCACTCATATCCCCACAAATCTTTCTCCCGGATCGATCATATTTTTACTCCTTCAAGTATATTGCCTGAGATCAAGTCTTCTATAATTACCCCATATTCATGGACAGATCACTGCGCCGTTTCCATCACTCTAGCCTCACCAATACCTAGGTCTCATGATAAGACGTGGTGTATTAACGAATCTATGCTGTCACATCCGTTGCACTGTTTAGACATCGAAACAACTCTCACTGACTATCTCACATTTAACGATAATAACGAGGTTTCAGCTCTTACATTGTGGGAAGCTCATAAAGTTGTTATCCGTGGCAAATTGATGCAATTAGCTGCAGTTCACAAAAGAAAAAACAAACTTCTATTCACTAAGTTGGAAGACAATTTTAATAACTGTTACGCAGCTTTTCAATCAATTCCTAATGCCACGAATAACACCAATTATGAGAGGGCTAAACTTGATTTAGACCTATTCTTAACTGACTCCGCAGACAAGACCATACGCAAAAGACAGCATTTCTACTACGTCAAAGCCAACAAACCAGATACTCCTATGGCTCGTTGCCTTAAAAAAGTACATCTTACACAAACACCCATTAAGCTTAAAACATCCCGTGACTCTTTCACCAGCAACCCAGTAAAAATATTAGAGATTTTCTGTTCAAAATTGGCCAAACTTTACTCACCGAACCAGAATTTTGATAAATGTAAAGCTGATGATCTACTCTCAAACATTACATTTCCACACATGAAACCTGATCAACTTGACGTTCTTGAGAAGCCTATAACTTTAGTTGAGGTTCAAACAGCTATAAAAGAGTTGAAGCCACATAAAAGGCCAGGCCCGGACGGCTTTTCAGCTTTATATTTTAAAAAATGTCAAACAGTATTAGCACCTATTCTAACTAGGGCCTTCAACTCTTTATTAGCTGGACAGTCATTTAGAAATGAATCCTTGACATCTATCATAGTAATGCTTCCTAAACCCCATTCCGATCTTACTTCCTGGACCAACTACCGTCCAATTTCCCTTCTTAACCTGGACATCAAGTTACTGGCTAAAATATTGGCAAACAGATTGAACAATATCATTGGTAACTTAATACATCGTGATCAAACAGGTTTTATGCCCAAACGTCAGGCGGGGGATAATATTAGAAGAGCGCTTTTGTTAACACATTCAGCCAAAACGAGGAAGATCCCTACTTGTTTCTTATCTCTAGACATGCGTAAAGCTTTTGATTCGGGCTCATGGCCATTTATGAATTATATTCTACAAAAATGGGGCTTTGGAAACAATTTTCTACTATGGATCTCTGCTTTATATAATGTTTCAAAGGCATATATTAAATATATGGGATACAGATCGTCTACATTCGATATTAAAAGTGGTACGAGACAGGGTTGCCCCCTTTCACCTTTGATTTTCGCTCTTCCCATAGAACCACTGGCGATGCTCATCAGATCCAACCCTAATATTAGAGGCTTGGAACTAGGTGGACATCACCATAAAATATGTCTTTTCGCAGACGATATACTTGTCTTCCTAACCCATCCTCACATTTCAGCTCCAAATATATTGAACACCTTAGAAAAATTTTCAGATATCTCAGGGCTATATATTAACAACTCCAAATCCAATGCACTTAACATAAACTTATCGCAATCCGAACTTCATAGAGCTCAAACAACCTTACCATTCAACTGGGTCACTCACTACATCCCATATTTGGGAATACAACTTACATCCTCAATCTCAGACCTGTTCAAAGCAAATTACTTACCACTACTAAAACAAATTACAAACTTGTTACATAATTGGTCCACACTTTCTCTATCTTGGTTCGGTAGAATTAATGCTGTGAAAATGTCCATTCTACCAAAATTCTTGTATCTTTTTAGGGTGCTCCCCATTCCCATTCCTTCCTATTTTTTAAGGCTATTACAACAGAGAGCTGTATCGTTTATATGGGGTAAGATTAAACCACGTATTTCTAAAGCGACACTTTTTATCGAAAAATCTAAAGGGGGACTGGGGATTCCTAATTTCACCAATTACTATTACGCAGCACAAATCGCCCAATTATCTAAGTACCACGCACTGTTTGAAACCCCTTTGTGGGTGGCAATAGAATCTATTGATATTGATCCAATATCTGTGGCTAATATAATGTGGTTATCCCCTTGTGATAGAATTAGCCTGTCTAATCCTATTACAAAGCACTCCGTGATTATCTGGGACAAATTTAGATGTTCACATAAACTACAATCCCCACATAACCCCCTACTGTCATTTATTAGACACCCAGCTTTTTATCCTGCATGGAAGTTTCCCTCTTTCTTTACAGCCTGGACTACCAAAAATCTGACATGCTTATATGATATAACCTCCATCAATAACATCCTGACATTTCCTGATCTATGCGACATTCATGGTTTACCCAGTAAAGAAATTTTCCGGTACCTACAGATTAAAAACTTTTATACACCGGTTATTGAATCGGGTTCCATACTTAATCAACTATCACAGTTTGAAAGGATCTGTAAATGCGATCCACACACTAGAGGTCTGATCTCACTACTCTATAAACATCTCAATTCCCCCCTCACAGACACTCCACCCTTATATGTCACCAAATGGTCTCAGGATTTTGATAAGACATTTAGTACGAAAGATTGGGACAATATCTGGTCGACCACTATGCGCTCTTCCACAAATTGTTATGCTCTTGAAACGAATTTCAAGGTCTTATCACGCTGGTATCTGGTACCAGCGAGGTTAGCTAAATTCTCGCCTTCTTGTCCAAATATTTGCTTTCGTGGCTGTGCGACTGTAGGTACTTATCTCCACATCTGGTGGGAATGTCCAATTGCCCAAAATTTTTGGAACAAAATATTCGGTATGGCTTCCACTGCTCTAGAAAACTTGATTAAGCCAGACCCAGTCGTAGCATTATTGAATTTTAAACCCCCTGAACTTACCCACAATCAATTCCAACTATTATTATACCTGACAACCTCAGCTAAACAAACTATAGCTAAGGCATGAAAATCTCAGACATTGGTTGTGACTGAAGCTAAACACCGAATGAACAGAGCCCTCATTTTCCACAAAATGTCAGCTATTGAGAATAATAATGTGAAAAAATTTAATAAAATTTGGCAACCATGGGATAAACATTTCCTACCATCCGATTTTGACCAATCTCTTTTGCTGCCCTGCTAATCCAATTTAATATTTTTTTTTATTCTTTTCCTTTCTATCAAATGTTGCTAGTATTAGTTAGCATTTCTTGGGGCTGGATCATCCCTGGGAGGGAACCTCTTCTTTTCCTTTTCTATCTTTTCACTTCTTTCCTTTCTCAATCTCTTTTTTTCTTTCTTCCTATCTCAACATTCTTCTTTTTTTCTCTTTTCTTTTATTTTCATTATTGCCCAGTATGTGATTTGGGGATTTATATTTTCTTCAAATTACTATTACATATACTCTAGAGTTTGGAATAATAACCTGAGAAAATCCTCTATCCATTTAATACACTGTTTTTCTTCTGTTGTTCTTTCATAGGATTGGTTTTGACATTTATATGTGACTTTAATAGGCTTCTAACTACATTACTTATATGTTAGGATAACGTATTCATCCTTTCAGGACTCTAGCTTACCTATACCTTAGTTAATTCATTTATTTCCCTTTTTTAACATGTGCCCCCTCCCATCCACAGTTTGACCCCATTAGGGGTGGATGGGAGGTCCGGAGGCACTTTCTACCTGATGTAAGGTATCGTTTTTTTTTTCTCTTCATTTTATGAGTCCGATATACATGACATTTGTTATTACTAACTATTTTCTTATCTTTATTATTTTAAGGATAAAAATGATCTTTTCCTTTTTTTTTTTTTGAGCATCAAACTCTACAAACATATCTTCCATTAAGGTTACGTTGTATATCCCACTCTCGCATCATCTGTATTGTACCTGTGATATGTATTCTTGTTAAAATACTTAATAAAATATTATTAAATGAGAGAAAAAAAAAAAAGGAACAGACCCAAGTGTTTAAATCCAAAAGGTAAGCAGCAGAGACAGAGGTAATTTCTCAGGCCATTGTCATTCAGGAAGTTGTGGGTATGTAGAACCAACAATTGCTAAAGTAAAACAAGACCTGCCTGTAATCCAGTCATGGTAGCAGAATGTACACGCGGCTCTGGTGCTCGGTTCATGAGGAAACATACAGATCTCAAGCACAGGACACTTTGCTTCTTTCTAATGTTCTAAAACACAAAATGTTTTTAACTAACCAATAAGCTCCTTCTACCTCATCTGTAAAATATTTTGGTAATGTAATAAAATGAACACTACATAGTACAGAGCCAATGGCCATGTGTGCAGAGAAGTGTACAAAATGTACTCCATTCTCTTGTATATGTAAACCTTCACCTTGTGTAAAACAACCCATACATTTTAAAGTACAAATGAAAGGTAAAACATCTGTGCATAAATATTAAAAAAACATTATAAATGTCCTTTTTTCCCCTTTTTTATACATGATCACATTCCCTCTGTTCTCAGCTGCATAAAGAGGTGAGGGTGGAGAAACAGCAGGACATTGATCTTTCACTGTGAATGGCTGTGCAAGGGGGGGAGAACTGACCACACTGTGGTCTCCTTAGTGTTGTCAGTTTTTAATAGAAAAGCAGAGGAACTGGCAGGAACACTTGAGATTTCACACAAAGGAAGTGTAGCGACCTCACTTCTGCCTCCCTCTTCTCTTCTCTGTCAATGGCTCTCGTCTAGGGGACCAGGGAGGAGAGTGTGGCGCACCACCAGCTCGTATCCTCTTGTGTGCAGAGGTGTGAGCTATAACCTTTTTTCCTTCGGGCCTGTGCCCCTGTCCAGAGCCAAAACTTCCCTTGAGAATTACCCTTTTAACTCCCAGAAAGTCAAGTTCCACACCACTGAAAGTCCAACACTTATTTATTCTTCAGAGCAATAAATAGTCCGTTAAGAGCGACTGGTTAGACATAGAACAGAACACAGTGGGAAGGAGGTCCAGGCACAAACTTGAACTTTTCTCTCCTGTTCCGTTATGCGCGAACAGGCTTGGCGCACAGTCGCTGCCACCGACCGTGAGGGGGTCTCTGCCACAGACCAGATAAATAAGGCCTCTGCCACAGACCTGGTTGTTGGGTCTCTGCCACCGACCCAATTCACGATGGGTCCCTGCCACAGACCATTAAAACGTGGACTACCTTCTTTGAGAACCGGCCCCAGTCAGAGAGAGGACATCCATCTGGACAGTTACCAGAGGCCCCGCCGTCACCAGCAAATGCTGCACTGGATCTTCAGAAGGGTCACCTACCTGGCCTCCTCGTCCCAGATTCGGGTGTCCAAACCGGAGGACACCCTAGGAGCCCTCGATCCCTTGCAGGACCCAGTCGAAGGTACTGGGCCCCAGGCCTCCAGAGAGTACCTCACCCCAGACTAAAGGTGTCTGGGGTGGAACCGCAACTCCGTCCCCAGGCCTAGGGCACCCGGAGACCACACGCACATGCACCCAGGCTGAAGGTGCCTGGGCGCGGACCTCGTGCAGAAGATGTCTGCCCCCTTTATACCCTCTCCCAGCATGCACAGCGGGTCCCCCCCACTGTACTACTGCCACAAGAGGACACAAAGGGCACAGCCCTCCAATGGTGGTTCAACCCCAGCCTATGGCAACAGCGCCACCTATAGGCCGCAGGGAACTGGACACCATTGATATCCTCCACTGGCATAAATTGGTCCAGGAATCCTAACAATTGCTGCACCTGAGCCTGATACCACTCAGATGCCTCCCCCAAATATAACCACCCGCTACACACCCCCCTAGTGATTTGACACTGATCCCCAGTGTCTGAAACCAATTTATGCCCCCCCTCTCTAGTAGAGTCAGCATAAATTCGATCCAGAGACAAACTAACCAAAAAGGAAAAAAAATTACAATTTAAAAATGTTGTTTCGTTTGTGCCTGAACCAACAGGGAAGGGAAGAAACAACAAATAAAACATACACAGGTATAAACATTCAAAAGCATAACAGCATAATAATTTTTTTTCAAAGCACACTTCCCCCCTCCCACATCACTGACTAAGATCTGCCCCATTCTCAGCAGACTTGATTGACGTTCTCCTGCAGAGGGGAAAAAGAACACATTATCTGACACAATATGTGATTTGGGAATGAACAGGCTCCCCCTAGGGGAAACCCCTTCCTTCCAAATGTAATGTGTGGTGTGTGTGTGACAATCGTTGCGCAACACCGACACCTAGTGGTGGTGTCACGGTCAGAACACTTATTTTCTTCCATCCAGAAATCCTTTTCTCTGTACTGTGGCCCTGTCTCAACTACACCCCAAAATCTCAGTATCCTTGCGGTGGAGAAAGAAAAAGGAGAACAACAAAACAAACTGCTCCCAATTCTTCCAGAAGTAGGCCCCCCTTTGTGGGTTAAAGAGTCCCTGAGTTCCGGCAAAGGCACTCCAGAATGTTCAGCAACAAAAACACAGGAGTCTAATCTCCTACAAGTAAAACCTTGGGTGCGGCAGTACCAGGGGTTTCAAATACCTGTCAAAAGTTTCCATGTGATATTCCACATCATCCCCCTCTCTCCGACAAATAAGCACCCGGTCAGCATGGATGTGCTGACCCAACATCCACTCTGCCTTGCAGTCTTTGAACCTTTTGGAGGCTGCAGTATAAAATAAGTGAACACATTGCCTGCCAGAGCCAGACTATCCTTTCTGATGTTTGTCAAAAGGCTTGATGTGTCTGTTAGTGGGGGACATTTTTTATTATTAAATAAAATTCAGTTTGTGTTTGAGCTATGTTTTATTAAAATTGTAAAACTAGTGTGGCCTTGGAATTATATCGTACTGTTGGAACTTTGTGCATGAAATTAAAAGAAATTAGAATATTTTAACCAATGAAACCACCAAGCTACTCCATCACTCCCTTGTTATCTCTAGCCTCATCTATTGCAACTCCCTCTACACAGGCTATCCTACCTTCAGTTTCCCATAAATGCTGCTGCCAGACTCGTCCTCCTTACCAAACATTCATTGTCCACCAACCTACTCTGCCAATCCCTCCACTGGCTTCCAATCACCTAACAAATAAAACTCAAAATACTAACAACAACATACAAAGCCATCCACAACTCAGCCCTGAGCTACATTACCACACTTTTTTTTTTTTTTTAAAGGGTAAATTTTATTGAGATTTTCACCAAAATCATACAAAAGTAGTATACCACACTTTATTTAATGTATCACCCAAACTGTTGTCTCCACTCCTCCCGAGACCTCCTGCTCTCTAGCTCTCTTGTCTCCTCTTCGCATGCTCGTGTCCAGGACTTCTTCAGAGCCTCTCCTATTCTTTCAAACTCTCTACCCCAAGCTGTCCAGCCATCCTATCCTGTCCACCTAAAAACTCATCTGTCCAGGAAAGCTGATCCCACCTTCACTGTACTTTTACTTTCTTCATCAGGTCATCCCTCACAGTTATTACCTTTTGTACCACTGGCTTCTTCTTTTTAGATTGTAAGCTCTCATGGGCAGGGCCCTCCTAATCCTCTTGTCTTGAATTGTATTGTAACTCTGCTTTTCCCCTTTATAATTTGTCTTGCAAAGCACTGTGCAAACTTCTGGACCTATATAAATAAATATGTCAGGTTGTATTTCTGCTTTAGGTTTGTCCATGTCTGCCGGTCCATATGCAACTGGCCAGCTTTTATTGGATATCATCATCTTTTGATATACTTTACATAGTTTGTTTGGGCCAGCTTGGCCCAAAAAAAATATTATTATACAGAGTTTTTTACGTCCCTTACTAATATGTGAGGCCGCTGGATGTGTGGTATAAACTGTATGTAGCTTTGGCTACATACTAGCATACCGCACTGTGAACTGGGTTTGAGCCGAGACTTCCTGTCTCATACCCGGAACACAGTAGAGTCTATCACAGCGCTCAGCCATTCAGAGAAAGGTGTATTCTATCAATGAACACAAAGCTTCCTTTAAATGGCTGAGTCAGAGAGGCGGGCTGATGATGTCACAACCTCTGACTCAGCCAATCAGAGGAAGGTATGTATTTATTGATTGAATACATCGCTTTCTCTGAGCGCTGCTGTGATAGACTCTACCATGTTCCAGATATAAGACAGGAACTTGGCGCGAACCTGGAACACACTGCGGTATGCTGTACGTAGCCGCAGCTACATAAAGTTTATACTGCACATCCAGCAGCCTCACATGTTAGTGAAAGACATAGTTTGTTTGGGCCAAGCTGGCCTGGCCCAAACAAACTATGTAAAGTATATTAAAAGATGGAGTTCAGCTTTAACTTCTCCAACGCCCATAGTTTATGGGAGGGGCTTCCAATCATGTGGCACTGCGATTGGCTGTAGAGCACTGATAATGAGCTGTCGCAGTTCTGAGAGTGCCGATGGATCGCCACCCAAAAAATACAGCAATTCGTATGTGTGGTGGCTGGGTGTTAAAGGGGTTGTAAAGGTTCATGTTTTTTCACCTTAATGCATCCTATGCATTAAGGTGAAAAAACATCTTACAAAAAAACAGCTCTTCCTTTGCCTTAGTCTTCTCGGCTCTTCATTGGATAGATTAATAGCAGCGCAGCCATTAGCTCGCGCTACTGTCAATCAACTCTAATGATGCGAGGGCCGGGGCGGGGCCGAATCCTGTAGTCGGCGGCTATAGACGCTGAATACAGGACTCAGGAGCGCGCCCGCAAGGTAACCCCCTTGGGAGAGCGCTTCCCAGAGGGGGTTATCAGAAGAGGGGAGGAGCCGAGACAGCCGGCGAGGGACCCCAGAAGACGAGGATAGGGGCCACTCTGTGCAAAACGAGCTGCACAGTGGAGGTAAGTATGACATGTTTTTTATGTAAAAAAAAAAAATATTCAAAATATTCACTTTAAGGCCCACCTGCCCTTCCACTGCATATATGTGTATAGCTGCCTTATAGGCTTTAACCCCTTGGTGCCGGCTATCGCTAGTTCTTTAAGGGGTTTGGCTTTCTGGGAGGTGGGGCTTGTAACCATGTGACTGCCGTGATTGGCTGTCACAGCAGGCACATGATCGGAAAACTCCGATCAGGAGCTTTTCATGAGGCCGCTGGTCACTGTGCCAGGAGCATGCAGGGCACACTCTCGGCACAGCTCTATTGGCCTTAATGCACGCAAATATACGGCGCCAAGGACTGGCCGACAAGAGGCAGCATATTTGCGTGCAATTGGTGCCTAGAGGTTAATATTCCTTAAAGTCCAATTCCAGAATCTGTGGGTAAGTTTTCTTAATCTGGCTATAGATGGATCAAAATTCAGCAGGTTCAGTAGGGACTGTTGGAAATCATGTGTTCAATCAGCACATGCAGCCTTCTGGAGTCCCTGCTGTCAGAATACAATAGCCCACCCAGGAGGATTCCTTCATCCACCTTGTGTGGATGGAGGAATCCGTTAGTTTTTTTGATCAGCCGGGGCTGGTTGATCAAAAAAAAAAAAAAAGAAAAAAAAAGTTTTTTTATTGATTAACCATAACTAGTAGAGTACTGAAAAGCAAAATTTCTCTGAAATGGCTAAACACTTATCTTATGAAAATATTTATAAAGATCGTATTCAAACTATTACATTTTCTATTACTGTCAAATTATGATTTTTCACAGTTAAAGTAAATTGAAGGTATGTATAAATGAATTTATTCCACTCATGCCTTTATTTACAGTATTTTAGGTAAAATGCTTTGCTTTGATGTGTATTGTATAAAGCTGTAAGGATCACAGCTTCTTTCGCTGCTTAGCTCAAAAAGGGAGGAAGTGACTTGGCTGTAGAGATGATTCATGTGTTATATATGTGAAATTGGGATCTGCAAGTCATTTCCTACAGATCACATACCTGCAGGCACAATAGTAAAGTAATAATTATAGTATTTAATTCGGTTTAATTTTAAAGGTACTGTTGAGGATTTCCATAGCTGTTATATTACGGTATGTTTTACATTAGGTCCTAATAGGGGTAGAGGTGGGGATCTACCTAAACAACATGGAAGAAGTCAAAAATCACTGGGCACAGTATCGCCTCCTCACACCTGATTTAAACCTCTAATGGCCAGACTACCAATTCGCAATCGCGTCCATTGCACAGCAATCATGGGTTTAAATCAGGTGGTGAGGAGGCAACATATCGCCACCTCTCCACCTGTCAAACGCACTTGGATTGCTTTTCAGAGGAGCAGCCCTGCCTTCTGTACTTATGAATGAGCCCTTAGTTCCATTCAGCAGCAGCACCCTTAGGGCTCCTTCACACATATAATGGGGGGGGTAAAACCCTGTGGTTGAGTTGCCATTTTACCACCTGCAATATCTACCCCCTGTAGTCACTGAGACAGCAGCCAAAGGTGTACACATGCCGCAGCAGGAGTTAAACCCCATGTTGCTTTTGGTGGATGCTGTCGCCTGCCAAAAGTGACCCATTCAAGTAAATAGGGCCACTCTGCAAGTGCCCCACAACTGCATGTTTCTGTGGGGTCCAAGATGATAAAGCAGGTGGTAAGAAAGAAACACAACACTGCCTGCTTCAACTCCTTGTTTGCTGTACTGCACAAGGTTGTAGGCTGCTTGCAGAGCGCCCTCATTCACTTAAATGGGTCATGCTTGGCGGGTGCTACACCCACCAACCACAACCAGGCGTATACAGTGCCTTGCAAAAGTATTCATGCCCCTTGGAATTTTCCACATTTTGTCATCTTACAACCAAAAAAGTAAATGTATTTGGGATTTTATGTGATAGACCAACACAAAGTGGCACATAATTGTGAAATGGAAGGAAAATTATAAAATTGTTTTCAACATTTTTTACAAATAAAATATGTGAAAAGTGTGGCGTGCATTTGTATTCAGCCCCCCTGAGTCAATACTTTGTAGAACCACCTTTCGCTGCAAATACAGCTGCAAATCTTTTTGGAGATGCCCATTATTCTTTGCAAAATAGCTCAAGCTCTGTCAGGTTGGAGGGCGAGCGTCTATGAACAGCAATTTGCAAGTCTTGCCACAGATTCTCAACTGGATTTAGGTCTGGACTTTGACTGGGCCATTCTAACACATGAATATGCTTTTATGCTTTTACATGCTTTTACAGATTACAGTACTGTATCAAATAATTACACACCCCCTTTGTCCCTAGTGGTCTGTCCAGTGCCCTGCATGCACTTTTATATTATAAAAACTGTTCTTTCTGCCTGGAAACTGGAGATTGTCCATAGCAACTAAAAAGTGTCCCTTTACATCAAAAGTGGTTTTAGACCAGCTAGAAAACAGCGATAATAAATTAGAATCACTTGCAGAATTGAGCGATAATGATTTGTGGGGAAATTCGTCATCAAACACTGAAAAACACTTTTATTATTATTATTTTTTATAATTATTTTATAGTTATTTATTATATTATAATTTTATGATTTTGTTTTTTGAACTTTATCACTGGATGTCTACTAGACTCTTGTTTGGACAGATTTAAGTGAGTTATTCCTAAAAATGACAGGCCTACAATATAAAACGCCAAATTTTCATGCAAAATAATGGTACCGCTTTCATCACCTAAAATCTGAAATAATCATACCGCTAGGGAGGTTAATTTTTCAGCCACACATAAAGTTTTGATTTTAGGCCAAAAAGTTCAATTTTGGTTTCATCTGACCAGATCACCTTCTTCAACATGTTTGCTGTGTCCCCCACATGGCTTCTCACAAACTGCAAACAAGACTTCTTATGGCTTTCTTTCAACAATGGCTTTCTTCTTGCCACTCTTCCATAAAGGCCAGATTTGTGGAGTGCATTACTAATATTTGTCCTGTGGACAGATTCTCCCACCTGAGCTGTGGATCTCTGCAGCTCCTCCAGAGTTACCATGGGCCTCTTGGCTCCTTCTCTGAATAATGCTCTGCTTGCCCGGCCTGTCAGTTTAGGTGGACGGCCATGTCTTGGTAGATTTGCAGTTGTGCCATACTCTTTCCATTTTCAGATTATGGATTGAACAGTGCTGCGTGAGATGTTCAAAGCTTGTGATATTTTTTTATAACCCAACCCTGCTTTAAACTTCTCCAAAACTTTATCCCTGGCCTGTCTGGTGTGTTCCTTGGCCTTTATGATGCTGTTTGTTCACTATGGTTCTCTAACAAACTTCACAGAGCAGCTGTATATATACTGAGATATACTGAGGTGGGGGGGCGCAGGTCGCCCCCCCTGCCCCAAAGCACCAAACCCCCCATGTTGAGGGCAAGCGGCCTGGGACGGTTCAGGAGGGAGGGGGGCGCTCTCTCTCTCGTCCCCCCCTCTTTTCCTGCGGCCTGCCAGGTTGCGTGCTCGGATAAGGGTCTGGTTTGGATTTTGAGGGGGACCCCCACGCCGTTTTTTCGGCTTAGGGGGTTCCCCTTAAAATCCATACCAGACCTAAGGGCCTGGTATGCTCTTGGAGGGGGAACCCATGTCGGTTTTTTGTTTAAAATTTGGCGTGGAGTTCCCCCTCAGGATCACCAGAGCACAAGTCGCATCATGCAAGACTGCGGTCCGACTTTGATCTGACTTCAATGATAGTCAATGGGCTGAAGTAGGATCAAAGTCGGACCAAAGTAGTACAGGGAGCATCTTCAAAGTCGGACCGACATGTGTCGGACCAGTTAAGACGGCTCCCATAGGGAAACATTCATTTTCACACGTCATGCGACATCAGCTCCCAATGTTGGAGCGTTTGTCGGACAAGTGTGAACCCGGCCTCAGGCTGGGTTCACACTGATACTACTCAACAGTCATACGACTTTCATCCTACTTTGCTCTGCGACATCAGTCCTACATCACTCCTACATCGGTCCTACATCCATCCGACTTGAATGAACAGGATACTACTTTGATCCAACTTTGTGAAATGCTCCCTGCACTACTTTGGTCCGACTTTGATCCTACTTCAGCCCATTGAATATCATTGAAGTTGGATCAAAATAGGATCCTTGTCCTAACCATCCGACTTTTGACATCCGACATGGTGATTACAGCAGCAGTAAAAGGAATTTATCTCACCATGGGATTGTTTTGATTGGTCAAAGGACAAGTCAGACTATCACAAAGTTGGATCAAAGTAGTATCCTGTCGGATGGATGTCGGACCAATGTAGGACTGATGTCGCAAAGCAAAGTAGGATGAAAGTTGTATGACTGTCGTGTCGTACCAGTGTAAACCCAGCTTCAAGCGATTCTCTTTCCTGCAACCATGGGTTGCAGGAAAGAAAATCACACTGTCTATGGCCAGCTATAGATACACTTGACAATCAAAGTGAAAATTATTACGGAGAAAGACAACTGACAGATGAAAAAGGAAACTGACCAACAGTATCTTAGTAGATTTAATGAACTAGCTTTGTAAATAGCATGAGGCTGCATTCACACCTGATCGTAGCGGCATTTTTTGGCCCGTATTTATGTGTGATTTTGGCACGTTTTTATACAGCGTTTTTGAACTTTGGCATTTTTTTATTAGCCAATAGAGAAAACTATTATCTGTTGCATCATTTGTTGCTAGGTATTTCAGCTTTTCCATTAGCTTTTCTTTTTTTATTATTATTTATTTATTATTATTTTTCTTCATTAGGGCAGGAAAACTGGCATTAAAGCTTTTGGCGGGGAATCCCGGCCGCATGTATGCTCCATCACAGTTTTCCCGACAGGAAAACCGCCGGGAATCCCGGCGGGAAAAATTAGAACATGTTCTCTTTTTTCCCGCCGGAATTCCTGGCGGTTTTTAACCACTTAAGGACCGCCTCACGCCGATATACGTCGGCAGAATGGCACGGCTGGGCACAAGCACGTACAGGTACGTCCTCTTTAAGAAGCCCAGCCGTGGGTCACATGCCAAGCCACGCCCCACACAGAAGTAATCACTCCCTAGGAAACACTTAACCCCTTCAGCGCCCCCTACAGGTTAACCCCTTCACTGCCAGTGTCATTTTCACAGTAATCAGTGCATTTTTATAGCACTGATCGCTGTAAAAATGACAATGGTCCCAAAATGGTGTCAAAAGTCTCCGGTTTGTCCGCCATAATGTTGCAGTCACGATAAAAAAATCGCTGATCGCCGCCATTACTAGTAAAAAAAAAAATATTAATAAAAATGCCATAAAACTACCCCCTATTTTGTAGACGCTATAACTTTTGCGCAAACCAATCAATAAACGCTTATTGCGTTTTTTTACCAAAAATATGTAGAAGAATGCGTATCGGCCTAAACTGAGGGAAAAAAAAGTTTTTTTATATATTTTTGGGGGATATTTATTATAGCAAAAAGTAAACAATATTGCATTTTTTTCAAAATTGACGCTCTATTTTTGTTTATAGTGCAAAAAATAAAAACCGCAGAGGTGATAAAATACCACCAAAAGAAAGCTCTATTTGTGGGAAAATAAGGACGTCAATTTTCTTTGGGAGCCATGTCGCACGACCGCGCAATTCTCAGTTAAAACGACGCAGTGCCGAATCTCAAAAAGGGGCCTGGTCTTTTAGCTGCAAAATGGTCTGGGGCTTAAGTGGTTAAGCCGGCAGTTTTCCTATGGGAAGCACTGCGGTGGAGCATACACACCGCCGGATTTCCCGACCAAAGCTCTCATGGCAGTTTTCCTGCCTGGAAACCCAGCCGTGTGTAGGGGTAAAAAGCTACCGAGCAGGTTTTCCCCTCGGTTTTCCCGGCTGACTTTTTACCGCCGGGAAAACCAATTGTGTGTACTAGGCATAAGAGTTAAGGTTAGGTAAGGTTAGGATTAGAAATTGGGGTTAGGATAATTTATTTATTTTGAATTTTTTTTGCTAGGATGTTAATACTACTACTATTACTTACTACTACTCTTACTATTACTACTAATAATAATAATGAATAAAAAAAAAAAAAGTGAAATAAATACACAAATAAATAAAAATAATCATAAAGAAATAATAAATACTTTCCATAAATGAATACTAAGTAATCATAAATTAATAATTAACCCCTAACCCTTAAAAAAAATAAAAAAATAACTAGACACCCTTACACATGTAGCGCCATGTTCCTGAAGAATAGGGGCTATGTGTAAATTTAGGTTTATCTGAGCTGTAAATCGCTCAGAGTGATTGTATAAAGTTAATTTAGCTTCTGTTCCAATTTTGGCTATGTTGTGCGCATTTCTCACTGTTGCCAGTAGGTGTCACTGCTACCACAGGCCAGTGTAAGAAATACAGCAAACTAAAGTGCATTGACTATTCCTTCCCCAGAAACAGCCCAGTGGGAGTGTTCTTAGTGCTGTGCATTCTGGGAGAGGATATTTAAGGGACAGACGCCCTGATTTTCGCTCTCTGACCTCATGGCCCTCCTGGCCTAAGGTATGTGACAACTGCTCTCTTCTACCTCGGCCCCCGCTGGCTCGAGGTTGTGTTACTACAAGTAGGCCCAGAAGTCTGTCTGGGGCCTACTTATTCGAAGGTGGTCTTGTGTTGTCTTGCCTGCGCAGAAGAAGCCAAGCAAACTGAGAAGATCCAGGGGGGGACCCTTACTGGAGAGAACTGGGCTGGTTTCTCAGGAAGGGCCTGGTGACTCGTTTGGAGGATGCACCTAAGTTAATCTATCTCACAGTACTGCCGGATGGCTTAAAGGTTCTGGTACTGTGCAGTTGTGCTACAACTAACTAACTGCTGGCTAAAAAATCCTGTGGCAGAGGATTATCCAGGAGTCCCACTTATCGCTAAGTCTGTGGCAGAGACTTGTCCGTGCATCATACCGGCTGCTAGGTCTGTGTGAGAGGCCTATCCAGTGGTTGCAAGATCCACTGACAGAAAGCTGTTTGTTCTCTGGATCCAAGAAATTAATCCGTGATCTGCAATAAGGTATCTGAACTTCCCCTAACCCTCTATCCTCCTACTACTGAAAGTTCCTTTTATTAAAGCATTGGAAAAAAGACTGAAGTGACTGGCGTTCACGTCTGTTTGACATTTCCTAACATAGACACTTGGTATCTACTACAGTGAAAGGTGAGGGAAATGCAGGACCCAAATTTAATCCAGCAACCTTCTAGGGGGTATCGCTACATAAATACATTATTGTTATTAATAATTCTTTTTTGTTCCAGTTTGAGTGTTAAATAATAATAATAATGATAAATTTTAAAAAAAATTAAGGTTGGGGTTAATTATTATTTATTTATATATTATTACATATTATTAATGTATTTTTTTTATTTATGATGATTTTTAGTTGTTTGTGTATTTATTTTACATTTATTTGTTTATATATTATTACTTTTAAATTTTTTAATTTTTTTAATTTGAGCAGAAAATCACGCAAAAAACGTGCAACAAAACGCATGAATGCGCACAAAAATGTGCAAATGACACATTTCCATTAATTTCTATGAGAATAAAAACACGCTAAAAATACTCAAGTCTAAACGATTGGAGCTAGAAATGCTCCAGAACTTTTTTGGGCTTGAGACGTTTGGCTTCAGGCGAATTGGAATGGAGATGTGAACCATCTCCATAGAGAATAATAGATTTTTTCTCCACTGTTTTGGAGCTTCGAGCTTCAAGCTACAAAGGTGGGAATGGGGCATATAGGTGCCTGGTCATGCCAAGATTTCATCAGAGATCATCAGAGACTGAATAAATATTAGTATTCTATTCCATTCTGAAGAGAGCACATGTAGAAGACATAAGCAGTGCACCAACAACCTTGGAAGATGGTTAGAAAATGCTCATAAGAAATGAGAGGCTACCTACGGTTCTAAACCTTGCTAAGAGGTTCTAAACCTTGCTTTACAGTTCTAAACCCTGCTGAGCTGAAACAAGAGCAAGAGTATCTGTTTACGCCTGAAGCCCTGTACACACGCTTGGTTTTCCCGGCGGTAAAAAGTCCGCCGGGACAGCCAAGAACCCGGCAAGAAAACTGCCATGAGAGCTTTGGCCGGGAATTCCGGCTGTGTGTTTGCTCCATCGGCACTGCCTCGCAGTGTTTCCCATAGGAAAGTATTAGTAAATCTGGCGGAAAAAAAAACGCTGGGAATCCCGACGAGAAAATAGAGAGCAGGTTCTCTATTTTCCCGCCGGGATTCCCGGCTGTTTTCCTGTTTGGAAAACTGTGAGGAAGCATACACACGTCCGGTTTTCCCGGCCAAAAGCTCTCTTGGCAGTTTTCCTGGCAGGAAAACCGGTCGTGTGTACGGGGCTTAAGTCAAGAGAAAATCAGTTATTTTTCAAAAGTGGATAAGAGCCAAGCTTTTGGCACAAAAGGAAGGTTTTATCAAGGTAAGATGTTCCTGTGGGGTGACCATGCTTCAACAAGGTAGCAAAAATGACTCAGCTAAAATAGTACTAGGAAGGTCTTTCCTGGCTCTCAAATCACTTTTGGAGCAAAATGACCTCCCAATGTTTTGCTTTAAATCCACTAGTCATCAAATCAAGTTTAGGTGTAAAGAATAATTCTTTAAAAAACAGATCTCTTTACAAGAGAAATCCGCATATGCCAAAATAGTTGGAACCATGTGGATATAGCAAACACAGCTTCTTCCTGATCTTCATAATGCTTTGAAAATGGACAAAAATAACACAATGTTCAAGGACAGGACATTAGTAACTAGGACTTTTGAAATGCCAGGAATCCCTTAAAGGGGTTGTAAAGCTTTGTGTTTTTTTCATTTTAATGCATCCTAAGCATTAAGGTAAAAAAACATCTTGCAGTCACTGGCCCCCCGAGCTCCTGTTTTACTTACCTGAGACCCGAATCTCCTTTGGCGCGATCCCGCGTTGCTTTCACTGAGCTCTAGTCGACTCTTCATTGGATGATTAATAGCAGCGCAGCCATTGGCTCCCGCTGCTGTCGATCAAATCAATGACGCGGCGCGCCGGTGGGCGGGGCGGAGTCATACACTTGGCGGCTATGGCCGCTGAGTGTATCACACGGGAGCGCGCCCGCAAGGTAACCCCCTCGGGAGACAGCTTTCCAGAGGGGGTTAGCTCTTGCGGGGAGGAGCCACGAGAGCCACAGTGGGACCCCAGAAGAGGACGTTCGGGGCCACTCTGTGCAAAACAAACTGCAGAGTGGAGGTAAGTATGACATGTTTGTTTTAAAAAAAGAAAAAATTAACCCATAGTATCCCTTTAACCGCTTCAGCCCCGGAAGAATTTACCCCCTTCCTGACCAGAGCACTTTTTGCGATGCAGCACTGCGTCGCTTTAACTGACAATTGCGCGGTCGTGCGACGTTGAACCTAATCAAAATTGACGTCCTTTTTTCCCCACAAATAGAGCTTTCTTTTGGTGGTATTTGATCACCTCTGCGTTTTTTATTTTTTGCGCTATAAACAAAAGAAGAGCGACATATTTGAAAAAAACACAATATTTTTTACTTTTTGATTTAATAAATATCACAATTTTTTTTTTTTAAACAATTTTTTTCAAGTTTAGACCGATACGTATTCTTCTACATATTTTTGGTAATTTTTTTTTGCAATAAGCGTATATTGATTGGTTTGCGCAAAAGTTATAGCGTCTACATAATAGGGGATAGATTTATGGCATTTTTATTTTTTAAATTTTTTTTACTAGTAATGGCGGCGATCTGCGATTTTTATTGTGACCGTGACATCGCGGTGGACACATCGGACACTTTTGACACGTTTTTGGGACCATTCACATTTATACAGCGATTAGTGCTATAAAACTGCACTGATTACTGTGTAAATGTGACTGGCAGGGAAGGGGTTAACACTAGGGGGCGATCAAGGGGTTAATATGTTCCCTATTGAGTGATTCTAACTGTAGGGGGAGGGGACTCACAAGGTGAGGAGACCGATCTGTGTTCCTCTGTACTGGGAACACACATTGGTCTCCTCACCTCTGACAGGAGGTGGATCTGTGTGTTTACACACACAGATCCACACTCCTGCCGTGATCGCGGGCAATCGCGGGTGCCCGGCGGACATCGCGGCCGCCGGGCACGCGCACCGGGTCACGAGCGGTGCCGCATGTACGCGCGCGCCGGCGGCGGCTGGCGCGCGCCCCATAGACGGCCGGGAAAAAAGGACGTCATATGACGCCCGCCCGGAGGGAGGGAGGGTTCCTGCCAGCGTCATATGACTATGACCCGGTAGGAAGGGGTTAAATAAGACATTTAAATTACAAAAATACAGTATGTTAGATGCCCTTTATCCAACACTTGTGCTTTTGATTGGTTTGATCTGTGTCAGCAGCTGCTGCAAAGAGCCTTTAAAGTGATACTAAAGGTTCGTTTTAAAAAATAAATAAAAAAATAACAAACATATCATACTTACCTCCACTGTGCAGTTTGTTTTGCACAGAGTGGCTCTGATCCCCCTGTTCTCGGGTCCCACGGCGGCTCTCGCGGCTCCTCCCCGCAAGAGCTAACCCCCTCTGGGAAGCTCTCTCCCGAGGGGGTTACCTTGCGGGCGTGCTTCCGTGCCATACAATCGGCATCCATAGCTGCCGATTGTATGACTCGGCCCCGCCCCCCGGCGGCCACATTATTGGATTTGATTGACAGCAGCGGGAGCCAATGGCTGCTTTGCTATCAATCTATCCAATGAAGAGCCGATCAGCCATGGGGAGCACGACGGGAGATCGTGCCGACGGAAATTCGGGGCTCGGGTAAGTAAAACGGGGGCTCGGGGGGGGGGGCAGAGAGTGCAAGGTGTTTTTTCACCTTAATGCATAGGATGTATTAAGGTGAAAAAACACAAAGCTTTACAACCCCTTTAAGAGAGCTCCAATAGAAGATGGATAAGCCAGCTGGAAGGTTAAAGCTCCGTTGTTTTTTAAACGGTCATTTTACAGATTGGATTTGAATGTACAGTAAGGCAAAAAAGTATTTAGCCACCAATTGTGCAAGTTCTCCCACTTAAAAAGATGAGAGAGGCCTGTAATTGTCATCGTAGGTATACCTCAACTATGAGAGACAAAATGTGGAAACAAATCCAGACAATCACATTGTCTGATTTGGAAATAAGTTTTTTTGCAAATTATGGTGGAAAATAAGTATTTGGTCAATATCAAAAGTTCATCTCAATACTTTGTTATATATCCTTTGTCGGCAATGACAGAGGTCAAACGTGTTCTGTAAGTCTTCACAAGGTTGTCACACACTGTTGCTGGTATGTTGGCCCATTCCTCCATGCAGATCTCCTCTAGAGCAGTGATGTTTTGGGGCTGTCGCTGGGCAACACGGATTTCAACTCCCTCCAAAGGTTTTCTATGGGGTGGAGATCTGGACCTTGAAATGCTTCTTACGAAGCCACTCCTTCGTTGCCCGGGCAGTGTGTTTGGGATCATTGTCATGCTGAAAGACCCAGCCACGTTTCATCTTTAATGCCCTTGCTGATGGGAGGAGGTTTGCACTCAAAATCTCACGATACATGGCCCCATTCATTCTTTCATATACACGGATCAGTCGTCCTGTTCCCTTTGCAGAGAAACAGCCCCAAAGCATGATGTTGCCACCCCCATGCTTCACAGTAGGTATGGTGTTCTTTGGTTGCAACTCAGCATTCTCTCTCCTCCAAACACGATGAGTTGTGTTTCTACCAAACAGTTCTACTTTGGTTTCATCTGACCATATGAGATTCTCCCAATCCTCTTCTGGATCATCCAAATGCTCTCTAGCAAACCTCAGACGGGCCTGGACATGTACTGGCTTAAGCAGGGGGACACGTCTGGCACTGCAGGATCTGAGTCCCTGGCGGCGTAGTGTGTTACTGATGGTAGCCTTTGTTACGTTGGTTCCAGCTCTCTGCAGGTCATTCACTAGGTGTGGTTCTGGGATTTTTGCTCACCGTTCTTGTGATCATTTTGACCCCACGGGGTGAGATCTTGCGTGGAGCCCCAGATCGAGGGAGATTATCAGTGGTCTTGTATGTCTTCCATTTTTTCTCCCACAGTTGATTTCTTCACACCAAGCTGCTTTCCTATTGCAGATTCAGTCTTCCCAGCCTGGTGCAGGTCTACAATTTTGTTTCTGGTGTCCTTCGACAGCTCTTTGGTCTTCACCATAGTGGAGTTTGGAGTGTGACTGTTTGAGGTTGTGGACAGGTGTCTTTTATACTAATAACAAGTTCAAACGGGTGCCATTAATACAGGTAATGAGTGGAGGACAGAGGAGCCTCTTAACCACTTAAGCCCCGGACCATTTGGTAGCTAAAGGACCAGAGGTGAATTCAGAATTTTGCACTGCGCTGCTTTAACTGTAAATTGTGCGGACATGCAATGTTGTACCCAAACGAAATTTGCGTCCTTTTCTTCCCACAAATAGAGCTTTCTTTTAATGGTATTTGATTGCCTCTGCGATTTTTATTTTTTGCGATATAAACGGAAAAAGACCGAAGATTTTGAAAAAAAATGATATTTACTACTTTTTGTTATAAGAAAAATCGAATAAACTCAATTGTAGTCATACATTTAGGCCAAAATGTATTCAGCCACATGTTTTTAGTAAAAAAAATGTCAATAAGCGTATATTTATTGGTTTGCGCAAAAGTTATAGAGTTTACAAACTAGGGTACATTTTCTGAAATTTACACAGCTTTAAATTTATGACTGCCTATCTCATTTCTTGAGGTGCTAAAATGACAGGGCAGTACAAAACCCCCCCAAATGACCCCATATTGGAAAGTAGACACCCCAAGGAAATTGCTGAGAGGCATGTTGAGCCCATTGAATTTTTTTTTTTTTTGTCTTAAGTGATTGAATAATGACTAAAAAAAAAATTACAAAAAGTTGTCACTAAATGATATATTGCTCACACATGCCATGGTTATATGTGGAATTTCACCCCAAAATACATTTTGCTGCTTCTCCTGAGTACGGGGATACCACATGTGTGGGACTTTTTGGGAGCCTAGCCGCGTACGGGACCCCGAAAACCAAGCACCGCCTTCAGGATTTCTAAGGGCACAAATTTTTGATTTCACTCCTCACTACCTATCACAGTTTCGAAGGCCATAAAATGCCAAAATAGCACAAAACCCCCCCAAATGACCCCATTTTAGAAAGTAGACACCCCAAGGAAATTGCTGAGAGGCCTGTTGAGCCCATTGAATATATTTTTTTTTGTCCCAAGTGATTGAATAATGACAAAAAAAAAATTACAAAAAGTTGTCACTAAATGATATATTGCTCACACATGCCATGGTTATATGTGGAATTACACCCCAAAATACATTTTTCTGCTTCTCCTGAGTACGGGGATACCACATGTGTGGGACTTTTTAGGAGCCTAGCCGCGTACGGGACCCCGAAAACCAATCACCGCCTTCAGGATTTCTAGGCACAAATTTTTGATTTCACTCCTCACTACCTATCACAGTTTCGAAGGCCATAAAATGCCAAAATAGCACAAAACCCCCCCAAATGACCCCATTTTGGAATATAGACACCCCAAGCTATTTGCTGAGAGGCATGGCGAGTATTTTACAGCTCTCATTTGTTTTTGAAAATGAAGAAAGAAAATATATATATATATATATATATATATATATATATATATTTTTTCAATTTTCAAAACTTTGTGACAAAAAGCGAGATCTGCAAAATACTCACAATACCTCTCAGCAAATAGCTTGGGGTGTCTACTTTCCAAAATGGGGTCATTTGGGGGGGTTTTGTGCCATCTGGGCATTCCATGGCCTCCGAAACTGTGATAGGCAGTGAGAAGTGAAATCAAAAACTTACACCCTTAGAAAGCCTGAAGGCGGTGCTTGGTTTTTGGGGTCCCGTACGTGGCTAGGCTCCCAAAAAGTCTCACACATGTGGTATCCCCATACTCAGGAGAAGCAACAGAATGTATTTTGGGGTGTAATTCCACATATGCCCATGGCATGTTTGAGCAATATATCATTTAGTGACAACTTTGTGCAAAAAAAAATAAAAAATTGTCGTTTTTTCGCAACTTGTGTCAACATATAAAATATTCCATGGACTCGACATGCCTCTCAGTATATAGCTTGGGGTGTCTACTTTCCAAAATGGGGTCATTTGGGGGGGGGTTTGAACTGTTCTGGCATTTTATACACAACATTAGGAAGCTTACATCCACTCTTCTAACCACTTGAAGACAAAGCCCTTTTTGACACTTTTTGTTTACATGAAAACATTTTTTTTTTTGCAAGAAAATTATGTTGAACCCCCAAACATTATATATATTTTTAAAGCAAAGGCCCTACAAATTAAAATGGTGGGTGTTGCATTTTTTTTTCTACACACTTTTTTTAATTTTAATGCACTAAAACACACTATATTGCCCAAATGTTTGATGAAATGAAAAAGATGATCTTAGGCCGAGTACATAGATACCAAACACGACATGCTTTAAAATTTCGCACAAACGCGCATTGGCGACAAACTACATACATTTTTAAAAGCCTTTAAAAGCCTTTACAGGTTACCCCAGTAGATTTACAGAGGAGGTCTACTGCTAAAATGACTGCCCTTGATCTGACCTTCGTGGTGATACCTCACATGCATGGTGCAATTGCTGTTTACATATGACGCCAGACCGACGCTTGCGTTCGCCATTGGGCAAGAGCAGGGCAGGACAGGGGTGCTTTTTTTTTTCTTTTTTTTTTCTTATTAATTTTGCTTTTTTCTTTTATTTTTAAATTGTTCCTTCCAAGTATTTATTTTTTTTATCATTTTTATTGTTATCTCAGGGAATGTAAATATTCCCTATGATAGCAATAGGTAGTGAAAGGTACTCTTTTTTTGAAAAAACTGGGGTCTTCTAGACCCTAGATTTTTCCTCTGCCCTCAAAGCATCTGACCACACCAAGATCGGTGTGATAAAATGCTTTCCCAATTTCCCAATGGCGCTTTTTATATCCGGGGGGGGGGCATTCCCTCCCACTGCTTGTAAAAGCAGTCCAGAGGCTAATTAGCCGCTAGGATTGCTTTTACATGAAAGCCGGCCGCAGGCTCAAAAGAATGATACCAAGATGATACCTAAACCCGCAGGCATCATTCTGGTATAAACATTCAAAGTCCAGCAACATACCAGTACGTTGCTGGTCCTTGTTGGACATGTATTGTAATCTTTTTTTTTCATGCAGCCAGTTGGCTGAACGAAAAAAGAGATTGATCGGTGGGTATGCCCACCATTAGAATACCGCCCTTCATCCACCCACTTCCAATGATGGGCATACACGCACCATTTATATATGCTGAAGCATGGGAGCATCCTCCCGCAAAAAAGTTATGCCGCACACACATGGTCGGACTTTTCCACGGGCAAGCCTCCGTCGGAATTTCGACCGTATGTACGCGGCATTAGGAGCAAAATCGCTCCTCCGCCCCTGCTGCCCCAATGCTTCGGCATATTTGCTTTTTTTTTTTAACTGTGGTGGTGAAATCACCTCCTACAGCACTGGAGTCGCAGGGATCAGGCCTGTCTCTGCGAACGCTGCAGTTATGTGTGTTTTTGTTTTGTAAGTGACAGTGATCGATCGATACTGCACTTGGGTGGCCTGGGCTGGACGGAGGGGCAAAACGCAGGTGCCAGCAGGTATCTGGGCTGATCCCGCTAACACTGCATTTTTGGGAACCCTAAACTGCTGGGGACGCTAGTATAGATCTGATCAGATCAGATATTGATCTGTTCAGATACTATACCACTAAGGGGGGTGTATGCTTCACGCGTGGGTGTTAGCGTTACTGGCACTAACCTGACGCTGCCTGGGGTGTGACGCAGACCCTCTCTGATGCTAAAACCTAATTGATATCACCCGCCGGGCGATCAGGGGGTTAAACCTTTATTGGGTTATATACGGCGGGTGCCCTGACACTATAAAAAGCAAACTAACTAACCAGCGTCACCCGTAACACTTATATGGTGATCACTGGTGAAAGGGTTAACTAGGGGCAATCAGGGGGTTAAAACCTTTATTAGAAAATATATGGGGGTACCTGACGCTATAAAAACCTGCGGCGAACCTAAAAAAAATTACCAGCTACCGATCTGCATCACCGACACTAAGACAGCGTTTAGAAAAACGATCGCTTAGCGACAGTGGTGATGGGGGTGAAAGGGTTACCTGGGGGGCGATCAAGGGGGTTAAACCTTTATTAGATAATATATTGGGGTACCTGACGCTATAAAAACCTGCGGCGAACCTAAAAAAAATTACCAGCTACCGATCTGCATCACCGACACTAAGACAGCGTTTAGAAAAACGATCGCTTAGCGACAGTGGTGATGGGGGTGAAAGGGTTACCTGGGGGGCGATCAAGGGGGTTAAACCTTTATTAGATAATATATTGGGGTACCTGACGCTATAAAAACATGCGGCGAACCTAAAAAAAATTACTGGCTACCGATCTGCATCACCGACACTAAGACAGCGTTTAGAAAAACGATCGCTTAGCGACAGTGGTGATAGGGGGTGAAAGGGTTACCTGGGGGGCGATCAAGGGGGTTAAACCTTTATTAGATAATATATTGGGGTACCTGACGCTATAAAAACCTGCGGCGAACCTTAAAAAAATTACCGGCTACCGATCTGCATCACCGACACTAAGACAGCGTTTAGAAAAACGATCGCTTAGTGACAGTGGTGATAGGGGATGAAAGGGTTACCTGGGGGGCGATCAAGGGGGTTAAACCTTTATTAGATAATATATTGGGGTACCTGACGCTATAAAAACATGCAGCGAACCTAAAAAAAATTACTGGCTGCCGATCGGCATCACTGACGCTAAGACAGCGATCAGAAAAATGATCGCTTAGCGACAGTGGTGATAGGGGGTGAAAGGGTTATCTGGGGGGTGATCAGGGGGTTAAACCTTTATTAGGGGGGGTTAGGGGGCTACACTGGACCTAAGACTAAACTTTGGTGACACTTTTACAGTCACAAATGTCACTGATTGCAGTGATCACTAAATAAATGGTCACTGCAATCAGTGACACTGTGACTGGGGGCTGGGGGGGTGATCTGGGGGGTGATCTGGGGGTGTCTGGGGGGGCCTGGGGGGGCGATTTATGTCCCTATGTGTCCTGGTGTCAGTGTAGTGTTGTGTGCATTGACCTGATGTCTTCTCTTGTACGGCGCTCGGTATATGTGAGCGCCGCACCAGAGATGACATCACTTCCTCCTGCTTCCTCTGTCTGACACAGACAGAGGGGGCATTTCCATTCGCCGGGAGCGATCGCGAGGGGGTGGCCGGAAACGAATGGCTGCCCCCTCATCCCGGAAAGCTCCCGGACACTTAGCCACCGCTCACTGTATAGGAGGGGGGTCCGATTGGACCCCCCAACTATACAAATGCAATCACGTACACTCTACGTGATTGTGCCTGTCGGTGCCATTCTGCCGACGTATATATACAGTGAGCGGTCGTTAAGTGGTTAAAGAAGAAGATACAGGTCTGTGAGAGCCAGAAATCTTGCTTGTTTGTAGGTGACCAAATACTTATTTTCCACCATAAATTGCAAAAAAAAAAATATTTCCAAATCAGACAATGTGATTGTCTGGATTTGTTTCCACATTTTGTCTCTCATAGTTGAGGTATACCTATGATGACAATTACAGGCCTCTCCCATCTTTTTAAGTGGGAGAACTTGATAAACTTTTGATAAGACAATTTTGTACCTAGTTCTTTCCTGTAATGTTCAATTGTGTTTTTTCTGTAAATGATGGAATATAAGAATGTACAATGCTGAATGGAAATGTTGACTATTATAATAAAATAAAAATTTGATTATATAAAAAGTGGGAGAACTTGCACAATTTGTGGCTGACTAAATACTTTTTTGCCCCACTGTTTTTGGTGGCTACAGGGCAACGGAGACTGTTGATATTACAAAGTCTTTGAGAAATAGGGTTTATTGTAACCACAGAAATAGATACATTGATAGATACACGGATAATACACTGATGTAGTCATAAAGCTTCAGCTATTTTCGGATAAGTATTCAACAGTCACAGAGCTGCTTCTTTTTGTTGACCTGGCACAACTTTAATGTCGAATTACAACATCTGTTTTGTGTGAAGACTCTTTTTTTGTTTTGTTTCCTCATGTTGTAAGTGCTCAAGTTTAACAATGGAAATTCATTCTAATAACGTTATCACTAAGCTCATTATCTGTATTAACATGAGTCCCACCTGACGAAAACCTTTAACCACTTAAGCCCCGGACCATTTTGTAGCTAAAGGACCAGGCCCTTTTTGCGATTCAGCACTGCGTCGCTTTAACTGACAATTGCGCGGTCGTGCAACGTGGCTCTCAAACAAAATTGGCGTCCTTTTTTTCCCACAAATAGAGCTTTCTTTTGGTGGTATTTGATCACCTCTGCGGTTTTTATTTTTTGCATAATAAACAAAAATAGAGCGACAATTTTGAAAAAAATTAAATATTTCTTACTTTTTGCTATAATAAACATCCCCCAAAAATATATAAAAAAACATATTTTTTCCTCAGTTTAGGCCGATACGTATTCTTCTACATATTTGTGGTAAAAAAAATCGTAATAAGCGGTTATTGATTGGTTTGCGCAAAAGTTATAGCGTCTACAAAATAGGGGATAGTTTTATGGCATTTTTATTTATAATTTTTTTTTTTACTAGTAATGGCGGCGATCAGCGATTTTTATCGTGACTGCAACATTATGGCAGACACATCGGACACTTTTGACACCATTTTGGGACCATTGTCATTTTTACAGCGATCAGTGCTATAACCAAAGTGAAGGTGTTAACCTGTAGGTGGCGCTGTAGGGGTTAAGTGTGATTCGAACTGAAGGGGGGTGTGGCTTGGCGTGTGACATCACTGATCGTCGTTCCCTATGACAGGGAACAGACGATCACTGACACTGCCACGGGCACGGTCGCGAAGCTCAGGACCGGGGCGCGAGTGCGTCGGCGCACGCGCGACCCACGGCTGGGATCTTAAAGGGGACATACCTGTACGCCCTTGTGCCCAGCCAAGCCATTCTGTCGACGTACATCGTCGTGCGACGGTCCTTAAGTGGTTAAAGTGGTTGCAAACCGTTACACCACTTTTACCTACAGGTAAGCCTATAACAAGGCTTACCTGTAGGTACCTTGAATATCTCCTAAACTTGTACAGTTTAGGAGATATTCAGTATATGTGCGCATGCGCATGCGCACTAAAGAAACGGGCCATTGTGCTGTTTCTTCAGGAGTCGTGCCGTGACTGGCGGCTCCCACGCGCATGCGCAGGAGTGACATCATCGCGGCTCCGGCCAATCACAGTGCCGGAGCCGTGAACCCGGAAGTTACTCCGGTGGAAGATGGTCGCGCTGTACTCGGAGGGCCGACGCCAGGGTGGATTTGATTAAAATCAAGTCGATTTAAATCACTAGTAAAAAGGCTTGATTTAAATCAACTCAATTTAAATCATAATTTTTAACCACTTGTCAACCGCCCACCGTCAAATGACGGCGGCCGGAAGACCCTCTTGTTCTGGGCGGACATCATATGAAGTGATCGCCTTCACAAGCCACTAGGGTGCGCGCGCCGCGTCACTGGGAACCCAATGCGTGTGCCCGGCGCCCGCGATGGCCGCCGGGCACCCGCGATTGCCCAGTAACTGAGCAGGACCGTGGATCTGTGTGTGTAAACACACAGATCCACGTCCTGTCAGGGAGAGGAGACTGATGGTGTGTCCCTTGTACATAGGGACAACCATCGGTCACCTCCCCCAGTCAGTCCCCTCCCCCCACAGTAAGAATCACTCCTAGGGAACACATTTAACCCCTTGATTGCCCCTAGTGTTAACCCCTTCCCTGCCAGTCACATTTACAGTCAGGTCCATAAATATTGGGACATCGACACAATTCTAATCTTTTTGGCTCTATACACCACCACAATGGATTTGAAATGAAACAAACAATATGTGCTTTAACTGCAGACTTTCAGCTTTAATTTGAGGGTATTTACATCCAAATCAGGTGAACAGTGTAGGAATTACAACAGTTTGTATATGTGCCTCCCACTTTTTAAGGGACCAAAAGTAATGGGACAGATTAACAATCATAAACCAATCTTTCACTTTTTAATACTTGTGTAGCGGGGGTCCTAAATTGAGGTTATGTTATGCCAAATTTATTGGTGACTTGAGTAATAGTTGGCTCTAGTCTTTCAATTACTGGACTCTGCCTTGCTGCTGCTTCACCTGGCTTGCAGTTCCCCTAGGTAGTATGGGTGGCACTGTCACTTGTACTCAGGGTTGAACCACAGGTGTTGGAGTGACGATTTGGTGTCCTCTCTCGGCAGCCGTGGGCGGGGTCGACCTGCTGTGCATGCTGGGAGAGGATACAAAAGGGGCGGACGCCATTGTTCAGGAGAGAGTGATCCGGGGACCTGTGCCCGAGGGAACCTGCGGGTTTGGGAGTCGAGTGCGTGGCCTTCCAGGCCATGGGGTCACGTACGCCTTAGTCCCAGGCACCTTTAGTCCTGGGACTGCAACTTCAGCCCTGGGCTCAGCACCTTTAGCTGGAGCCCGCTTCGGAAGAAAGAATCTCAGGGTGCCGCCTTGTGAGGAGACCCATTTCTGGATGAGGAGGCTGGGGGAGGACCGTTCTGAAGGACTGGTGAGAGATCACAGTGAAGGAAGTGGCCCAGTAACTCTCCAGGGGGATGTCATCCATCCGGAACCCAGGGGCCTAACAATCTGGACCATCAGGATGTTTGGGACACTATAGATCCTGTGGCAGAGGATCTCCTAGACTCATCTATTAGGGATCTAGATTAAATGTTCGAGCTGCACGCCGGCTGCTAGAACCATTGGTGGCTATCCGGGTGAGCTATACCCACTCGGGACCGAGTGGCGACGAAGCCAGAAGTGCCTGAATGCTGTCTATCCTTCTAACACCTTTTTCTCTTTGTGCAAAGAAAATAAAGCTCTACGTTGGAGTGATATACTTGTGTGGACCTTGGAGGTACTTGGGGTATAGAGACTCTGTCCTTGCACACTGAGGACAGAATCCAACTTTGAGGAGAACTTCGCTGCAAGACCCGTAGGTGAAACAAGTGTGCCTAACCTCTGCAAACCAGAGGGTACGGGCATGGTGGCACCTTGCGCCTTTTCCTCTGATGAGTGAGCCAAAGAGATGGGAGGAAAAGGGTGAGGTCGCTATACTTGGTTGCAAATCCTTTGCAGTCAATTACAGCCTGAAGTCTGGAACGCATAGACATCACCAGACGCTGGGTTTCATCCCTGATGATGCTCTGCCAGGCCTCTACTGCAACTGTCTTCAGTTCCTGCTTGTTCTTGGGGCATTTTCCCTTCAGTTTTGTCTTCAGCAAGTGAAATGCATGCTCAATCGGATTCAGGTCAGGTGATTGACTTGGCCATTGCATAACATTCCACTTCTTTCCCTTAAAAAACTCTTTGGCTGCTTTCGCAGTATGCTTCGGGTCATTGTCTATCTGCACTGTGAAGCGCCGTCCAATAAGTTCTGAAGCATTTGGCTGAATATGAGCAGATAATATTGCCCGAAACACTTCAGAATGCATCCTGCTGCTTTTGTCAGCAGTCACATCATCAATAAATACGAGAGAACCAGTTCCATTGGCAGCCATACATGCCCACGTCATGACACTACCACCACCATGCTTCACTGATGAGGTGGTATGCTTTGGATCATGAGCAGTTCCTTTCCTTCTCCATACTCTTCTCTTCCCATCACTCTGGTACAAGTTGATCTTGGTCTCATCTGTCCATAGGATGTTCCAGAACTGTGAAGGCTTTTTTAGATGTTGTTTGGCAAACTCTAATCTGGCCTTCCTGTTTTTGAGGCTCACCAATGGTTTACATCTTGTGGTGAACCCTCTGTATTCACTCTGGTGAAGTCTTCTCTTGATTGTTGACTTTGACACACATACACCTACCTCCTGGAGAGTGTTCTTGATCTGGCCAACTGTTGTGAAGGGTGTTTTCTTCATCAGGGAAAGAATTCTTCGGTCATCCACCACAGTCGTTTTCCGTGGTCTTCCGGGTCTTTTGGTGTTGCTGAGCTCACCGGTGCGTTCTTTCTTTTTAAGGATGTTCCAAACAGTTGATTTGGCCACACCTAATGTTTTTGCTATCTCTCTGATGAGTTTGTTTTGTTTTTTCAGCCTAATGATGACTTGCTTCACTGATAGCGACAGCTCTTTGGATCTCATATTGAGAGTTGACAGCAACAGATTCCAAATGCAAATAGCACACTTGAAATGAACTCTGGACCTTTTATCTGCTCCTTGTAAATGGGATAATGAGGAAATAACACACACCTTGCTGTGGAACAGCTGAGAAGCCAATTGTCCCATTACCTTTGGTCCCTTAAAAAGTGGGAGGCACATATACAAACTGTTGTAATTCCTACACCGTTCACCTGATTTGGATGTAAATACCCTCAAATTAAAAACTGAAAGTCTGCAGTTAAAGGACATCTTGTTTGTTTCATTTTAAATCTATTGTGGTGGATAGAGCCAAAAAGATTAGAATTGTGTCGATGTCCCAATATTTATGGACCTGACTGTATACAGTAATCAATGCATTTTTATAGCAGGGATCGCTGTATAAATGTGAATGGTCCCAAAAATTTGTCAAAAGTGTCCGCCGCAATATCGCAGTCACGATAAAAATCGCTGATCGCCGCCATTACTAGTAAAAAGAAAAAACAATGCTATAAATCTATCCCCTTTTTTGTAGCTGCTATAGCTTTTGCGCAAACAATCAATATACGCTTATTGCGATTTTTTTTACCAAAAATATGTAGAAGAATACGTATCGGCCTAAACTGTGAAAAAAATTTGTTTTTTTATAGATTTTTTAGAGATATTTATTATAGCAAAAAGTTAAAAATATTGCATTTTTTTCAAAATTGTCGCTCTTTTTTTGTTTATAGCGCAAAAAATAAAAACCGCAGAGATGATAAAATACCAACAAAAGAAAGCTCTATTTGTGGGGGAAAAAATGATAAAAATGTAATTTGGATACAGTGTTGCATGACCGCGCAATTGTCATTCAAAATGTGACAGCGCTGAAAGCTGAAAAATGGCTTGGGCAGGAAGGGGGTGAAAGTGCCCTGTAGGCAAGTGGTTAAAGAGCAACTGTCATCTCTGTCCTTCAGCAGATTATCCTCTGACCCACTATTGACTCACCGACATTCCCATTCACTTTAATGAGGCGGCTGGTGATGCAGCAGTGACGCAACAAGGTGGCGGCAGCAGGTGAGTGGATGCCCGCTAACAGGCGCTGCCATGATGGATCTGAAACGACAGGTGCTCTTTAAATGTAAGGACTTATTCTTGCTGGTAGTTAGAATCTTTAATATTTGCAAACAAAATTAATGTTTCCTATTTAGAATAATAAGCTGTCAGGTTAGTAAAACAGCGATCTCAGAACCGATTCAATCATACAGTTTGTAATGTACATAGATTTGCAAAACAATGGGATAAAGAAATATTCCTGAACTTCGTTTTATCTCATTGTTACTGTGAAATTGTGTGAATGCATCAATGCAGTGCATGTTATCTCAGCTTGCAGAGCTTGGATTCATTGAATGAGTTTACCAGAAATGTAAATATTGCAGAATATACAGCCTCATGCTACATAGCTAAGCTCCATTTCATGCTGAATAAACTAAATTATTAATGTATCTAAATAGAAAACTATCTTTAGATAGATTTGTACTCCAAAAACATTTTATTAAAATACATTTGCTAAAAATAAAAAAGAAATCGATTTAAATCAAAAAAATCTGATTTAAATCAAAAAAATCTGATTTCTTTTGATTTTTAATTTTTTTTTAAATCATTGATTTATATCCACCCTCGCCGATGCCGATCCAGGGCAATGTTCTAAGGTAAGTTTTTTTATAATGCATATATTTTATTTATATATATATATATATATATATATATATATATATATATATATATATTTATTTTTGCAATGCATACTAGCTCATTATGCCTTTGTCTTGTAGGGTTTTCTTTTTTACAACCTCTTTAATAATTGTTTATTTTCATTAGTTTTATTTGCTCCTGTTACACAAAGAAACTGGAAAGTAAGAAAAAAAAAATTCCTATGTAAAGAACAAATATTACTTCAACAGAAAGTTGGAACAAAATAAAGTAGCCATTATGTAGCTAACTGGGAAAGCATTTTTTGGGATGAAAACATTCAGAACCCTCCCCCCCTCTGGTGTCACATTTGGCACCTTTCAGGGGGGAGGGGGGTGCAGATACCTGTATAATACCCCCCCCCCCCCGCTGTCTTCTGGGAGACACAGGAGGGACCATTTTGATTGTGCAGCGCGACTCACGCATGCGCAGTAGGGAACCGGGAAGTGAAGCCGCAAGGCTTCATTTCCTGATTCCCTTACCGAAGATGGCGGCGGCAGCATCCGAGGACCGAGGCACGACTCGACCTCGGGTGCCGACATCGCGGGCGTGCTGGACAGGTAAGTGTCCATATTTTAAAAGTCAGCAGCTGCAGTGTTTGTAGCTGCTGACTTTATAAAAAAGAAATTTCGGCGGACCTCCGCTTTAAGTGGGGTACACACTATAAGAAAATCAGGCGAACGATCATCCAATTTTCCTCATTGTTTCCCAGCAAGTCGGAACCGAGGAAGGAAATAATGTATGAAAATCCTCACATGACAAAAGCTTTTCTTTTGACGTTTATTGCTTCTGATCATGCGCAGTCTTTCGATTCTGATTTATCTGGTATGAAAACGGTACACGAAAAACCTTTGTTCTGTTTACGTACAAGAAAATTTTTGGAGTTTGTCCCTTCGGAAATCTTCATTCAGAAGGTCAGAATCGGCTGTCAAAAGTTTTGTACACACTATCAGAAAATTATACGATCTTTCCTCGGATGGAAATGTTCGTCTGATTTTCTTATAGGGTGTACAACCCTTTATCCTTTTTTATTGTTGAATGATCCACAGTCTGTTTTTTAGGGTGGGTTTTCTAATGCCCCGTACACACGACCGGGTTTCCCGATGGGAAAACTGCGAGGAGAGCTTTTGGCCGGGAATCCCGGCTGTGTGTATGCTCCCTCAGTTTTTCTGACGGGAAAACTGCCAAAATTGGCCAGCTAAAAAAAGAGAACCAACTCTCTTTTTTACCGGCGGATTTCCCGACTGACTTTTTCCCATCAGAAAACCTGGCCGTGTGTAGCAGAAAACTGTCAATTTTGTCCGTTTTCCTGTGGGGAAAAACTCAGATGGAGAAAACACAGGGTCGGGATTCCCGAGGAAAAGCTCTCATCTAAGTTTTCCCGATGGGAAAACCTATCGTCTGTACAGGAGAAAAGTAGAGAGCAGGCTCTCGGTTTTCCCCTTGGGATTTCCGATGGATCTTTTCCTGTCGGGAATCACGGTCGTGTGTACTAGGCATAAGGCTACATTCACACTTGAGCTGAGCGTTTTCAGGTATTTTTTCAAGCTTTTTTTTTGCAAATACTATAAACATTTGTTCAGGCGTTTTTCACACTAAGGCATCGCGGGCATTGGCGGTAAAGTGCCACTATATTTTTTGCCGCGATTTTTGCCGGCTAGCGGGGTGCTTTTAACCCCCGCTAGCGGCCAAAAAAGGGTTAAAACCGCCCGCAAAATGCCACTGCATTGATTTCAATGGGCAGGGGCGCTTTAGGAGCAGTATATTCACCGCTCCTACAGCACCTCAAAGATGTGGCTGGCAGGACTTTTTTTGCCTGTAAAGCGCCTTAGTGTGGAAGCAGCCTCAGGCATTTTTCCTGTGGCCAATAGACACCTGTGTAAGGTATGGAGTGATATTAGAAAAGGGAAGGGGAGCTGCTGTTTGAGCTGAAAATGCTTGAAAAAAATGCTAATTTCTGTTCAGGCATTCTCCATTGCAGTCTAGGGAGACAAAAAAACTCAAATCTGCCTGAAAAGTAGCTCATGTACTTTTTTGAGCGACAGAGGTTTTACTACAGATGACAAAACGCTCAAATGTGAACAGGGGCCACTGAAATTAATGGGATATTGCTTGTTGAGCGTTTCTAAGTGTTGAGCTTCGAGCTGAAAAATGCTCACATGTGAACAGGTACTACGAGTACAGTATTAGCCTAATTATACCAATTTAATTTATTCTTTTTATCAATATACAGTGGAACCTTGGATTACGAGCATAATCCGTTCCAGGAGTATGCTCGTAATCCATAGTATTCGCATATGAAAGCGAGTTTTCCCATTGAAGTCAATGGAAATGAAAATAATTAGTTCTGCGTTGACTTCAATGGGATGCAATACCGCATTCGGCCAGAGGTGGGGGCGCCAGAAAGCGCCAAAAACGGCCGAAAAGGCCAGAGGACACGTCGGCTGACCTCGGCAAACTTTAGAAAGACTTAGTTCCCGAGATTTGCCAAGGTCAGTTGTGCTGTCCTTGGACCTTTCCGTGCATTTCCGAACGCCGCAGATCAGCTGAGATCGGCGACGTTCGGCTCTGCTTGGCTCCGGTGCCCCCCCACCTCAGGCCAAACGCGGTATTGCACCCGCTTTGGCCTGAATCGTGCTAGTTTTGCCAGACAACACTCGCAAACCGAGTGACGATTTTTAAAAATACAGTGCTCGTATTGCGAAAGTGCTGCAGCAAGAGTTAAAAAAAAACTTTGCTGGCAGCACTAGGAGAGTTGGACTGCTTCCACACTAGCAGGAGCCCAGCTCTTTGACAGCCCCCTGCACACTGCTTTAAATAATAGCTCTACTTAAATAGGAAGTAAACCCTCTCCATAAAAAATAAAAACACCCTGCAAGACAAAGGCATAAAGAGCTAGTATGCATACGCGTGGGAGCCGCCAGTCACGGCACGATCGCCTTTAGAAATGGAATGCCCGTTTCCAAAGGTTTCCACAGTGCGCCTGCGCCCTTGTCTACGGCGCATGCGCCGTAGACGTCGGTGCCCATCTTTTTTGCAAATATCTCCTAAACCGTGTTTACAACCACTTTAAGAAGCGAGAGTCATGGTGATTAGAGCAGTGTTCAGTGGGGCTCGATGGACCGCAGGAAGGCCTTGCCGATGCTTCTCTGTGAAATCAGCAGTCTGACTCTCCTAGGGCTGCCAGCACAGGGTTTTGTAGTCCTTGCTGTAAGCCTGGAGCACTAAGCTGTAAAAAAAAAAAAAAAAAAAAAAAGGAGGCATATTTAATTCTGTATATGCAATTTAACTTCATTACAGTACAGTAAAACCTTGGTTTGAGAGTAACTTGGTTTGGGAGTGTCTTGCAAGACACGCTAAATTTTTTAATACATTTTGACTTGATATACAAGCGATGTTTTTATATGCAAGTAGGGTCATGTCACAAATGAGTATAAAAGAGAAGAGCGACGCCTCTAAGTGTAGCAATATGGTTACATTTAATGAAGTTACAACATTTAGCAACTCACATGGTTGATGATTAAAACAGGCACATCTAAGTATTCAGGCATCAGGGGTAAAGCTGTCCACATAGACCATTCTGCACCGCCATCGATGTCCTCCCTTCCACGCTGTGCTCTACAAGTGGTTCAAGTCTCGTTTTCAGATCACAGACTGACAGTGGTGAGAGCCAGCGGTGCGGGGGATAGTCTTTGTGGACAGCTTTACCCCTGATGCCTGCATATTTTGTGCCTCTTTTAATCATCAACCATGCAAGTTGCTAAATGTTGTACCTTCATTAAATGTAACCATATTGCTACACTTAGAGGCGCCTCCATGGGCGTCTGCTCCATAGGGCAAGGGGGGTCAATTGCCCCCCCCCTGGAAGTCAGAGTGAAGATACACACTTGCCCCCTGTGTTGCAATGGCAGCCGTGGACTTTTTTTCGAAGTCTGCAGACTGCTGCTGGCCTGGGGGCTGGGGCTGCTCTCAGTCTTTTACGACTATCCGTTCCTCCCTCCTCAACCCCGGCCCGAGCATCGGATTGGCTCTGCCACTTGGGCCTCTGCTTAACATCACCGTGACCCTGACCCGGCTGTTCCGTCATTGACTGCTGCCTCAGCGTGCCTTTGCCTGTGTAAATGTGCCTATGCCGATCCGGCACGGCGCCGGCTCCTCCCACAGGTGTGTGGCGGGCAGTGGCCAAGACAAGAGACTGAATACGCTGCCAGTGCCTGCCCTATCGCTGAAGAACTACAGGTATCAGACAGCAGAAGCTTTTGCATCAGGTTTCTCAAACCTTTGCATGCCTGCACTTTATCTCATAATGACTAAGCCCCTCCCCTTCATGACATTGTCAAAAAGGGACCGAGCATGGATGACCTTAAAATGATGCCCCCCTCTGAACAAAGTTCAGCGGACGCCCATGGGCGCCTCTCTTCTCTTTTATACTCAGTAGCTCCTGCTGGATTTTGCTTCTAATCCCCTTGTGGAGGCTTCCATTTGTGGATGGACATTTTATGGTTACACAACCTGGTCACATTGCTATAATCTTTTTATATGGACTATAAACTGAAGGACCTATGAATAAAATGGTTGTGGAATGAATCATTTGAGTTTCCACTATTTCTTATGGGGAAATTCGCTTTGATATACAAGTGCTTTGGATTACAAGCATGTTTCTGGAATGAATTATGCTCGCAATTCAAGGTTTTGCTGTAGTACATTAGGAGAGATCAGTTTGCCTTTAAAGGCTTTTTTTTTTCTACTACAAAATTATATTTTAAAATTGGGCGAGCACAAATGGATTGAATCATACTTCATCAGCATTTTATATTTTAAATACTCCTGTGCTAAATTTTCGACAATATGTGGATTTAACACATCCCACAAAACTTCCTGTAGCTCAATCCCTCAGTTATTGTTTTTGTTAAATTATACATTTTCCGTAAGGAAAAGGTGACACCACGATTTGACTTTGTAATGGTCTTAGCGTTTGGCTGTTACTAGGAAGCCTGCTATAGATATTTTCTCTCTAGCGTGCTTGACCCATAAAGGAGACCAGAATGTGATTCAACTCAATGCAAACAAAAAAAAAAAAGTAATAATTTGGTGGAGTGGACTTCAAATTAGTATCTTCCAAAATGAGCACTTACTTAAATGGTCACCTGTGGTTTTGTGAATAGAGCTTGAATTTCAAGCTTAACTTGTTAGCAAGGCTTGAAAACTGGAGTTAAGGATGCTTCTAAGACCCCATTCACACAGGGGCGACTCGTCAGGCGTCTCAGCCGCCTGACGAGTCGCGTCCCATTCTGTACAATGGAACCGTTCTAAGCGGAGCGACTGAAGTCGCTCCGACTTAGAAAAAGGTTCCTGTACTACTTCAAGACGACTTCAAGGCGACTTCCATTGACTTCAATACAGAAGTCATTTTGGAAGTCTGCTTTGAAGTCGTCTTGAGATCGCCCAGCACAGTCGCGGCACGAGTCGTGCCGCCCCTGTGTGAATGGGCTCTATAGCTGAGTGGTCATTAGATACACTCTATCAGCTGATTACCCTATAGGTGCCCTATCTACAATATGGAGGGCACATACAAAACATAACCCCCATTCACTTTTATGTAGCCACTGGTAATGGATTTTTTTTTGTATTATATAAAACATACGATGTACAAACCTTATAACATTTAAAATAAATTTTGTATTCTTTTAAATATATGATGTGAAAACATTATTACTTTTAAAATAAATTTTGTATTCTGTAAAACATATGATGTACAAACCTTATAACATTTAAAATAAATTTTGTATTCTGTAAAAACATATAATGTGAAAACATTATAACATTTAAAATAAAATTTGTATTCTGTAAAACATATGACATGAAAACGTTATACCTTTTTAAAATAAATTTTGTATTCTGTAAAACATATGATGTGAAAATGTTATAACATTTAAAATACATTTGGTATTTTGTAAAAACATATAATGTGAAAACATTATAACATTTAAAATAAAATTTGTATTCTGTAAAACATATGACATGAAAACGTTATACCTTTTTAAAATAAATTTTGTATTCTGTAAAACATTTGACGTGAAAGCAACTATAACATTTAAAAAAAAGAATATATTCATCAAAATAGCTTACACAAAATAAGTCCCTACTACAGATTCATAACTTAAAACATGATGAGTGATCTTCAAGCAATGGCAACCTTATTTTATGGATTGCTTAAACCAAGGAAATGATGGCTGTGAGAACTCTTAATATATACCTTGTTTAACCAAGCATGGTGGTTCATCTAGGAGTAATGGACATTCTGTCTTTTCAATCTTTGTTCTGCTAATTCTGTATGTAGCGGACCCCCCAAAATTGGGGTCGCTATGCTGTAAATTTAAGGATAGCCTGAGCAATAGTTTGGCTCAGGTTCTCCAATTCTGTTAGTTTGGACTCTGCTCTGCTGTAATGTTGCCTGAAGTGTAGTTCCCCTTGACCTGTGGGTGGCGCTGTTGCCCAGGTCTTGGGTTGAACCACGGGTGGCGTTGTCGTATGATTGGGTGTCCTCTCTTGGCTACCGTGCGCTGGGCGGGTTTTGCCTGCTGTGCATGCCGGGAGAGGGTACATAAAGGGCAGACGCCATGATCTGGTGTGGTGTGCCGGGGGGATTCCAAGGAGGATCCCTGGTGGTGAAGTCGTGCCCTTTGGCCCTGCTGGCCGGCGGGTGCGTGAACTGGTCGAGGAGCCTCGGGAACCTTTAGCCCGAGGCTACAGAGTTCCAGGTAGGCCCAGTACCTTCAACTGGATCTACAACCAACCACTGGAGTCCCAGGGAGCCCAGGTGAGGGTGGCCCCCTCTGAAACAGAGGAAACCAGGGGAGGACCTGTCCGATGGATCGGTGAAGGAAGTCACGGTCTCGGGGAGGCCTGGTTGCCTATCAGAGGGAAGGATTCGTGAGTTGCAAGATAGCTCCTGTAGTGTGCCCCATTGGCACCTATGGTCTAATAATCTACAGGCGTTAGGAAGTTCTAAATTCAGGAAGTAAAGGATTCTGTGGCAGAGGATCTCCTGAACTAGTCGTTGAAGGGGACTAAATCTGAAGTGACTGTTCGTGCTACACTCCGGCTGCTAGAACTGTGAGAGGGGTCTATCCGGGTGAGCAAAACCCACTCAGGCTTGAGTGGAGAATAGGGTGACTCCCTACCTAATCCTATTGCTGTCTTCAACCTTTTTCCCAATTTGTTTCAAGCAAGAAAAATAAACTCATCTGTTGGAGTTTAAATACTGTCTGGACATTGGCCTTCTTTCGGGGGAATGAATAGACTTTTCCCTATATCCTAGGGACGAGAACCAACGGAGGGAGGTAACTCGCTGCAGGACCCAAAATTGTAAGAACACCGCTCAACCTCTTATACCAGGAGGATACGGGCATGTGGCATGGTGTGCCTTTACCCCTGTAAGTGAAGGTAGGCAGGAAAAAAGGGTCTGTGTGCTACATGCACAAAGAACAGAATATTATAATGGAATCCTCACTGGCAAAACAAAACAAAAAAAGTCACTGTGCTTGGTGTGTTTATTAGACTTGTGCACAAGGGAAAAATTTGTTTAGTTTCGGTTCGTTTCTTGTGCACAACGGAAAAATTTGTTTCGTTTCGGTTCGTTTCTTTTCGGTCC
This sequence comes from Rana muscosa, assembly GCA_029206835.1. Lineage (NCBI taxonomy): Eukaryota > Metazoa > Chordata > Amphibia > Anura > Ranidae > Rana > Rana muscosa. The sequence goes on along the minus strand of CM055117.1, from coordinate 213,575,179 downwards.
TGTTGATTCGTAATCGTTCATAATTTTGCTAGACGGGATTTTTTGTGTTCGGACTAATTCGTATTTTCACAAGCGACATTTTTCGTTGAATCAGAATGATTCGTATTAATGTAAGCCTTATTTTTCGTTGATTTATAATTCGTACTTTCGGTAGAGTACATTGTTTTTCGTTGATTCTGGACACAACTCCTACTTTCGTAACTTTTTTTGGGTTCGTTGATTCGGAATTTTCCGTGTCTCTCTCACAATGACGCTGCCTATTATGCCTAATGTGCTTCGAATGGATTTGTACTTTTCTAAATACATAGCGGTTATTTGTAACGATTCGAAATCTCGTATTTTACTTTCGTTTTTTACATGCGGCTATAGCCTCCGCCCCTGTACACCATTTTGAGAGGGAGTTCAGCATGGTGAGGGAGAAGCAGAAAGCAGAGCAGAGTGTTATTGTGCTTCAAATGGATTCGTACATTCGTAACTTTTTTCATAACGAATTATGCCGAAGACATTCGGCCATTCGCTATTTGCGATATCATTTATTTCGGATTCGGTTTTATTCGTAATTGCTTTGTTCGGAAATTCGAATGCTTCCGAATGTCCGAAAGTTGCTAAATTCAGACGAATTTCGATTCTTTACAAAACGAATTGCACAAGCCTAGTGTTTATCATGTCTAGACTTTGACCGCACATTTGGTAGATTCTCTTTCATTCCAGGGGCTGTTGCCCTGACATTAGAGGGAAGTGGTAACTGTGGAATACTGTGTTCGTTTGGTTTGCCTAGATCTCTAGACTGTGCTGATTTTATCAGAACTCTGAATACTAATAACTTCCACACATCCTGTGCTTATCTATGAAAAGTGGGGAGAAAAGAACTACATACAAATGTTTCTGGATGTGTATTACTTTGCAAGTACATCAGATGATAGCTTTCTTCTAGTGTTGGATTTGACAAAAGTGACTCTTAAAGAGGAAGTAAACCCTAATGGGTTTTACTTCCTCTTTTTCCCCTGCAAAGTAAAAGTATAATGGGCATCGCCTACTCGCCCATTATGTGCCACTTACCTGCAAATGAAGCCTGCGTTGTGTGCAGTGTCCCTGCTGGTGGCCGCCTCCATCTTTACCCCTCTTCCTTCCTGGGCCGTGCACTCGGCTCTGTGACTGGCTGGAGTCGCGGCACGAGCCCCTTAGAAATGTCACGATCGTGCTTTTACTTCAGTGTGCATGCGTCGATGACATCTGTGAAAGCGTATATGGTAAATATCTCCTAAACCGTGCAGGTTTAGGAGATATTTCCAGTATCTACAGGTAAGCCTTATTATAGGCTTACCTGTAGGTACAAGTAGTGTAACTAGATTTACAACCATTTAAAGCCCCGTACACATGGGCCAAATATCGGCTGGTTCAATAGAAACTGGCCGACAATCGTCTCGTGTGTACGGCAGCTGGTCCGACAAAAGCTGGCTGAATGTCCGGCTTCTGTCGAAGGGGCATAACCGAAAAAGGGCTTGCCGATCGGCATCCGGTGTGTTCTGGTGGGGGGCTGGCCCTTGTCAGAACACAATAGCTCAGCAGGGGAGAACGCTGTACTAACATCAGATTGTTAGTACATGATCTCCTCCTGAGCTCTTCCGTTTCTTTTATTTTTTCCTTCAGCCCACTTGGTTGAAAAAAAAAAAACTGATAGTGTGTACTATGCTTTAGGGCTCAGGAGGGGTGGCAAGAATAGGCGGTTGAGCTGCGGCTTTACAGCTCTCTAATCTATCTCCTCCCCCTCCACTATCACTTTGGGATACATTTATTTTTTTTGAATGGGGGGCGAATACCTCATTTTGACCTGCACCCACTTCTACTCGGATCGCCCAGGCAATCCGAGGTGAAGTTCACAACCCCCCCTTTGCCCGAAGCATTCTGGGGCACATTACAGATCCCAGAAGGCTGTGGGACCATTCACAAAGCGCAGCAAGGCTTGCACATGCACAGTTGCAAGGCAGCTGTGAAGCCACAAGGAATCACAGCAGGCTTACCTTAGTAAACATGCTCGAGCCGGGAACCTGGTGACCGGTGAAGAACTGACCTGGGTGAGGACAGCACAAAATTCTTGTACAGGTGAGTGTCTTTTCATTATTATAGGAGGGTCTTACGTGCTGACGCCACTGCTGCCAATTCCTTATGGTAGGAGCAGCAGCCACCTCTAAGTTTTTCTGGCCAGTTTTGTTTTTATGCTGTTTTACTATTAATAAAATACTAAATGATATGAGCATCATTTGGGCTCCTGCTGGTGAGATTTTTTTGCACAGTGTATGATCCCTCTAGAGACCATCATCTAATCGCTATACCTAAGCAGGATACCACTTCGCTTCATAGCAACAGTTCAAGGCATTTTATTGTCTGCTATCTGGTGAGTGTTTAGATTGGTGAAGATGCACGGCCATGGCAGGCTATTTCCAAGCACGTTGGGTGAAGTTTGTTTATTTGATGCTTGATATTTTCTGATTTCTGGTGAGTGGTTTGACACAGCACACCTATTATCGGAACAATTTCGAGTACACAGAAGATTCCTAGTCACGTCATGGATTTTTCTAGATTTCGGGACTTTATATTCATTTTATATAACAGGACATTTTTTTGTTCATCTATCACAGTGGAGTGCTGCACACCACTTTTTGTTTTATTGTCTTTTGGAGCTTGTATATTCACCTTTTTTGTGTGCTAGCTGCTAATAACTCTGAATATATTAACTGATAGCGCTTGCTCTAAAAATGTGTACTTTATATCTTTTGTCTATAACACAAACTGTAAAGTTACCATCACCAATCTCTGTAAACACAATATACGGAACATACAATTAACATGCACATATGATGGTGATCAATAAATAATAAAGTGACAATTAAAGTGCAAAAAAAACAATTTTTGTGCAAAACAGTCCTCTGATGGCTCCCGCTGATGCAGGGTACCTCCAATGATGGTTCACACACTCCATTACCATTTAGGCAGGTATGCAACAAATGGAGCCTTTTGAGAACGTTGCACTTTGATGACGAAACGCATCAAAATTACTCTCCCGTGCGTTACTTTCGACCCAGAGTGTGGAACGCACGCCAGGTAACCGGCAGTGTCCTGTACTCTTAACATTAAGGGGCCGCTTTTAACAGTGTAGTGGCGTTTTTTATTTTCATTTAACTTGGTACATGTATTGTTTTTAACCAGTAAAATACCTATATATAAGAAATAAATGCCAAAATACTTTTATCCTATGAGGAGCCTTCTCTCCATTTGTTACACACCTGCCTAAATGGTTGTGCAGTTTGTGAACCATTATTGGAGGTACCCTGCATCAGCGGAAGCCATCGGAGGACACCATACTGGGACAGGTCCCCCATAAAAGTCCTACAAGCTCAACAGACTTTCCTTACTGTAAGGTAGGGGAGTCAACACCATCTGGTGAGTGCGGAGTGTTTAAAAAAAAATTCAAGAGGTGGATGCACTGTCATCATTTTGGCAAAGAAGCACGACTGCACTTTAACCACTTGCTGCCCGGCGTATAGTAATGTGACGTCCGCAGGAACCTCTTGTCCCTCCGGGCAGACGTCATATGATGTCTGGGGATTCCCGGCCGTCTAGGGAGCACGCGCGCCCGCATTGCTCAAGACCCGGTGCGCGTGCCCGGCCGCGATGTCCGCCGGGCACCCATGATTGCGCGCAATCACGGCAGGACCGTGGATCTGTGTGTGTAAACACGCAGATCCATGTCTTGTCAGAGGTGAGGAAACCGATGTGTGTTCCCAGTACAGAGGAACACAGATCGGTCTCCTCCCCTTGTGAGTCCCCTCCCCCTACAGTTAAAATCACTCCCAGGGAACATATTTAACCCCTTCAGCGCCCCCTAGTGTTAACCCCTTCCCTGCCAGTCACATTTACACAGTAATCAGTGCAGTTTTATAGCACTAACCGCTGTATAAATGTGAATGGTCCCAAAAACATGTCAAAAGTGTCCGATATGTCCGTCGCAATGTCACGGTCACAATAAAAGTCGCAGATCGCCACCATTACTAGTAAAAAAAAAAATTAAAAAAAAAATGCCATAATTCTATCCCCTATTTTGTAGATGCTATAACTTTTGCGCAAACCAATCAAATACGCTTATTGCGATTTATTTATTTTTACCAAAAATATGTAGAAGAATACGTATCGGCCTAAACTGAGGAAAAAAATTGTTTTTAAAAAAAAAAATGTTTTAAAAAAAATATATGCTATACTATACTATACTATACTATACATGAACGAGGAGGTATAATTAGACAGACAGCTAACCCTAATCCCTTAACAATTCATTGCAGCAGGCGCAAGGTCCTTTTTTAAACTTTTATTGCAGGGGAGTTAGAGTAAAACTAGAAGCAAAAGAAATGACATACAATGAGTATACACAATATACAGTCCTAACACGCTAGTCTAGCTAGGGGAAGGGATTATAATCATACCAGCGATGTTTCCATAAGGCTGACATAGAATTGCAGCTGAAAAGGTGTGGATTGCTCTGGAGCAGATGCATGTATGAAGAAGGGAAGATGGATACTGTGGGAGTGTCTCTCAAGCCTCATGGTATAGTCCCGTGGAATTATGGGAAGCTATGGTGGCTTATAAGCAACAATCTCTATCTACCTTCTGGAGAAATATTAACAGATACTAAATATGCATAAGAGCCACTAGATGGCGATATTACAATGTATTTACAAACCATTAGCATATTCAACAGTTAAACAAAAGGCATATATATAAGGAACACTTTGCTGAAGGCATGACATTAACACTGGAAGCTTACTGAAAGGAAAAGGGAGCAGAACAATAACTTGTGTAAAGAGATATCCGCACTTAGTACATAAAATAGCCAGCAGCTGAGCACTATAACCCAGATATCAGGCACAAAGAAAAATGTTTAAATAAAAGTGCAGCGCATAACTTAAAGGGATTGTAAACCCTCCCGTTTTTTCACCTTAATGCATCCTATGCATTAAGGTGAAAAAAACTTCTGTCACTGACCGGCCCCCCAGCCCCCCCCCCCGTTTTACTCACCTGAGTCCTGTATTCCCCCACCGGAGACGCGCTCTTCCCCTTTGCCCGTTGTCTCGGCTCTTGATTCGATAGATTGATAGCAGCACAGCCATTGGCTCCCTCTGCTGTCAATCAAATCCAATGATGTGGGCGCCGGGGGGCGGGGCTGAGTCCTACATTCGGCGCCTATGGACGCAAATGCTGGACTTGGGAGCACGCCCACAAGGTAACCCCCCGGGAGAGCGCTTCTCCTAGGGTGTTATACGATGCAGGAGGAGCTACCAGCACCACCGGGGGACCCCAGAAGTAGAGGATCAGGGCCACTCTGTGCAAAAAGAACTGCACAGTGGAGGTAAGTATGACATGTTTGTTATTTAAAAAATCCATTTAATCAGTGTGCTGACACTCCTTCATTGACTAGATCAGGGGTCAGCAACATGTAGATCGTGATCTACCAGTAGATCGCAAACAGGTGACTGGTAGATCGCGGTCTGGGCTTGTTGATTCCAGACCGTCAAACAGTGCAATGCAGAGGGACTTATATAAAAATTGTAGATACAACGACCTTCTACTACAAATTCAAGCGCTTATGGATTTGGGGAAACCACATGCAAATTATCACAGTATATTACGAAAGTCCCATTTAAGGAAAAAAACAAGCTGCTACCATATATTCCTGCAGCTAACAGGTAAATGCAATTTAAAAACAGACAACGTGAAAATTATCCAGGCAGCGCTATGTGTCTAAACCCACACCAACTATTAAGCATGTGTTTTATAATGAAATGCAATGTCAGTCTTATCATGCGGGCATTTGATCACATCCGTGATGTACATAGTTACATACTGTATTTATTGGCGTATAACACTCACTTTTTTACCTTGAAAATAGAGTGTAAACTGTGCCTGCGTGTTATACACAGGGGGCTGTGGAAAGTTTTTTTCCTGAAACTTCCCTCCTAATGTTAGGGTGCGTGTTATACGCCTGTGCGTGTTATACGCCGATAAATATGGTAGTTAGTCAGGTTGAAAAAAGACACAAGTCCATCCAGTTCAACCATAAAAAAAAAATAATAATAATAATATCATACAATCCCATATACCTAATTCTATACCTACAGTTGTTGTCCCATAATGGTAGGTTTGGGGGTAAAGATAGTGCCCCCTAAGAATTAGACTCTTACCACACTGTGCTGATAACAAGCACAGAACTCCGGATGGATTTGACAGTCTTCTCCCTGGAGAGTTGGTTCACACACTCCGCTGCATACAGATGTACGATAATCCGCTAATGAGCTCAATCACATGTAGGAAAGAAAAAGAACTCTATAGGGTAATTGTTTAAAATGTATTTATTGTTCCCCCCTTTTATAAGACATGCACTTTCAATGTATCATTTAAAAACTGGCATATGAAATGAGTCTTTCCAGTCCACTACCTGGTGACTAGAAAGACTCATGTCATATGCCAGTTTTTAAATGATACATTGTAAGTGCATGTCTTATGAAAGGGGGGAACAATAAATACATTTTAAACAATATTACGCTATGGAGTTCTTTTTCTTTCCTACATGTGATTGAGCTCATTAGCGGATTATCGTACATCTGTATGCAGCGGAGTGTGTGAACCAGTTCTCCAGGGAGAAGACTGTCAAATCCATCCAGAGTTCTGTGCTTTTTATCAGCACAGTCTGGTAAGAGTTTAATTCTTAGGGGGCGTTATCTTTACCCCCTATTCTACCATTAGAGGCGAAGGTGTAAGAATGTTTTTTTGGAATATAATTGAACACTGCACCGGGACCGTATGGGACTACAACACGGATGTGATTACATGACCGCATGATAAGACTGACATTGCATTTCATTATAAAACACATGCTTAATAGCTGGCGTGGGTTTAGACACATAGCGAGGGACTACTTGTAAAGTTGGAGCTGTAGTAGAAAGCAAGAGATGCATAAGCTGATGCCTCCTCTGTAGTGCTGGCTCCTGTCCCATGCAGAGTGATGCCAACTGCACTCCATCTCTTATCCCGTCTAGCGGCCTCCTGAGTGGTGCCATCAGCAGGAAAGAAGAGATCTTCAGGTCAGTGTGAAGCAATACACTGGGCATAATAGTATAGGGTTGCTTTCACATAGATGTGCTACAGTTTACCCAAACCGCAAGTGCAGTGCAGTGTACCTGCAGCTTTCCTGTGGGTTTGCTGCACTTAGCCAAAGACTTCTATTATACAGACATCCCAAGTCTCCCGCAAGTCGCGGGAGTCTCCCGCATTTGGCTGCAGGCTCACGGACGCCCGCGAGTGCCGGGCGATCTCCTGGCTGGGCCTGCCACTCAGCCACAGACAGAAGACAGAGCAGCCCGAGCAGCCAAATGGAGTACGGCCGCGGCGGCCGCTCGGGCTGCTCTGTCTTCTGTCTGTGGCTGAGTGACAGGCGGATGTGATGACGTCCCCGTCTGTGCGAGGTAGAGGACTGTAACAAAGTCCCGCCTCCTAGATAGACGGAACACTGATCCAATGAAACATTGAATCAGTGTGATGTGTATCATAGGAGGCGGGAATTTGTTACAGTTGCCGCCGGGATATTCAAATCCGCTTCAGAGCTCTGTGATTAGGCTGTATTTTATGGGCACTGGTAAGGCTGTATTCCATGGGCACTGGTAAGGCTGTATTTCATGGGCACTGGCTGCATTCCATGGGCACTGGTAAGGCTGTATTCCATGAGCACTGTAAGGCTGTATTTTATAGGCACTGGTAAGGCTGTATTTCATGGGCACTAGTAAGGCTATATTCCATGGGCACTGGTATAGCTGCATTTAATTGGCACTGATCAGGCTGCATTTAATTGACAGTGGTATAGCTGCAATTAATTGGCACCGATCAGGCTGCATTTAATTGGCACTGGTAAGGCTGCATTTTATTGGCACTGATCAGGTTGCATTTAATTGGCACTGGTAAGGCTGAATTTAATTGCCACTGGTAAGGCTGCATTTAATTGGCACTGATCAGGCTGCATTTAATTGGCACTGATCAGACTGCATTTAATTGGCACTGGTAAGGCTGCATTTAATTGGCACTGGTAAGGCTGCATTTAATTGACACTGGTAAGGCTGCATTTAATTGTCACTGGTAAGGCTGCATTTAATTGGCACTGGTAAGGCTGCATTTAATTGGCACTGGTAAGGCTACATTTAATTGGCACTGGTAAGGCTGCATTTAATTGGCACTGGTAAGGCTGCATTTAATTGGCACTGATCAGGCTGCATTTAATTGGCACTGATCAGGCTGCATTTAATTGTCACTGGTAAGGCTGCATTTAATTGCCACTGATCAGGCTGCATTTAATTGGCACTGGTATAGCTGCATTTCATTGGCACTGGTATAGCTGCATTTCATTGGCACTGGTAAGGCTGTATTTAATTGGCACTGATCAGGCTGCATTCAATTGGCACTGGTAAGGCTGCATTTAATTGGCACTGGTAAGGCTGCATTTAAATGGCACTGATCAGGCTGCATTTAATTGGCACTGGTATAGCTGCATTTCATTGGCACTGGTAAACTGCATTTAATTGGCAGTGGTATAGCTGCAATTAATTGGCACTGATCAGGCTGCATTTAATTGGCACTGATCAGGCTGCTAGTGAAAAAAAGAATATCTTGCGCCAGATAAATTGAACAATTTAATATGTGGTGATGAAGCTGTAACCCCAAACCTCAATGGGAAACCACTGATGCAATAGTGAAGAAAATCATAAATATAAATATGTGGGGGCGCTGTGCACAATTGATTGTGCTAGAAATTAAATAAATAAAATATTATATGGTATAAGCAAATATATATATATATATAACAACACATTATTGTGAAAGCAGCCTTATGGGGGGCTCAGAACACTAAAGCCCCGTACACACGATCGGTTTGACTGATGAAAACTGTCCGATGGATGGTTTTCATCAGACCAACCGATCGTGTATGGTACCCATCGGTCTTTTTTCCATCGGTTGGAAAAAATAGAACTTGTTTTAAAATTTTCCGATGGATAAAAAACCGATGGGAATTTCCGATCGTCTATGGGCAAGTCCATCGGTTAAAAAACCCACGCATGCTCAGACTGAATTAGGAGACGGGAGCGCTCGTTCTGGTAAAACTAGCGTTCCTAATGGAGAGAGCACATTCGTCATTCTGCAAGTTATTGCTTCGTTTAATGCAGCGCATGTTTTTTTGCTTTAGAACGGTCTTTAAAATGTCATTTTGGCAGCAGATCTTTCTCATGAGTTCTGAGAAACGTATGTCTTTCTTCTTTCTTGTGATCTTAGGAATAATTAGTTTAATTCTTCAAGGCCGACCTCACAAATTACACCTTTTTTTTAGTTTTTGTCTTTAAATTTGTTGTGCATTTTTTGGTGTGTCAATTTCTCCGAACAACATATTTTTTTTATTTTTTACTCATGGAGGTTGGTGTCCCTTGTTATTAATTACACATTGTATTTATGAAATCTTATTGCTACTTAAAAAAAAACACATCAGGCATGTATGTTGGCTGAAATCAAATTTCCCTTTATTTCGGAAAAAAAAACAAAAAAAACCGAAGGGCAACTATTCAGAAATTAGCAGAGAATATCAAGTCATTAGATCCCAAATGCAGACCTGACTATGATGAATAATAAAATCAACAACAGCATGAAATCAGAAGCAGCAGCCAAAGACATACATCATCCCAAGCTGTGGTACTCCATCAACCTTCAATTTCTGGATGAGCAGCTCGAGGCCAGGGAATCACATCCTGCTCTTCCCTGTAGCCTTCCTTCCACGCCTCTCTGCAGCATTCTCTCCACTGCCCCGTCCACGCACCCTTGCAGGCTGGGCCACTGTGGGTGGTGATGTGGCAGGAGGAGGAGGAGAAGGAGGAGAGGGATTGGCCTGCTGCGAGATATGGGTGGCCTCAGTCAGCAGCCCCCTCGCCCCCATGTGTACGGCCATATATATAAGGTGCTCACAAAGGGCCCGTTGTCCCGCCTCCATTCTGAGCAACTTATCCGCCAGATAGGTGCTAAACCCCTCCGTAGGGTTGAGGGGGGCCCTCATGATGGCAGCAGCCTCCTGAATCATCTTTAGTGACTCCTCCTCCACTTGTGTCATCCGCCGTTGTTTTGGCAGTCTGACGTGGAGGGGAGCCACTTGGGAGACGGTGCTGCCACTAGGCCTGGGGACCTGCTGAGTCCCACTTGGCCCTGCCTCCTCCTGCCTGCCACACTCCTGACCCTCTTCCTCCTGGCTTGCCTCATCCTGTTTTTAAAATAAAGTGAAAAATTGGATTATTTGGGGAATCTATCACACACAATTTTGATCTCATTACTGTTTTTTTTGGGGGGGGATGATATCATTTATGGCTAATCCAAACAGTTCAACACAATATTACTTAGTGGACAATAATTATGATCAAAAATACTATACCTGGCTGAAGATGCGAAGATCTGGCTCTTCTAGCTCGGGAGGCTCCTCCTCCGCCTCTGCAGGGGTGGAGGGAAGGGTGGAAGGAACGCTGGAGGGAAGGGTGGAAGGAAGGGTTGAGGCTGGAAATAGATTCCCTGGCCTCGATCTGGTCATCCAGAAATTGAAGATGTCTGTAATACCACAGCTTGGGCTTTACTACATCGTCGGCTGCTGCTCCTGATCTCTTTGACTGGCGCACTTCCTTGTATTTTTTTTTATAGGAATTACGCAGGTTGTTGATTTTATTATTGATCATAGTGTAGTCTGCATCTGGGATCCATGGCTTCATATCCTCTGCTAATTTGGTAATAGTTGCCCGACGTACATCACTCTTGTGGTACGCAGGATGTTTCAGTTCCCACAGGTTGCGCTGTTCCTTATATTTTTCAATAAAAGTCAGCATCACCTCCGGCTCTCGTAGTTTATGCATCTTTTTGGATCAGCAAGTAAAAAAAAAAGTAAAAAAAAGAAAAAGATCAGAATTGATTCTCCTCAACTTATCACAATATTGCCCTTTACAATCATGAACCATTATAGGCCACTGCAGGCCCGAGTTCCCTTCTTACCTTAGTTCACTTCGTTGGTTCACTTCCGGTCGTCCTTACTCTGCGCATCCCTAATAACTTCTTTCCCCTTTTTATACCCTGCGCATGCGTGTAACTCCGTCCTCGTCGCCCGCCCATGAGGGACTTTTTCAGCATTTCCCCGCCCCTTAACGATCGGCGCACAGTGTGAGACGGCGACATGTCGCAGACACAGGTGGCTTCTTTAGTTGAAATTACCGACGAGGAAAGCCCGGAGGCGGAAACGTCCCGATCCAGTAAAAAAAGATACAAGGCGACTAATATGTCTTTTTCTGAGATGGCGGAGATGGTGGACATTCTGCGGAGGAAGGATTACGACGGCAAGCATGGCCCATACGACGCCCCTAATCTCCGGAAGTCACAAATTATGGACAAAGTGGCGAAGACTATCTATAAAAAATATGGGGTCAGGAGATCCAAGGAACAACTCCGTAAAAGGTGGTCAGACCTGAAGCTTAGGGAGCCGGAGCAGTATAGGAAGCTTATAAAAAGCATTGAAAAAAGTAAGTTTATTTTACTGTGTTCTTTCACATTGTAATATGTATTCTTCCATGTTTTGCAACATGTGCTTGGCTTGACTGGTTTCACATTTTAAAATCTCAACTTTTATGTTAAGTGGAGAGTCCACTTATTTGCTAAATGTGTGGAAAAAATAATTGCTGCTCTTCCCCCAAACATGTTTGGCACATATCCACGTAAACTACATGTGGGCATGCCTCATTTTACTTCAACAATGTTTATCTACACATTGTTGGCTAGATGATGTGTTGTAAGGAAATTTAGAATGTGAATGAAAGGATAAACTGTATTCTGGGTAAAGGAGATGACACTCCAGCAGTTGTGTACTCTTTTTTGTTCTTCATCAAGATACTATACTCTGGGCCACATGACCAAATTTCTTAACGGTGTCACACACAGGTGGTCCAGTGGATACCTTGGTGGTTATCCAAGTGTATTTGTGAGTGTCCTCCAAAATAACATGTTGCTTTGTTGAGTTTGCAAGATCTCATATGTTCATCTTGAAACTCAGGGCCAAATATCAATTGGACCCCACTTTAAAACATTGAGAATCCATTTTCAGGCCTAAAAAGTCTGTGTGCTAAAGGATACATTATTTTTAAAATTCCCATAGGGGAGGGGAGACTGGGAGCACACCATGCTCAGGAGACGAGGAAACCAACACCACAGAAACTCCCCGAAGATCCCAAAGCAGACCAAGTTCAGCAGGTTCAGGAAGCGGAGGGGGAGAAAGTGGAGGTGGAGGAAGGGGAGTTGGAGGAAGGAGAGGTGGAGCTTATCAGCACAACAGGTCAGTGTCTGTCACCACAACTTCAAGGTAAATCCTGATGTAGGCCTTCATAGTTTAAAAATATCTGTTTCTTTTTAGGGACTGAACGTGGTGGTGTGTCAGGAAGTCCAAATCCTCCATTCTCGAGTGCCAGCGCCAAAATAATCATTCAGGAAATCATGGAATGCAGTAGCAAAATGGACATTATGAGAAAGAGAATGATTGTGATTGAGCAAAAAATATAAAAACATGATAGATATTTTGGGGAGAATAGTGTGAACCCCCCCCCCCCTTTTTGTGTGTTTTGTTATGTGTCGGAATTTTTCTATGGGATTTCCACCAGCCCAAATGTGAAGATGCACACACTGAAGACTCAACATGTGCTATCTGCCGTCACAGGATATCTATGTCCCTGTTTTGGGGGTGCAACCTCTTCCTCCCTCCTCAAGTAGGGGAGAGGAAGGGTTTTCACCCCCAAAGCACGTCCATTGATCCCCCATGATGGCAGATAGCACATGTTTACCTTAGCCATGGGATCATGTTGAAGATACCCATTTGAGCCCCAAAAATAAAGTGTGGTTCTTCACATTTGGGATGGATCAGGGGTAACATCACCCCATCTCCTGTTTGTATTTTTCACTGTGTTATTTTATTACTTTTTCTGAAAAAAAAATTTGGCTTTTGACCCATGCATGTTTCTGCAAAAAAAGCCGCACAAAAAAAAAAAAAATGATTTAGAAAAAAACCCCAAAACTGTGGTGCAATCAATAAAAACATTCGGGAAGTCTAAAAAAGGTGTGCCTTGTTCTTTCTATGCTCAATAGCAGTTCTGAAGATGCAAAAAGAGTGTTTTTACCTCTGAGATTTGAGGCTATTTACGAAGGACAAATACACTTGGCACTACTAGAACCTGGGAGACACATAAACCACAAATACAAGAATGACAACACAAGTTTGTAGTAAATCAAATATTTTATTTTATTTTAAAAAGGGACAATCAAAGGTCAGATGTGGTCTGGCATTGCGATGGCCCCCCTACCCGTGAAGTACTCTACGTATTTCTGACGTACTTCACGGGCACTTTGGGGGGCCAAGCCAGTACGGGCAGTGCTGAGGCCGGTCAGATTTATCAGTTCAGAGGGACCGGCCTCAGGCCCAACTGATGACACATAATTTGTGGAGAATTTGCGTAAAAAATTGTGCAACAAGCAGCAGCAGTAGACAATGTTGTTGAGTTTATAATCCGCCAAATGTATAGCTGTCTGGAACAGGCGGAACCGGCTGGCCATTATCCCGAAGGCATTCTCCACCACTCTCCGGGCTCTGGCCAGCCGGTAATTAAAAACCCTCCTCTCCGGGGTGAGGGTGCGTTGGGGAAACGGCCGCATGAGGTGTGGTCCTAGTCCAAAAGCTTCATCCGCAATGAAAACGAACGGTAGTCCTTCCACGTTCTCTGCATCTGGAGGCAGTGGAAGACCCCCAGCCTGCAGACGGTGAGCGAACTCCGTCTCTGCGAATGCTCCGCCATCGGACATCCGGCCGTTCTTCCCCACGTCCACATATAGGAACTCGTACCGTGCTGACACCACCACCATTAACATAATACTATTGAAACCTTTATAGTTAAAATAGTATGACCCCGAACGGGGGTGGCGGCACTATGTGGACGTGCTTCCCATCAATTGCCCCTCCGCAGTTGGGGAAATCCCACTGCTGGGCAAATTGGGAGGCCACAGTCAGCCATTCCTGTGGTGTGCTAGGGAACTGTGGAGTCAAACAAAAAGAAGACATTAGTCCGGTTTATGTTTACAGTGCAAGCAGATTACACACAAAAACATTGTTGACCAACATCATTCTAACATTATTATTTAAGGGAGTATTTCCTACCAATAAACAAAGGCCCACTTAGCAGATGCCTCACCCCCGCTGTGTGGACATTCTAAAATAATCTAAGGGGGGGGGCATAAGGTGATTGTGGGGATCCAAAAAAAGGCTCAACCACTCTGCTGAGCTTGATTGAGAACTAATTTTTTTTTTACATCTTTAGGGGGGGGAGGGAGGGTTGTCAAACTACGCGGGCAATGACCCCAAAAAAATGAAAAGGAAAATAGAAGGCTAGCTGGGTTTGCGCCCACGATAGCATGCTGGAGAGGTTAGTGAAGGGAAATAGGCATGTAGGGCCCAAAAAGGCCTTTACAGGTAAAAACATGCATGGGGAAAATGGGGACATTACCAGGATATTACAAACAGGCAAATTTGGGTTAGGAGGGAAAAAATAAGAAGATTCTAAAACAATAAAAACATATAATGTGAGGTTAAAGGAGCAAAATTACCTTCATATAGTCCTTCTGCAGGACCTGAATGATGGCCGAACACGTCTCAGGGATAATGATCCCGAGAGCCTGGGGGGAGATGCCTGTTGAGAACTTGAGGTCCTGCAAGCTTCTCCCAGTCGCCAGGTATCTCAACGTGGCAATAAGCCTCTGCTCAGCAGTGATGGCCTGGCGCATCACAGTGTCCTGCCTCGTTATATAGGGGGACAGCAAATCCAACAGACGGTGAAATACGGGGTCCGTCATCCTGAGATAATTCCTGAAATCATCAGGATTATTCTCATGGATTTCCCGCAGCAGAGGCATATGAGAGAATTGGTCCCGCTGGAGCAACCAATTCTTAGTCCATGAACTCCTCCTCACCCTGTTCACGGACTGAACTCGGGTTACAGTGTTAACTGCAACACCAAGCCCAAAGCCAGCACGAGCTCGAGAACGAGAACGCACTTCAAGCATGGTTTTAAACCGATCGGCTGGTCAGAACGCACTCAAACAGAACGCACCGTGGAACAGCAAGGCCTGAGAAGAACGACCTGAAAAACAGTAAACGAATGGCCAAGAAGGCACTGCAAGGCAGTAACGACCTGACTGCACGCACTGAATCACAAATACAAACCCACAAGCACAAACTGAACACCAGGAAACGATCTGCAAAGCACGGAGACTGAAAAGCGCGAATCGGCTCTCACCAAACTTTTACTAACACGCGGTAACACGAAATCAGCAAAAGCAGCCCAAGGGGTGGCGCCATTAGATTTGTTCGGCCCTTTTATAGCGCGTCGTACGTTTTGTACGTGCCGTCGTTTTCTTGCCGTCGGTTTTTTAACTGATGGTGTGTGGCCAAGACTGATGAAAAACAGTTTCATCGGATTTCCGATGGTCAAATCCATCGGACGAAAATCCATAGGTTATCCGATCGTGTGTACAGGGCTTGTGGGTTTATTTACATTTGCAGTATCGGGGGTTGTAAAACCCCATAGTTGTGTTTTTAGCACCCTGCCCCAACCGCATCCCTTTTAGCTGCAGTGGCCAGGGGTGTAAACATGCTGCAGCAGGTGTTATACCCCCTCTCATGGTTGGTGTAGCACCTGCCAAGCATGATCCATTCAAGTGAATGAGGCTATTCTGCAAGTGCCCTGCAACCTTGCGCAGTACAGCAAACAAGGGGTTAAAGCAGGCAGTGACCTGTTTTAACTCCTTGGAACCTGCAGAAGCATGCAGTTGCGGGGAACTTGCAGAAGGCCCCAGTTTACTTGAATGGGCCGTGATTGGCAAACGGTAGCACGCACCAAAAGCAACCTTCAATTCCTGCTGGGACATGTGTGTACACCTTTTGGCTGTTGCCTCAGCAGCTAAAGGAGGAATGGGAAGGTGGTGGTAAAACCACGACTCAACTACAGCATTTACAATCCCCCAACTTTACGTGTGAATGGACCCTAAGGGTGCCGCTGCCAAATATAACTAAGGGCTGATTCACAAGTACAGCAAGCACTGCTGTTCTTCTGAAAAGCGATCCGAGTGTGTAACAGGTGGTGAAGGAGGCATTGTGTTGCCTTCTCACCACCCGATTTAGGCTGGGTTCACACTATTGCGAATTGGATGCGGTTTCCCCTCATCCAATTCGTAACAGCAGGAGATTTTGACCGGCTCATGGAGTCAATTCACATATCTCCGGTGCAAATTTGCACAGGAGCCCTTTGCGTCTTTTGGTCCGTTTCAGGTTCGAATTCAGCCAAAAATTCAGGCTCAAATCGGACCTGAAATGGTGAACAGGGATGCACCGGACCCCTGCTGTGAGCCGCATGCGAAGATTGCCGTGCAATGCATGCGATTGCAACACAGTAGTATGGCAATTAGCCACTTCCGGACTGCCGCAGGGGGAAGATACGAGTTAATCCTGGTATCAACACGCGTAGGGGAGGGGACAGGACGGTGCAGGAGGCAGTGGAGCGTTCTCAGCTAAAGGAAAGAACACATTACTTCAGCAGTATCCCTGAGCTTGCAAAGAGTGGTGCACTGTAGCACCCACGAAATGTGAGTACCCCACAGTAAGGGCCTAGTTTTATTTACATGTAGCGGGGTCCTAAATTTAGGGGAAGTGTTTGAGTGGTAGTTATGCTCAAACACCCCAATTGTCAGGATTCTGTCAACCATTTTTGTCCGCAGGGAGAGTATCGGTGTATAGTTCCCTGTGGCCTGCAGGTGGCACTGCCATGGCAGGCCAGGGTTGAACCGCTGATACAGTGCTGTGCCTTGTGTGTCTCCTCTCAGCAGCCATACGGTGGGTGTGGCAGGCCTGCTGTGCATGCTGGGAGAGGATATAAAAGGGGCAGACAATGCCTGGTCGGGGTTCTGTCGTGGTCGGGGGTCCTACCCCAGGGAGTGTGTTCCTGTCCGCCCTGGGCACCTTTGGCCCAGGGGCGGAGGTCAGTGAATCGGTCCCAGGCACCTTTGGCCCTGGAACTGCAGCAAAGGCTTTGGGCCCAGCACCTTCGGCTGGGGCCCATCAAAGATCGAGGAATCTCAGGGTGCCGCCTTGCGAGGAGACCTGCATCTTAGACGAGGAGGCCGGGGGGAGGAACCGTTCTGAGGGACTGGTGAGAAGTCACAGTGAAGGAAGGGGTCCCGGTAACTCTCTGGAGGGATGTCTTCTCCTTAACAGAGGTCAAGTTTTAAGAAGGAACTAAGTTCACCAGGTCTGTGGCAGAGACCAAGTTCACCAGGTCTGTGGCAGAGACCGAGTTCACCAGGTCTGTGGCAGAGACTGCGGTTGAGTTAGAGCACCATTCTGGCTGCTAGTCCCTATCTAGGGAGACTATCCAAATGGGCTGAGTCTGCTTGAGAATCTGAGCAGTGAAGTGTTTTACGTTTGTGCCTGGACCTCTCCCACACCTTATGCTGTCCTGTTCTCTCTCCAACCTTTCCTATCAGAGACTGTGCTTTAAGAAGAAAAATAAACTCTACGTTGGAGTTGCAGCTGGTGTGGACCTTGAAGTTATTGGGGGAATATAGAGACTTATCTTTATTAACTATAGAGGTAAGAATCATTCTCTGGAGGATTCTGGTATTCTGGCTGTGGAGACCCACCAACAACACTGCTCAACCTCTTCACATAGGAGGGTACGGGCTTGTGGCGTGGTGTGCCCTCTCTTCCTGCGAGGAGCCAAAGGCAGGTGAAGGGGGTGAGTGAGCTATAAACACAATAAATTGTTTAAATGATATCACACTATCACATTTTTTTCATCATACACATGTGGAACACGTTACCAGCAACCAGCCCAGGATTCCAACATAATCACTGAACCCAGAGGTGGTTCATATGCGTGTTCTGACCAGGCTTAAAGCGGAGTTCCACCCTAAAAAAAAAAAAAAAATTACCCAAAAATACTGAAAACAAATACTGCAAACAAATTGAAAAAAATAATAATTTTACTCACCAGAAAAGGCGGTTGCTATGCGGATGTTCCTAATCTGCCTCTTCCTTATCCCCGGCAGGTCTTCTTCCTCCGTCCTACTCGCGGTGTCTTGTGGGGAATGGGGCGCGCTGCCTTCTGGGAACTGTGTGTATCCCAGAGAGCAGCCACCCATTCAGAGGGATCGGCCTGGGGGGGCGATATCGCGGGCGAGTAGGACAGGTAAGTGTCCTTATTAAAAGTCAGCAGCTACAGTGTTTGTAGCTGCTGACTTTTTAAAAAATGGCGGGTGGAATCCCCCTTTAAAGGGGTTGTAAACCTTTGTGTTTTTTCACCTTAATGCATCCTATGCATTAAAGTGAAAAAACACCTTGCAGTGTGCGGCCCCCCGAGCCCCCGTTTTACTTACCTGAGCCCCAAATTTTCGTGGGCGCGATCCCGCGTCGCTCTCTTCGCAGCTTCTCTGCTCTTCATTGGATAGATTGATAGCAGTGCAGCCATTGGCTCCCGCTGCTGCCAATCAAATCCAATGACGCGGGCGCCGGGGGGGCAGGGCCGCGTCATACACTCTGCGGCTATGAACGCCAAGTGTATGACACGGGAGCGCGCCCGCAAGGTAACCCCCTCGGCAGAGAGCTTCCAGAGGGGGTTATCTATTGCGGGGAGGAGCCGAGAGAAAGGAGGGTAGCCGCTCCGGGTAGGAAACCTTGATGATAATCCACCTCACAGAAGCCACAGGTGCAGGCAATGCATTCAGCAACGCAGGAATAAGGAAGTATATTTCTGGACAGCCGCACTCTGAACAAACGTTGCCTTTATTAACCACTTGCTTACTGGGAACTTAAACCCCCTTCCTGCCCAGGCCAATTTTCAGCTTTCAGCGCGGTCACGATTTGAATGACAATTGTGCGGTCGTGCGATGTGGCTCCCAAACAAAATTGACGTCCTTTTTTTCCCACAAATAGAGCTTTCTTTTGGTGGTATTTGAGCACCTCTACGGTTTTTATTTTTTGCGCTATAAACAAAAAAAGAGCGACGATTTTGAAAAAAACACAATATTTTTTATTTTTTGATATAATAAATATCCCATTTTTTTTTTAAAAAAAATATTTTTTTCCTTAGTTTAGTCCGATACGTATTCTTCTACATATTTTTGGTAAAAAAAATCGCAAAAAGCGTTTATTGATTGGTTTGCGCAAAAGTTATAGCGTCTACAAAATAGGGCATAGTTTTATTGCATTTTTATTATTATTTTTTTTTTTTACTAGTAATGGCGGCGATCAGCGATTTTTATTGTCAAGACGAAAAAGGGAACGGCGCCCTCTAAATGCAGCAAGTAAAAACAGTTTTTAATTAAAGGGTTAAAATACACTCACATTTGAGCAGTGGTAATCGAGCGTGTCAGGGGTTGACAGGAACTTCATCCGCAGATCCTCAGGGGTGATGGTGGTTTCACGGGCAGTTGGGCTGGAGTCCTCGATCCTGTGTCTCTTCCTGCACTGGATGTTGAGCAGCGCCGGCCGGAAACTTCGATCTGGACTGTGTGTGCTCCGTGGGGTCCTGGGGTCATCACTTCCGGGTCAGAGGTATGCGGGAGGTGCTTCGCGTTCAGGACATGCATGTCCCTTCATCAGGCTAGTATGGCGGCCATCTTTGATGTGGTAATTTGTACCAGAGTGAGGATAGGTGGGCGGGTTTGTCTTGTATTTTTGGCAACCATGGTAACCGCGCAAGCTGGGGCATGCTGTGTGCGGCGGGGTCATACTGGGCTGATAGGTCGTGACACTCCAGGGAGGCAATGGCACAGGATGAGCCCAAGAAAATATACACATATATATAGAGAATAGCTTAGGCTGTGTATTTCGTGTGTTATTAAGAATTATACATAGTAGACTGTATACTATAAATTATACTACATAAAACAAAACAAACTATAAACTATATTCTGGTTCTATATTGATACTTACGGCCAAATACTGGGAATTTAATAGGAATCGTAGGGATATGATAAGAATATCTATATAGAGAAATAAAAGGTTACGTTTTAAAAAAAAAGGGGGTTTCTTTACAGAATTATACTAATAATGAAGAAGATAACGTTAAAAATAAATAATAATTAAATAAAGATAAAAAAATATATATAATAAATAATAAATATAAATATAAAAATGAAAATGAAAATGGAATTAGAATGGAATTAAAATAGAATGTGATATATGAAATATGATATAGGATCTGAAAAAATTAATCTTATGGTGCTGGGGGAATATGTATACATATGTACTTGGATTATGGCACTGGGGGTGTGTACGTGATGGATACACGCAGGACTATGTGCATGCATCCATATCAGCTGCACATATTCATATGGACGCATGCCCACAAGAACATATGGGTGCATAAATCTAGAATATTGGGGAAATATAGATTAATAGGGTAAGGTATACATATACATTAATTTGATAGGTACATGAGGATATGCACCTGCAATTACTTTTAAGGCAATAGGGGAGTATTGGGTCACAGCAGGATGTTTATTTCTATGCCCTCATTGAGGCCTCCAGGCGATAAAGTATCCAGAGTATAGATCCAATAGTTCTCTCTCTCGCATAGTCTCTTGTATCGTTCAGCGGTGGGGAGGGTGTGGGGTATTGATTCAATCACCACTACTTTTAGTCCTATAGAGAGTTGTTTATGATATTGCTTGAAATGTCTGGGTACACTATGCTTATCCGAGCCCTTCTCCACTAAATTTCGGTGCTCTCCAAAACGTTTTCGCAGTGTTCGTATGGTGCGGCCTACATAGAGCAAGCCGCAGGGGCATGTGAGGCAGTATATCACGTACTCTGATCCACAATTATAGAAATCTGGAATGGTATATAGTTTTCCATTATGGGTGAAGTTTTTTTGTCTATGTGTGACGTGTGAACAGGTAAGGCAGAGGCGTTTTTTACATTGGTACATGCCTTTAATGTCAAAGAACATGGATGGTGCACTAGCCGTAGGGCGCAGTGGTTTGAGTTTGCTGGGGGCTATTTGGGTTTTGATGTTTTTGGCCCGCCTGTAAGTTACTAGGGGTTTTTCACTGAGGACGGACTTAAGGTGTGGATCTTCATTAAGAATAGACCAGTGCTTTGCAAAGATTTTTTCCATTTTTTTGAATTTGTTGTGAAACTGAGTCACAAATCTGACTGGTTGTGTAGTGTCTCCTGTGTTTTTGTTGGTTGACTCCTCTTTGGTGGTCGGTATATTGGCAGTTTGATAGTGTTTGTAGGCTTCATCTACAATCGGGTCAGGGTAACCCTTTTCTTTGAATTTAGTCTTGAGAATTAGGCCCTGAGTATTATAGTCCTGTTCGCGGGTACATTTGTGTTTGAGACGGCAGAATTGGCTTTTTGGGATGTTTTTTACCCACCGGGGGTGATGGCAGCTGTTATAATGCAAATAAGAGTTTCCTGCGGTGGGTTTGGTGTAGTTGGTAGCACAAATGGTGTTATTATGGTGGAATAATTCTAGATCTAGAAAGGCCAGTTTTTCGCTCTCAGATACTGAGGTGAAGGATAGTCCCATGGCATTGTCATTGCAGTGCTGGACGAATGGGGGGATAGATGACTCAGGCCCATCCCAAATAATAATAATGTCGTCAATGTATCGCCCATAATAGACTAAATGGGATGTGTGTGGGTTATTGTTGAGGATGTGGCGTTGTTCCCAGTAGCCCATAGTTAGATTGGCATAGCTAGGGGCAAAATTAGCGCCCATAGCTGTCCCTTGTATCTGGATGTAAAAGTCTCCTTGGGATTCAAAATAGTTGTGGGTGAGGCAGTATTCCAAAATATCCATTAAGAATTGTGTCTGACGTGAGTTGAGTAAAGGTTCATTATTGAGGTAATCTTGTATGGCCATGAGTCCGATGTTATGAGGAATCGAAGTATACAAGGAAACGACATCTAGGGAGAGCCACCGATAAGTCGGTTCCCAGGTATAATGTTGCAGCATATCGAGGAGGTGGATGCTGTCTTTGATATAGGAAGGTAGGTTTTGCACTATGGGTTGTAAGAAATGGTCCAGATAAATGGAAAAATAGCTAGTGACGCTTTCCATTGCTGCGACTATTGGTCTGCCAGGGGGGCTTTTTTGGTCTTTGTGTACCTTTGGTAAATGATAGAAGTAGGGTCTTTTATAGAAGTCGTGCCTTAGGTATGCAGCTTCATGTGCTGTAATTACACCATCTGTAGTGGCTTTATTGACAATGTTATGTGCTTCGATAGAAAAAGTCGGTAATGGGTCTCTAGGGAGTTTCCTATAGGTGGAACCATCTGATAGGAGTCGGGCATTCTCCATTAGATAATCGGTGCGGTCCTGGACTACAATTCCGCCACCCTTATCTGCAGACCTAATGACAAGTTTTCTATTCTCTGTGAGTAGTTTTAGGGCTCTGCGTTCTGCGTTGGTGAGATTGGATACAGGGTTGGTTCTGTTAGTGGTTTCGTTGCACATTCGTAAAATGTCTGCATAGACAACCTGGTAGAAGGTTTGGATGAATGGGCCTTTGGCAAATGTCGGGAAAAAGATAGATTTTGGTCTAAACTTAGTACGTTGGGTAGGTGGAGAGGAGACAAGGTGTTGTGTCAAGGTTTCCACAAGATGATCAGTATATAATTCTTCTAGTTGGTCCAATGCCCTTAACTCGGGTGAACCCAGAATGGTGGTGGTGGAGGAATCATCATTAGGGGAGTCTTCAGTGGGACTATAGCATATGGTATTGTCATTGTTGTCATCCAAGACAGTATTAGAGGGCTGGCTGTGTTTCTTGGATGCTTGCATATTATAGTAACGTTTTATGGTGACGTTTCTAATAAATCTATTGAGATCAAGGAAAATGGTGAATGGATTTGGCTTTGCTGAGGGTGCGAAAGTCAGGCCCCGAGCCAGCAGTGTTAGCTCAGGTGTGGATAAGGTATGATTAGAAAGATTGAAAATTTTTATAGTCTGCGTACCTTTTCCCTCCCCCCTGTGTCTGCGTCTCCCCCCTCTTCTGCCTCTGTGGAGAGCTTTCTTTTTGGGCAGGAGAGGGGGGGGGGCACTAAAAAAGAAGGAGTAGGAGAGGCCGCAGGAGTGTCTAATACAAAAGTGGATGTTGATGGCGATTTTGTGTTGCCATCACTGGATGGGGGAACAGGCTGAGTATTTGACTCATGGTTCGAATCAGAAGGTATATCATTTTCTGCTGTGACCCTGTCAGATTGTGTTGGCGATGTGGGGATTAGTTTTAGGGTGGGGGGTTCATTTATTTTGGTTATTTTGGGAGGTGGGATAGTGGGCTTGGTGGTGCGAGAGTCACGCACCAAGCGTGGATGGAGATGGGAATCTAGGGACATAAGAGGACGTGGATTATTAGCAAATGATGGTGACCCACTGCGATTGTTGTGGTTAGGTGGATGTCTAAGTTTGGTAAAGGGGTGAGGGGAAGGGTTGGGCCTCAGGGAGATAGTGGGTCTGGGTTTACAGTTCATCAATGGGATAATGATATGACCCTCAGGCCTGGGTGGGGCAGGCATCTGGATAGAGATATTGGAATCTTCATGTGGCCTTAGCGGTTTTGTAACGGGTCTCGGTTTTTTCCAACAAAAAATTCTATCAGTATTATAATCGTCAAAGTCTCTACGTATCTTCTGTAGTTTGTTTTTAATGAGGCAATCCTCTTCATATTTGGTGTTGAGTTTCAATTTTTTTGTACCAGGAGGTGGGCAAGGAGGGGATGTGAGATTTCAGATCCTGTATTAGTTCTAATAGTTTGATAGTAAGAATGTCAGCGCAACAACCAATATGACATTCCAATATCTCTATCCAGATGCCTGCCCCACCCAGGCCTGAGGGTCATATCATTATCCCATTGATGAACTGTAAACCCAGACCCACTATCTCCCTGAGGCCCAACCCTTCCCCTCACCCCTTTACCAAACTTAGACATCCACCTAACCACAACAATCGCAGTGGGTCACCATCATTTGCTAATAATCCACGTCCTCTTATGTCCCTAGATTCCCATCTCCATCCACGCTTGGTGCGTGACTCTCGCACCACCAAGCCCACTATCCCACCTCCCAAAATAACCAAAATAAATGAACCCCCCACCCTAAAACTAATCCCCACATCGCCAACACAATCTGACAGGGTCACAGCAGAAAATGATATACCTTCTGATTCGAACCATGAGTCAAATACTCAGCCTGTTCCCCCATCCAGTGATGGCAACACAAAATCGCCATCAACATCCACTTTTGTATTAGACACTCCTGCGGCCTCTCCTACTCCTTCTTTTTTAGTGCCCCCCCCCTCTCCTGCCCAAAAAGAAAGCTCTCCACAGAGGCAGAAGAGGGGGGAGACGCAGACACAGGGGGGAGGGAAAAGGTACGCAGACTATAAAAATTTTCAATCTTTCTAATCATACCTTATCCACACCTGAGCTAACACTGCTGGCTCGGGGCCTGACTTTCGCACCCTCAGCAAAGCCAAATCCATTCACCATTTTCCTTGATCTCAATAGATTTATTAGAAACGTCACCATAAAACGTTACTATAATATGCAAGCATCCAAGAAACACAGCCAGCCCTCTAATACTGTCTTGGATGACAACAATGACAATACCATATGCTATAGTCCCACTGAAGACTCCCCTAATGATGATTCCTCCACCACCACCATTCTGGGTTCACCCGAGTTAAGGGCATTGGACCAACTAGAAGAATTATATACTGATCATCTTGTGGAAACCTTGACACAACACCTTGTCTCCTCTCCACCTACCCAACGTACTAAGTTTAGACCAAAATCTATCTTTTTCCCGACATTTGCCAAAGGCCCATTCATCCAAACCTTCTACCAGGTTGTCTATGCAGACATTTTACGAATGTGCAACGAAACCACTAACAGAACCAACCCTGTATCCAATCTCACCAACGCAGAACGCAGAGCCCTAAAACTACTCACAGAGAATAGAAAACTTGTCATTAGGTCTGCAGATAAGGGTGGCGGAATTGTAGTCCAGGACCGCACCGATTATCTAATGGAGAATGCCCGACTCCTATCAGATGGTTCCACCTATAGGAAACTCCCTAGAGACCCATTACCGACTTTTTCTATCGAAGCACATAACATTGTCAATAAAGCCACTACAGATGGTGTAATTACAGCACATGAAGCTGCATACCTAAGGCACGACTTCTATAAAAGACCCTACTTCTATCATTTACCAAAGGTACACAAAGACCAAAAAAGCCCCCCTGGCAGACCAATAGTCGCAGCAATGGAAAGCGTCACTAGCTATTTTTCCATTTATCTGGACCATTTCTTACAACCCATAGTGCAAAACCTACCTTCCTATATCAAAGACAGCATCCACCTCCTCGATATGCTGCAACATTATACCTGGGAACCGACTTATCGGTGGCTCTCCCTAGATGTCGTTTCCTTGTATACTTCGATTCCTCATAACATCGGACTCATGGCCATACAAGATTACCTCAATAATGAACCTTTACTCAACTCACGTCAGACACAATTCTTAATGGATATTTTGGAATACTGCCTCACCCACAACTATTTTGAATCCCAAGGAGACTTTTACATCCAGATACAAGGGACAGCTATGGGCGCTAATTTTGCCCCTAGCTATGCCAATCTAACTATGGGCTACTGGGAACAACGCCACATCCTCAACAATAACCCACACACATCCCATTTAGTCTATTATGGGCGATACATTGACGACATTATTATTATTTGGGATGGGCCTGAGTCATCTATCCCCCCATTCGTCCAGCACTGCAATGACAATGCCATGGGACTATCCTTCACCTCAGTATCTGAGAGCGAAAAACTGGCCTTTCTAGATCTAGAATTATTCCACCATAATAACACCATTTGTGCTACCAACTACACCAAACCCACCGCAGGAAACTCTTATTTGCATTATAACAGCTGCCATCACCCCCGGTGGGTAAAAAACATCCCAAAAAGCCAATTCTGCCGTCTCAAACACAACTGTACCCGCGAACAGGACTATAATACTCAGGGCCTAATTCTCAAGACTAAATTCAAAGAAAAGGGTTACCCTGACCCGATTGTAGATGAAGCCTACAAACACTATCAAACTGCCAATATACCGACCACCAAAGAGGAGTCAACCAACAAAAACACAGGAGACACTACACAACCAGTCAGATTTGTGACTCAGTTTCACAACAAATTCAAAAAAATGGAAAAAATCTTTGCAAAGCACTGGTCTATTCTTAATGAAGATCCTCACCTTAAGTCCGTCCTCAGTGAAAAACCCCTAGTAACTTACAGGCGGGCCAAAAACATCAAAACCCAAATAGCCCCCAGCAAACTCAAACCACTGCGCCCTACGGCTAGTGCACCATCCATGTTCTTTGACATTAAAGGCATGTACCAATGTAAAAAACGCCTCTGCCTTACCTGTTCACACGTCACACATAGACAAAAAAACTTCACCCATAATGGAAAACTATATACCATTCCAGATTTCTATAATTGTGGATCAGAGTACGTGATATACTGCCTCACATGCCCCTGCGGCTTGCTCTATGTAGGCCGCACCATACGAACACTGCGAAAACGTTTTGGAGAGCACCGAAATTTAGTGGAGAAGGGCTCGGATAAGCATAGTGTACCCAGACATTTCAAGCAATATCATAAACAACTCTCTATAGGACTAAAAGTAGTGGTGATTGAATCAATACCCCACACCCTCCCCACCGCTGAACGATACAAGAGACTATGCGAGAGAGAGAACTATTGGATCTATACTCTGGATACTTTATCGCCTGGAGGCCTCAATGAGGGCATAGAAATAAACATCCTGCTGTGACCCAATACTCCCCTATTGCCTTAAAAGTAATTGCAGGTGCATATCCTCATGTACCTATCAAATTAATGTATATGTATACCTTACCCTATTAATCTATATTTCCCCAATATTCTAGATTTATGCACCCATATGTTCTTGTGGGCATGCGTCCATATGAATATGTGCAGCTGATATGGATGCATGCACATAGTCCTGCGTGTATCCATCACGTACACACCCCCAGTGCCATAATCCAAGTACATATGTATACATATTCCCCCAGCACCATAAGATTAATTTTTTCAGATCCTATATCATATTTCATATATCACATTCTATTTTAATTCCATTCTAATTCCATTTTCATTTTCATTTTTATATTTATATTTATTATTTATTATATATATTTTTTTATCTTTATTTAATTATTATTTATTTTTAACGTTATCTTCTTCATTATTAGTATAATTCTGTAAAGAAACCCCCTTTTTTTTTAAAACGTAACCTTTTATTTCTCTATATAGATATTCTTATCATATCCCTACGATTCCTATTAAATTCCCAGTATTTGGCCGTAAGTATCAATATAGAACCAGAATATAGTTTATAGTTTGTTTTGTTTTATGTAGTATAATTTATAGTATACAGTCTACTATGTATAATTCTTAATAACACACGAAATACACAGCCTAAGCTATTCTCTATATATGTGTATATTTTCTTGGGCTCATCCTGTGCCATTGCCTCCCTGGAGTGTCACGACCTATCAGCCCAGTATGATCCCCGCCGCACACAGCATGCCCCAGCTTGCGCGGTTACCATGGTTGCCAAAAATACAAGACAAACCCGCCCACCTATCCTCACTCTGGTACAAATTACCACATCAAAGATGGCCGCCATACTAGCCTGATGAAGGGACACGCATGTCCTGAACGCGAAGCACCTCTCGCATACCTCTGACCCGGAAGTGATGACCCCAGGACCCCACGGAGCACACACAGTCCAGATCGAAGTTTCCGGCCGGCGCTGCTCAACATCCAGTGCAGGAAGAGACACAGGATCGAGGACTCCAGCCCAACTGCCCGTGAAACCACCATCACCCCTGAGGATCTGCGGATGAAGTTCCTGTCAACCCCTGACACGCTCGATTACCACTGCTCAAATGTGAGTGTATTTTAACCCTTTAATTAAAAACTGTTTTTACTTGCTGCATTTAGAGGGCGCCGTTCCCTTTTTCGTCTTGTCTGTTCCAGAGCCTCTTCTAGCTTCCAATCTGAACTGGCAGCCATCTAATCAATTTCAGCAATCTCGCCCTAAACTTTTCTTCCATACATGGACATACATATTTACTACTGAACTATTAATAACTGAGCTTTCACAACTCCACCCAGTGCATTACCCCTCCCCCCTCCTTTCCTTCGTTATAGACCTCTATACAGCCCTTTCCAAAGTGCGCCATACCAAACCAAACTTTGTCTAGCGATTTTTATTGTGACTGCGACATTATGGCGGACACATCGGACACTTTTGACACCATTTTGGGACCATTGTCATTGATACAGCGATCAGTGCTATAAAAATGCACTGGTTACTGTAAAAATGACACTGGCAGGGAAGGGGTTAACACTAGGGGGCGAGGAAGGGGTTAAATGTGTGCCCTGGGAGTGATTACTACTGTGTGGGGGAGGGGACTGACTGGGGGAGGTGACCGATCTGTGTCCCTATGTACAACGGACACAGCATCGGTCTTCTCTCCCTGACAGGACGTGGATCTCTGTGTTTACACACAAAGATCCACGTCCCTGCTCTGTGTACCGGCCAATCGTGGGTGCCTGGCGGACATCGCGGCCGCCAGGCACGCGCATCGGCATCTCAGTGATGCGCCGGGCGCGCGCCGCTGGCGGCGCTCGCGCGCCCCCCAGTGGCCGAAATAGCCGAGGACGTCCATTGATGTCCTCCCGGATTTTTAGATCCACATTGAGGCCGTCAATAGTCTATGGCCCGGATCTAAAGCGGTTAAAATAGAACAGCACTACAAGCCACAGCAAAACAGCAAAACTGGACAGCTGACGCGTTTCACACTATTTCTAGTGTTTAATCATAGCTAAGGCAACGTTTGTTCAGAGTGCGGCTGTCCAGAAATATACTTCCTAAGACCCGGTTCACACCAGGGCGGCGCGACGCGGCACGACTTGTAGGGGCGACATCGGCAGCGCAATTTTAAGACGACTTGAGACGCCCGCCGAGGCGATTTGCATAAGACTTCTGTATAGAAGTCAATGCAGGTCGCCTTGGGTCGCCCCCAAAAGTAGTACAGGAACCTTTTTCTAAGTCGGAGCGACCTGAGTCGCTCTTACTTAGAACGGTTCCATTGAAAAGCGTGGGACGTGACTTGTCAGGTGACTGAGTCGCCTGACGAGTCGCCCTGGTGTGAACCGGCTCTTATTCCTGAGGAGCCGAGAGAGCCACCGTGGGACACCAGAACAGGAGGATCGGGGCCACTCTGTGCAAAACGAACTGCACAGTGAAGGTAAGTATGACATGTTTGTTATTTTTTTTTTTCAACGGGAACCTTTACAACCACTTTAATTGCAGGGTCACACGCTCTAAGGTGAGCGCATATACTGAAGGGGGAGCACCAGAGTGGACACAAGGACACAAGGACACGTTTTGCCAGCACCAGTTGCTTTGGATTTTTTTGAACTGTGACTGGACTGCATATTTTATGCATGTCATTTTGTGAATTAAGCAAGACAGCACTGTGCACATAGCACTTTTGTAGTGCATGGGAACACGTTTGTGAATATTTTGAGCACAATTATATTGGATGTATTTTATGTCAGATGTTGTTATTTGAGCATTAATGCATATCAGTTTTATTTGTCGTACAGAATCACTTTAATTAGCATTAAGTTGTGGCACTAATTAGCACTTTATGCATGTGATCTTCTATAGGCAATTAATAGAGTGTGGATATACGGTATGTATAAGTAGAGAAACTAATAAATGAATAGTTCACATGCTGCGCTATAATTGAGCACAGAGGTACACTAATTTTGAGTTAGTGGTGTCATTATAGTATTTCTCATGTGGTTTTCTACAGACATAGTCTAGCCGCGTGTGTATATATGTGTAAAAAACATATTTTTTAGCGCAGCACTTTTTTCTGTTACTTTTAGTACTAGGGCCTGCCTGATTGTATACAAATTGAAAGTGTTTAGGTTTGACCTCATATTATATGGTTTTGACAAATCTAAAGGAAAAGTGTACAAGAAAATTGTGTAATGTATGACCAGCCTTATGCCTCGTACACACGGCCGAGAATCTCGTCAGGAAAAAACTTGTAGTTTTTCTTGACGAGATTCTTGGACAAGAAACTTGTCCCGGCCAAGTGTACACACGCTCAATTCAAAGAACCCGCGGTTCTTTGAATGGAGCGAACGCGGTGACGTCATCGACTACGACGAGCGTGCGCTTGTCACATTCGATGCCGTTGCCGCCATCTTGCTACATACTACCTATGCCTAGGAAGCTACCACGCATGCGTCAAAGTCATTTCCACGGCGACAGGTAAGTGTACACACACTCGGGTTTCTCGTCGAGAAACAGGCCAACGAGAAACCCAACGAGAAAATAGAGAGCAGGTTCTCTATTTTTCTCGTCGAGATTCTTGTCGGTTTTCTTGACGAGAAAACTGAAAGCTCTGCCAGCAATTTTCTTGCTGGTTCTTGCCGAGAAACTCGGCCGTGTGTATGAGGCTTTACAGGCTACATTCAGTTACAGGTCAGAGACCTCACTTGTAAAGAAGGTTTATGGGAATGTGTGAGGATAAAATTAGGAAACTTTCCACTACCAACTTGTTTTTAAAGGTGCACACTCTTGGGTTATCATAATAATCCTGAAATGAAAAGGCAGGATGAAAAAAAAAAAGTATAATTTTTTTAGACTTCACTGGGTACATGCTTGTCCTAGGGGAGTGAAGTACCGGGTGGGAAGGTAGGATACGGTTAATAACCTTAAAGCATTTACTTTGCTGTGGTATATCTATCACTTGTTCTCTTTAATAGGTTCAGTTTTCCTGTCCTGGGACTAATATGCAGGCTGTCAGAGAATAGCAGCTGTCATCACTGCTTTTCATGTTCCGGTTATGGGTGGATGCCAGAGAGCCATTCATAATTTCAAAGTCCAAAAAAAACAGCAGTGTAGTAAGAACTAGGGGCCCCTCCTCACCTTCTAAGGGCTGGTTTGCTTCCACTTCGTTAATTTAGTTACTCCAACAATCCTTACCAAAGGAACCAAAATAAGTTATACAGTCAAGAGGGGAACTGTGAGGGATCTCTGCTGGGTTTTTTCTTATCTTGCATTGGGGAGAATATAGCAATGGTAAATTCTCTGGAAAAGGAAAAGTGCGACTCCACAGTGAGAGAAGATTGGGGTAGGACTGGGAATTCCAGCATGGAAATCTCTTTACTGGAATCTACTCAGTGATTCAACCTAGAACTGTCACCAAATAATGATTTATCTATTTTTAATAACAAGTGTGAGGGGGTTAGCTCGGCAGCGGGTGTGTGTGACCCCCTGGAAGGGTTCGCCACACAAAATTAGGCACAGCAGACAGTGGTAGGAGAAAAACAAAAGGGTGGGGTTTTATTTGAACTATATACAGACAAAAAAATATAACAGAAAACAAAAGAAACAGGAAAATAAATCCTCGTCAACTTGACCGCTCACTACACACGTTGGTGTCCCTAACTAACAACTGGGTACAGCCTTGTGCTGCCCCAGTTCCTAGCTCCCTGCTTTTAGAAGGTCTTAGCAATAACCACACATGCTTTGGCTCACCACACAGAAAACACACTCCCCCAGTCTCTACACACAGATCTGGTTCCAGGTTGGAGCATCTCCCTTAGCATGCTGGGAGTTCTTGGAGAGGCCTTAATGAGCCCACTTACTTCAGCTGGGCTCATTAACTCTTCCCCTGCAAGACTCCCAGCACTCCCCCTAGTGGTATAAATTGGCATAAAGCCTGAATCTAGGACATATATATCTTCCATCCTGGATGCAACCTGGTGATTTTACCTGCCTGCTGTCACACAAGAAATTACCTTTAGGCCTTGTTAACACTTAAGCCCCATACACACGGTCGGACTTTTTGACAACAAACTTCTAAATTTCCAGGTTTTCAAAAAAATCTGAGCGTGTGTACGCTCCATCGGACAAACTTTATCGGTTTTCATCGGACAAAAGTTGAAATCAAAGTATTTGCCCATTAACTCTCATCTCATATACATTTATTTACACACCTTCACAATATTATAGGCTGTGTTAGAACTAGACTAAAACAAACACATACTCTGTATACAAAAGGTGCGCTCAAAAGGTGTAGCAGATGGGTGCTGCTGTGGACACCAAAGGACTTGTGCCTACAAGTTCTAGTGATAGAGATCTAGACCTGTGTATATGTCAAGAGCGTTTAGCGCTTCTGCTCCTCATTCCAGCATCCATGTTTTGGCTATGGCATTCTCCCTGTCTTTGTCCACCTGCAAGCTGATTGATGTGGTCAGTCTCTGGGTGGAAACTCAAACCTGTTATAAGCCAGGTAAACACCCCCCCCCCCCCTCGTCTGTTTGCCCTGCTCTGCTAGATTGGATTTCCCGGTGTATGATCTTGGACCGGATTTTGGACTATTCCCTGAACTCAGCCTGCCTTTTACCTGGACTGTCATTGAACCACACTACCTGCCTGCTTATCGCAAGTACCTGTTTGCTCTGCTTAGTTCGCACCTGCCCTGGCGAGGTAGCCAGGCACTATAGCATTGTGTATAAGTCCTGGGGGCAACCAAGTAACTGTAGGCCTGCTTGACTTATGGGAAAGGGGGCTGATTTAGGTGAAGAACACAGTAGCCAGCTATAGTGTCTGACCACCTGCATTGGGGTAGAGGTGACAGTATATTAGTATGGTGGGTATAGAAATATCATGTTTACATAAATATTTCTGGCATTTAGTGTTTAATAGATCAATAAATATATTATTTGTAGCACCCCTCTACTTTGAGGGGTGCTGTGTGCCTAAATTTAGGGGTTGGTCTGAGCTAGTAGCCAGGCTCAGACCGCTTTTATTGATAGGTACGGTTGTTTTGTTCCTCAGGTGTTGTACTGGTGTGCAGTTCCCTGTGGCCTGTAGGTGGCACTGCCATGACAGGTCAGGGTTAAACCACTGGTTACAGTGCTGTGCCTTAGGGTGTCCTCTCTCGGCAGTAGTACAGTGGGCGTGGTCAACCTGCTGTGCATGCTGGGAGGGGATACATGAGGGGCAGACGCCGCCTGGAGGAAGGTTGTTCCAGAGTTCCGGGGATCCGGAGTTCGGGTCGCGTGACCTGGCCCTCCAGGCCAGGGGTGCGCGTATGCATTGGTCCCAGGCACCTTTAGCCTGGGGCTGCAACTTCGCCATTGGGCCCAGCACCTTTAGCTGGGGCTCAGCTCTAAGATGAGGAATCCCAGGGTGCCCCTGAGAGGGGACCCGCTCTAATGCCGCGTACACACGGCCGTTTTTCCCGTCGAAAAAACAAAATTTTTCCCATTCGACGAGAAAAACTGTGGGCTTTCTGTCGTTTTTTTCGACGAGAAAAACGGCATTAAAAACGACGAGAAAAATTAGAACATGTTCTAATTTTTCTCGTCGTTTTTTTCGACATGTTTTCCGCGGCAGTGTTTCCCATAGGGAAACACTGCCGCGGAGCCCACACACGGTCGTTTTTTTCGACCAAAAAAAAAAATGACATTTAAAACGGCCGTGTGTGAGGGGAACAAGCTGTTCCTCGTTTTTAACGTTGATTTTCTCGACGGTGTTTTCACCGTCGAAAAAATCAATCGTGTGTACGCGGCATCAGAAGAAGAGACCAGGGGAGGACCTTTCTGAGGGACCGGTGAGAGTTTCACGGTGAAAGAGAGGCCCGGTAAACTTTTGGGGGGATTCCACTAATCATCTGAGGCCTTGTAATGTGCAGCAACTTGCACCTGTTCTTTAATTACAAGTGCTGAGAGGTTCGGGGCTCAGAGATTCTGTGGCAGAGAATCTCCCGATCGTATCTCCAAAAGAGGGACTTAAGAGAAGTAAAGTTCGTGCATCACTCCGGCTGCTAGTACCGTGAGAGGGAACTATCCGGGTGAGCAGAGCTCACTCGGGATTGAGTGGTGATACCAAGTGCCTGAACCTACCTCCCTGTTTCTTTTATTCTTCAACTCCGACTTTCCTATCCAGTTGTCAGCATAAAGAAAATTAACCTTCCTTCATTAAGGTTTAACCTTGTCTGGACATTGGACTTATTGGTGCACCTACAACAGACTCTTCCCTACACTCTAGGGGTGAGATCCAACCGAGGGAAGGTAACTCGCTGCAGGACCCAACAATGTCTGAACACCGCTCACCCTCTTATTCAAGAAGGAACCTGGGCATTGTGGTACGGTGTGTCCTGCCTTGAGGAGGTAAGGCCAGGGATTTGTGTGCTACATATGCTAATTATAGCATTTGAAATGATAGTATGCTAGAATAGTTCCTGAGTGCTCATTGTGTAACACTTTCTAACCATAACAATATAAAAATGTGCATTTATGTGTTTTGGTTACTCCCACAGCCCAATCTCTCTCTCATAATTTCAGGCTCAATTTTCATCCTCCTGGAAGCTTTAGATGTTCCTGCCCACCTTTACATGTTCCACCTTCTCCTGTTGCTTTCTTCATCATCTTAAAAAAAAAAAAAAACCCAGAAGGGAGAGTGGGCGCTACTCATAATTAGGGATGAGCTCGGTGTTCGAGTCGAACATAGGTTTGACTCGAACATCGGCTGTTCGCGCGTTCGGCGAACAACGAACGATTTGGGCCGTTCGCGCCAAATTCGAGTGACGCGAACGGCCCACAATACACTGCGCCATCGCAGTGTAATCCCGCCGCTGTGATTGGCCAAGCATGCACTGTGACCCTGCATGCTTGGCCAATCACAGCGCCGGCAGCGAGGAGAGCAATGATTGGCCACAGGCAGGATGCCTGTGGCCAATTATAGCTGAGGGGGTTTAGTACACGCCCCACACTATAAAAGGCCGCCAGCGCGGCGGCCTCGTGTAGTGTGTTCTGGAGCAGGGAAAGTGAAGGATAGGCAGGGACAGTGTCAAATCTTGTCAAATCTATTCTTTGCTAAACCTTGTGTGTAGGGACAGAGAAGGATAGGCAGGGAGAGTGTCAGTGTCATATTCTTTGCTAAACCTTGTGTGTAGGGAGAGAGAAGGATAGGCAGGGAGAGTGTCAGTGTCATATACTTTGATAAAACTTGTGTGCAGGGAGAGAGAAGGATAGGCAGGGGACAGTGTCAGTGTCATATTCTTTGCTAAACCTTGTGTGCAGGGAGAGAGAAGGATAGGCAGGGAGAGTGTCAGTGTCATATACTTTGATAAACCTTGTGTGCAGGGAGAGAGAAGGATAGGCAGGGGACAGTGTCAGTGTCATTGTTGCTAAGCCTCCTGCACATTATACACCTGAAGTTAGCCCGTATTGCTGCTTTTTCCTGGTGTGTTACACCAACAGGATTTTGCGGCACTTACAGCGAGCGGAGTGTGCCTCCTGACCATATTACACCTTAACTTAGCCTGTATTGCTGCTTTTTCCTGGTGTGTTACACCAACAGGATTTTGCGGCACTTACAGCGGGCGGAGTGTGCCTCCTGACCATATTACACCTGAACTTAGCCTGTATTGCTGCTTTTTCCTGGTGTGTTACACCAACAGGATTTTGTGGCACTTACAGCGGGCGGAGTGTGCCTCCTGACCATATTACACCTTAACTTTGCCTGTATTGCTGCTTTTTCCTGGTGTGTTACACCAACAGGATTTTGCGGCACTTACAGCGGGCGGAGTGTGCCTCCTGACCATATTACACCTTAACTTAGCCTGTATTGCTGCTTTTTCCTGGTGTGTTACACCAACAGGATTTTGCGGCACTTACAGCGGGCGGAGTGTGCCTCCTGACCATATTACACCTTAACTTAGCCTGTATTGCTGCTTTTTCCTGGTGTGTTACACCAACAGGATTTTGCGGCACTTACAGCGGGCGGAGTGTGCCTCCTGACCATATTACACCTTAACTTAGCCTGTATTGCTGCTTTTTCCTGGTGTGTTACACCAACAGGATTTTGCGGCACTTACAGCGGGCGGAGTGTGCCTCCTGACCATATTACACCTGAACTTAGCCTGTATTGCTGCTTTTCCCATTTCCCTGCAGGCCATTAGAATGTCTGGAAGGCAAACAAGGAGAGGCAGACAGTCAGGAGCCAATAAAAGAGGGCAAGAAGGCTCTGTGTCTAGAGACAACAGTGCTGGTCGTGGACGCGGTGCATCGCCATCAGCACGTGGCCATGGGACACGCTTGTCCTTCTTTTCGGCAGCTGGACGTGTTGAGCCGCATCATGCCGAAGACTTGGTAGAGTGGATGACCAAGCCCTCCTCATCCTCCTCATCCTCTCTCACCCAGGCTCAGGGTACTGGCAAAGAAGCTGCCAAAGCGTCCTCTTCCCTGGTATCAATGTCATCATCAGTCACTCCTTCCCTAGACCAACCATGTCCTTCTGAGGAGTCCCCCGAACTGTTTGAGCACAGTGTTGGGTACATGCTCCAGGAGGATGCCCAGCGTTTCGAAGGGTCTGATGATGATACCGAGCTAGAGGAAGGCAGTAGCGTGAGAGCAGAGAGAGGGGATGCTCAAGAAGGACACCAATCTGGCAGTCATGTTCCAGCAGCTGCAGCATACTGCCAGATTGGCTCCAGTGATGAGGAGGGAGGGGATGATGAGGTCAGTGACTCCACGTGGGTGCCTAATAGGAGAGAGGAGGAGGAGGAGGAGAAGGATGAGGAGGAGGCACATCTCCAACGAGGCAGGATGCCCTCGGGGGGCCAGCGTAAGGGCAGCACACCAACGGAATCACACCGCAGAGCTCCGCCTGTGCAGGGCGCTGCCTCTGCCCGTTATTCAAAAAGTTCTTTGGTGTGGGCCTTTTTTGAGTCGAGTGCATCAGATCGCACAGCTGCTGTTTGCAACATATGTCTCAAGCGTATATCGCGTGGCCAAAACATCACCCGCTTGGGCACCACATGCTTGACCAGACATATGTTGACCTGCCATGCAGCTCGTTGGCAAGCCTACCTTAAAGACCCACACCAAAGAACAAAGCTGACCTCTTCTTGCACCGCATCAGCTGGGATCTCCAACCCCACTATACCTTCAGTCCTCTCTGAAACCTGCTCTGAGAGGAATGAAGGTGTAGAATTAGGTGTGTCACAGCCAAGTACTTGCGGGCACTCTGCTAGCAGTACACCGACGTCCGATTCTAGCAGGCAAATTTCCCTGCCCCAGCTGCTGGACCGTCGAAAGAAGTTCACTCCCAGCCATCCACATGCCCAGCGGTTGAATGCTAGCTTGGCTAAATTGCTAGCGCTTCAATTGCTGCCTTTTCAGTTGGTAGACTCGGCCCCCTTCCGTGAGTTTGTGCAATGTGCGGTTCCTCAGTGGCAGGTTCCCAAACGCCACTTTTTCTCACGGAAGGCGATTCCGGCTCTCTACCGGCATGTGGAAGGCAATGTCTTGGCCTCGCTGGACAGGGCGGTCAGCGATAAGGTGCATATTACCGCTGACTCATGGTCCAGCAGGCATGGACAGGGACGTTACCTTTCTTTCACGGCCCATTGGGTCACTCTTTTGGCAGCTGGGAAGGATGCAGGACAAGGTGCAGTAGTGTTGGAGGTTGTTCCACCGCCACGCCTCCAAAATGCTACTACTGGTTGTGACACACCTCTGTCCTCCACCCCCTCCTCTTCTTCTTTCTCCGTGGCCTCTTCCTGTGCTTTGTCCTCGGAACCAGCGGTGCTCCGTAGGCGTTCAAGGGGCTACGCAAGTACGCAGGCAAAAAGATGCCATGCCGTGCTTGCGCTGGTGTGTTTGGGGGACAGGAGCCACACTGGGGCAGAGGTTCTGTCTGCTCTGCAGGGGCAGGCCGAGAGGTGGTTGACGCCACGCCAGCTTAAGCCAGGAATGGTAGTTTGCGACAATGGCACCAACCTCCTCTCCACTCTCCGACAGGGACAACTGACCCATGTGCCCTGTGTGGCTCACGTCCTTAACCTGGTGGTGCAGCGGTTCTTGGGCAGGTACCCGGGCTTACAGGATGTCCTGAGGCAGGCCAGGAAAGTCTGTATGCATTTCCGCAGATCTTATAATGCCAGTGCTCGCCTGGCTGAGCTGCAAAAGGAGTTGAACCTGCCCAAGAACCGCCTTATATGTGACATGCCCACCAGGTGGAACTCAACATTGGCCATGCTGCAGCGGCTGCACACGCAGCAGAGGGCCATCAATGAGTACCTGTGCGACTACGGCACCAGGACAGGGTCAGGGGAGCTCGGTTTTTTTTCACCACGCCAGTGGGGCATGATCAGGGATGCATGCACTGTCCTGGCACCATTTGAGGAGGCCACGAGGATGGTGAGCAGTGACAGTGCATGCATCACTGACACTGTACCTCTTGTCCACCTGTTGGAACATACGCTGCGTGGAATAATGGACAGGGCACTTGAGGCAGAACAGAGGCAGGAAGAGGAGGACTTCCTTGCCTCTCAAGGCCCCCTTTACCCAGACAGTGTTCCTTCTGTCCCACCCATCGCACAGGAAGAAGAGGAGGAGGAGGAGGAGGAGGATTGTGTCAGCATGGAGGTGGAGCCTGGCACTCAGCATCATCAGCAGCAGTCTTTTAGGGATGATTTACAGTTCCAAGAAACCAGTGGACTTGTACGTGGCTGGGAGGAGGTGGCTGCGGATCATGTCGTCCTTAGTGACCCAGAGGACTCCGGACCGAATGCCTCAGCTAACCTACGCTGCATGGCCTCCCTTATCCTGCAAAGTCTGCGGAAGGATCCTCGTATTCTTCGGATCAAGGAGAGGGACCATTACTGGCTGGCCACTCTCCTTGATCCACGGTACAAGGGTAAGGTTGCGGACCTTATCTTACCGTCGCAGAGGGAGCAGAGGATGAGACAACTCCGGGAGGCCTTGCAGAAAGGTCTGTGCAACGCGTTCCCAGAGACTGGGAGGTTACAAACTCCTGGTCCTGGACAACGAGTTGCTGAGGCTTCGGTCAGTCAAAGAAGGAGCGGTGGGGAAGGTGGCCGTCTGACCGATGCGTTCAGACAATTCTTTAGTCCGCAGCCCCAAGGTATGATCGGTTCCAGCAACCATCGCCAGCGTCTGATATACATGGTGCAGGAATACCTAGGGGCAAGGTCAGACTTGGACACCTTCCCCACCGAAAATCCTCTGGCTTACTGGGTCTTGAGGATGGATCACTGGCCAGAGCTTGCACCATATGCAATTGAGCTACTGGCCTGTCCTGCATCCAGCGTTCTTTCAGAACGCACATTCAGTGCTGCTGGAGGATTTGTCACGGATCACAGGGTGCGCCTGTCCACCGACTCTGTTGATCGACTGATCTTCATAAAGATGAACCAGTCTTGGATCACCACCAGCTACCAAACACCTGAAGCTGATATAACAGACTAATTTATTTTCAAATGTCACATCCCTTCAAGACTGATGCTGATGCTGAGAGACTGTCCTGTTATGTTGACTGACTATCCTCCTCCTCCTCAATGATCCGATTGATGATGATAGCTTGGAAGAACATTTTTGTTTCTGGGTGCCGCCACCAGTGGCTAAGGCCCAATTTTTCAGCCCCTGTTTAACAGGGGCGTGTTATTACAATTTTTTATGCAATGCTTTGCTGCAGGGCTCATTCCTGCACTCCAACTAGAGTATCTGGGAGAGGTTGCAGTGTCGTGGCACCAGCACCAGTGGCTAAGGCCCAATTTTTCAGCCCCTGTTTAACAGGGGCGTGTAATTACAATTCTTGATCTAATAATTCACAGCAGGGCCCATTCCTGCGCCCACCAAGACTAACTGTGAGGCCTTACAGTGTTGTGTCAACACCACCACCACCACCACCACCAAAGGCCCAATTTTTCAGCCCCTGTTCAACAGGGGCATGCAATTACAATTCTTGATCTAATAATTCACAGCAGGGCCCATTCATGCGCCCACCAAGAGTAACTGTGAGGGCTCACAGTGTTGTGGCAACACCAACATGTAAGGGGCAAATTTCAGCTGAGTATATACGGCAGGCCCCTACTTTCAAACATCCAACTTACAAACGACTCCTCCTTGCAAACGGAAGGATACAACAGGAAGTGAGAGGAAATCTACCCCTAGGAAGGCAAATTCTCTCCTGTATAAGATAATATGGGAAAAAAAGTGTCTCCTCTCCACTGATGCTTTATCACCAATTCTTGTTTCAATAAAAACCCCAAATTTTCAAAAAACATTTGTCATTAGGACGGAAAGTGAGGTGAACTGTTCTGAACAGGTGCACACTGCACAGACAGCAAAACAAATGTTACAGGGGTGATAACCCTTCCCTATGTTTTCCAAAAAGCTTAAAAATAGATTTTTTGCCTGGAGCTACACTTAAACAATGTACCTGTTCAAAATTACAAACAGATTCTACATAAGAACAAACCTACAGTCCCTGTCTTGTATGCACCGCCTGTATACGGCTGTTCAGAGTATATAGGGCCTTTTTTATTTTGTGTGCGGGGTTCCCCTTAATATCCATACAAGACCCAAAGGGGCTGGTAATGGGCTGGGGTGGGGGGGGGGGTGTGTGATGGGGTAGCTATGCCATTTTTCTTAAAGATTTTCATCCATATTACCGGGACCAGACATTACATTAAAGCCGCAAGCAGTATTAAATGGCTTTTTTTCCTTTAGAAATGTAATTTTGTGCAGGGACAGTTCTAAACACGGGAAACACGTGGCACTTCACAGGCATACTTTAGACACCCCCCCAGGTACGATATTTAAAGGAATATTTGACTTTTTTTTTTTTCACTTCATGCATCATTAAAATGACTGCTCCAGAAAAACTGCAGTTTTTAAAACTTCTTTTTGCATTGATACATGTCCCCTAGTGCAGAACACGGGTTCCCAAACCCTTTTTAGGACAATAACATGCATAATAGTCGTTATAATTAGCACTTTAGATTTCGAACGTTCGCATCCATTGTATTTAATAGGGTTCTAAAGTTCGTGCAAACTTTCGGTCCGTTCGCGGGTTCTGGTGCGAACCAAACCCGGGGGTGTTCGCCTCATCACTACTCATAAGGGCCATAACAGGTGTGCAGACCTATGGGCTCAAGTACAAGTATCTTACCAACACTGTTCCTGAGAGATGTACTCAGGAAGTTTAAAGCTTAATTTTAGCTGAAATCAAAAACATATGTAGCGCCCTACTCCTGTTGGGTAGACGCTATATGTTAAATTTAGTTGTCTGAGCTGTAGTTCAGCTCAGAAAGAATTATGTAAATTACTGGCTCTGTTTCAGTCTAGCCGGGCTGCGCGTTTTCCACCTGACAGTAGGTGTCACTGTCACCACGGGTCAGGGTTGGAAATGCAGCAGGCTAGGTGTATTGGGTATTCCTTTCCCAGAAATGGCTCAGGGGGCGTGGTCAACCCGCTGTGCATTCTGGGAGGGGGTACTTAAGAGGCAGAGACCGCTCTTTCAGGGTTCGTTGCCGGGGGTCGTTGCCGGATTCTGACCTGAGGGCCCTTCTGGCCTCAGGGATGTGCGAGCCATTTTCAGCCTCGGGGCCTGCTGGCCCGAGGCTCTGCAACTGAGAAATAGGCCCAGGAGTTGCTGGGGCCTACTAGTCCAGGGATGGTCCTACGCGGTCTTGCCTGCGGGAAGAAGCGGACCAATTGGGGACTCAATTAAAGGATGCATCCTGGCCAGTTTGCCTCACGGTGCTGCCGGACGGCTGAAAGATTCTGGCACAGTGAGCTGTGTACTTCTGAGGGAACTTTTTTGCAAAGTGCCAGTGTGGTTACATGATCTTGTGGCGGAAGGTTGTGGAACGACGCAACGGCACTCATCAAGTCTGTGGCAGAGACTTTGAGCGAGCTTAGCACCAGTTGCTAGGCCAGTGAGAGTAGGCCTATCAGGTGGTTGCTGAATCCAGCGTGGAACTGTTTGTCCTCTGGATCTAAGATTGTGCCCGTGATCCGCAAAGTAAAGTACCTGAAACTCCCCTATTCCTCTATCCCTCTGTTGGAACTGGTAAGATAAATCCTTGAAGAAAACTTATCCAAGTGTTGGTGTGAACATTTATAAAAGCTCTTCAAGAAGGATCCCTGACACGAGTGCGGTGAACAGAAAAGGTAACGGTAGGCCCAAA
This sequence comes from Rana muscosa, assembly GCA_029206835.1. Taxonomy (NCBI): domain Eukaryota; kingdom Metazoa; phylum Chordata; class Amphibia; order Anura; family Ranidae; genus Rana; species Rana muscosa. The sequence continues at coordinate 213,532,829 of CM055117.1, read as the reverse complement.
ACTTTAAACCGACAGCTCCTATGGGGGTAGTGCTACACATAAAAATCAGCACAAGGGATAAAGTGTACAATATATAATACAGTGCAGTCGGTGTACAGTATATAATACAGTGCAGTCGGTGTACAGTATATAATGCATTTCAGTCAGTGTACAGTATATAATACAGTGCAGTCGGTGTACAGTATATAATACAGTGCATTCGGTATACAGTATATAATACAGTGCATTTGACCTACAGTATATATTACAGTGCATTCGGTGTACAGTATATAATACAGTGCAGTAGATAATACAGTGTGTACAGTATATAATAAATTGTAGTCAGTGTGCAGTATATAATACAGTGCAATCGGTGTACAGTATATAATACACTTCAGGTAGTGTACAGTATATAATACAGTACTGTTGATGTACACAGTATATAATACAGTATTTACAGTATATAATACACTTTAGGCGGTGTACAGTATATAATACAGTTCAGGCGATGTACATTATATAATACAGTGCAGTCTGTGTACAGTATATAATACAGTTCAGGTGGTGTATACAGTATATAATACAGTGTGTACAGTATATAATACATTGCAGTCAGTGTACAGTATATAATACAGTGCAGTCAGTGTACAGTATATAATACATTGCATTCAGTGTACAGTATATAGTGCAGTGCAGAGTATATAGTGTAGTCCAGAGTATATACTAAAGTGAAGTGCAGAGTATATAATACAGTATAGTGCAGTGTGAAAAAAAAATCCCCATCATGTCCGGAAGGCCACCAAGGAAAGGCAGACGCTCACAGGCCACTAAAAGAGGGCAAGCAGCCTCTGTGTCTACAGTGAAAAGTGGTGGTCGTGAACATGGTGCATCCTCTGCAGGCGGGGTACGCTTGTCCTTTTTTCTGCTGCTGCTTGTGGTATTGAGCCACAACATGCAGAAGAGTTGGTTCAGTGGATAACTAAGCCGTCCTCATCCTCCTCATCCTCTGTCACCCAGGCTCATACTAGTTTTCCTTCCAATGCAGCTGCCAAAGCGGCTCCTTGCCCACAGTTACTCCTTCCGTAGCCCCACCATCATGCACGGAGGAGTCACCAGAATTATTTAACCATAGTGTCGGTTACATGCTGCTAGAGGATGCGCAGCAATTCTAATGCTCCGATGTTGGCTTCCGAGGTTGAGGAAGGGAGAAACGTGAGCCTAGAGAGAGGGGGTACCACAGAAGGACAAGAAACTAGCAGTCATGTTCCCCCAGCTGCAGCATACTGCCAAGTTTGCTCCAGTGACAGGGAGGCAGGGGATGATGACATCACTGACTGTACTTGGGTGCCTGAGAGAACAGAGGAGGAAAGTGAAGAAGAGGAGGAGGCACAACTCCAATGAGTGCAGCCACCCTATTGCATCAAACCACAGAGCTCCACATGTGTGGGGTGCTGCTGACTCCCCGCTGACATCCAAAAGTTCATTGGTGTGGGCTTTTTTCAACACATGTGCAGTAGATTGCACCATTGCTGTTTGCAATCTCTGTCTGAAGCGGATAAAGCGTGGCCAGAACACCACCCGCTTGGGCACCACATGCTTGACAAGACAAATGACGACCTGCCATGCAGTCCGTTGGCAACAGCACCTGAAAGAACCACATCTGGGATCTCAACCCCTACTATACCTCAAGTCCTCTCAAAAACCTGCACTGAGAGGAATGAAGTTATAGCAATAGGTGCCACAAGTACTTGCACCCAATCTGCTAGCAGTACAACACCTGATGATTTCACCAGACAAATTTCGCTACCCCAGTTGCTGAACCATAAAAAAATACTATCCCAGCCATCCAAATGCTCAGCGTCTAAATGCTAGCTTGGCCAAACTGCTAGCACTACAACTGCTGCCTTTTTAGTTGGTAGACTCTGCCCCCTTTCATGAATTTGTGGAATGTGCTGTACCACAGTGGAAGGTTCCAAAAATAAATTTATTTTCACGTAAGGCCATTCCAGCTCTGTACCGTCATGTGGAAGGCAATGTTTTGGCCTTTTTGGAAAGGGCGGTCAGCAGCAAGGTTCACATTACCGCTGACTCATGGTCCAGAAGGCATGGTCAGGGACGTTATATTTCCTTCATGGCGCACTGGGTAACTCTGCTAGCAGCTGGGAAGGATGCAGGAAAGGGTTTAGTGTTTGAGCTTTTCCGCACCACGCCTCCAAAAAGATGGTGGTGATTCTGCCACATCTGTCTGCTCCACTTCCTCCTCTTCTTCTTCCTCTATGGCCGCTGAATTGTCCTCTGAACCAGCAGTACTCCCTAAGCGTTCAAGGGGCTAGGCAAGCAGTCAGGCTAAAAGATGTCATGCAGTGCTTCAGTTGGTCTGTCAAGGGGACAGGGGCCACACTGAGGCAGAGATTCTGTCAGCTCTGCAGGGGCAGGCTCAGAGGTGGTTGACCCCATGGCAGCTTGACCCAGGAATGGTTGTATGCGACAATGGAACCAACCTTCTCTCCGCCCTCCGACAGAGATACTTGACACATGTTCCATGCTTGGCACACATCCTGAATTTGGTGGTGTAGCGTTTCTTGACCAGGTACCCAGGCTTACAAGAGCTTACAAGATCTTCTGAGGCAGGCCAGAAAAGTCTGTGGGCATTTCCAGCACCGGCGGTTATACAATGCCAGTGCTCGGCTGGCTGACATTCAACGGGAATTAAACCTGCCCACCAACCACCTCATTTGTGACATGTTCAGGTGGAACTCAACATTGGCAATTTTGCAGCTGCTTCACACACAACAGAGAGCCATCAATGAGTATATATGTGAGTATGGCACCAGGACAGGGTCAGGGGAGTGTGGCTTATTTTCGCCAAGCCAGTGGCTACTGATAAAGTATGCATGCACTGCCCTGTCACCATTTGAGGAGGCCACAAGGATGGTGAGCAGAAACAATGTATGCATCAGTGACACTGTCCCTCTAGTCTTCCTGCTGGAGCACACGCTTTGTGGAATCATGGACAGGGCACTTGAGGCAGAACAGCGGGAGGAAGAGGAGGACTTCCTTTCCTCTCAAGGCTCCCTTTATGCAGATACGATTCCTGCGGGCTGCCAAACACACGGGAGGAAAAAGCGGAGGAAGAGGATTGTGTCAGCATGGATGTAGAGGATAACATGCAGCAGTCTTCAAGGAATGGTTTTCAGTCCCCAGAAACCCAAGGAGTTGTACGTGGCTGGGAGGAGGTAGTTCCTGAAAATGTCATCCTTAGTGACCCAGAGGACTCAGAATCTCATGCCTCTTCAAACTTATGCTGCATGGGCTCCCTGATTCTGCAAAGCCTGCGAAAGGACCCGAGGATTTGTGGTATCAAGGAGAGGGATCATTACTGACTGGCAACCCTTCTTGATCCACGTTACAAGGGTAAAGTTGCAGAGCTCATCCTGCCTTCACAGAGGGAGCAGAGGAGGAAACATCTTCAGGGCTCCTTGAAGAAAACTGCGTAACGCCTTTTCCAGACCCTGTGAGGTTACCAATTCTTGGTCCTGGACAATGTGTTTCTGAGGGTTCATTCGGTCAGAGAGAGTGGCCAGCAGACCCATGACAATTCTTTAGTCCTCAGCGCCCAGGGCTGTTAGCTTTAAGGAACTATCGTCAGCGTCTGCATTATATGGTGCAGGAATATCTAGGGAAAAGTTCAGACTTGGAGACCTTTCCAACTGAGTATCCACTGGGTTTTGAGGATGGACCACTGGCCAGAACTTGCTCAGATTGCAATCAAGCTACTGGCCTGTCCTGCATCCAGCGTGCTTTCTGAACAAACATTCAGTGCTGCTGGAGGGTTTGTAATGGATCAAAGAGTGTGCCTGTCCACAGACTCCGTTGATAGGCTGAAATTGATCTTGCTAGGGATCTGGGATCCCTTGAAGACTACCTATGCTGCCTATCCTATTTCTGAATCTTGATTATGCTAGCTTCGAACAATATTTTTGGTTTAGGGCACCACCAACACCTAATGCCGCATACACACGACCGTTTTTCGTGATGAGAAAACTGCCATTTTTTAGATTGGTTGTGAAAAACGGTCGTGTGTATGCTCCATAGCAGTTTTCTCGTCGCGAAAACCGCTCGTGTGTATGCTTTTCCGAGGGGAAAAAAAGGTGCATTCTCAGAATCAAGTATGATACGGGAGCGCTCGTTCTGGTAAAGCTAGCGTTTGAAATGGAGATAGCACATTCGTCACGCTGTAACGGACTGAAAAGCACGAGGCTGAAAAGTGTGAATCGTCTCTCACCAAACTTTACTAACACGAGATCAGCAAAAGCAGCCCAAAGGGTGGCACCATTGAATAGAACTTCCCCTTTATAGTGCCGTTGTACGTGTTGTCGTACGTGTTGTACGTCACCGAGCTTTGCTCAAGCGTTTTTTTTCCTGAACATGTGTATGCAAGGCAAGCTTGAGAGGAATCACGATGAATCACGTCAAGAAAAATGTCGGTTTTTTGCATGACAGGAAAAACGTAGTGTGTACGTGGCATAAGGCCCAATTTTTCTGAACCTGTTTAACATGGGCATGTAATTATAATTTTTTTACAAATTTTTAACAGCAGGGCCCGTTTCTGAGCCCAACAAGAGTAACTGTGAGGAGTTACAGTGTTCAGGCACCACCAACACCCAAGGCCCAATTTTTCTGCACCTGTTTGACTGGGGCATGTAATTAAATATTTGTTTTACTAATTTATAACAGCAGGGCCCGTTCCTGCACCCAAAAAGAGTAACTATGAGGGGTTACAGTGTTCAGGTACCACTTGGGATGGGCGAACGGTTTAAGCCAAGCATAAGTTTGGCCTGAACATCACCCATTCAGGTACTCGCCTAACACCCGAACTTTGTGGGCACTTAGTGGGTGGTATGCATATAGGTTGTGCATATAGGCTTCCCCACTGAGAGCTAAATTTAAAAATAAATATTGTACAAAAAAAATGTGGGTGAAAAAACGGCGTGGGGGGGCCCTTTAGATCTGGTTTGGATTTTAACCACTTCCCCACCGGCGCATTGTAAAATGACGCCAGCAGAAACACTCCCTCCCTCCTGCAGCCCATCAGTGTCTACAAGCACCTATCTGCAGCCCATGCTTCATAGAATATATTGTGGGGTGTTTTCTCCCATTTTGTGGGTAATCCCACTGTCCTGGTGCTCCAGGATCTTCAAAAGTGTGATGGGTAGGAATTAAATTAGATGTGTAATTTATGCTCCTAGAATGCCAAATGATGCTCCCTGCATGTTGGGCCTCTCTATGTGGCCAGGCTGTGAAAAAGTCTCACACATGTGGTATCGCCATACTTTGTGTGTGATGCCGCGTACACACGATCGATTTTTTCGACGGTGAAAACACCGTCGAGAAAATCGACATGAAAAACGAGGAACAGCTTGTTCCCCCCACACACGACCGTTTTAAATGAAATTTTTTTTTTGGTCGAAAAAAACGACCGTGTGTGGGCTCCGCGGCAGTGTTTCCCTATGGGAAAACTGCCGCGGAAAAAACGACGGGAATCACGACGAGAAAAATTAGAGCATGTTCTAATTTTTCTCGTCGTGATTAATGCAGTTTTTCCCGTCGAGAAAAACGACAAAAAGCCCACAGACGATTGTTTTTCTCGTCCAAAGGAAAAAATTTAATTTTTCCCGACGGGAAAAACGGTCGTGTGTACGCAGCATTAGAAATAACTTACACAATTTTGTGTAAAAAAAAAAAATCCTAATTTTCCCAAGAATTGTGGGAAAAAATTACAACCTCAAACAACTCACTATGCCTCTTACTAAATACCTTGGACTGTCTACTTTCCAAAAAGGGGTCATTTGGGGGGTATTTGTACTGTCCTGACTTTTCAGGGCCTCAAGAAATTAGATAGGCCGTCAGTATATTAGGTGTGATCAAATTTTTATGATTTGCACCATAGCTTGTAGACTCTGTGGGGTTGATTTACTAAAAGCAAATAGACTATGCACTTTGCAAAGTGCAGTTGCACTCTGCAAGTGCAGTTGCTCCAAGACTTTGTAAATGAGGTAAAGCTTCACTTTGCAAAGCATAACCAATCACATGCAAGGATAATTAAAAAAACAGCATTTTTGCTTGCACATGATTGGATGTTGGAAGTCAGCAGAGCTTCTGCTCATTTGCTAAGCTCTGGAGCAACTGCTCTTGCAGAGTGCAACTGCACTTTGCAAAGTGCACAGTCTATTTGCCTTTAGTAAATCAACCCCTATAACTTTCACACAGACGTAATAATATCTAATTTGGGTTATTTTTTACCAAAGATATGTAGCAGTATAAATTTTGGCTCAAATTTATGAATAAAAATGACTTATTTCCCAAATGTTGTAATACTTATGTTGAAAAAAAATAAAAAACCCAGTGGTAACTAAAAAGCACCAAAATAAAGCTCTATTTGTGTGCAAAAAATGATAAAAATGTTGTTTGGGTACAGTGTTGCATGACTGAGTAATTGTCATTCAAAGTGTGAGATGACTGAAAGATGAAAATTGGTCTAGACAGGAAGGGGTGAATGTGCCCTGTATTGAAGTGGTTAAGGGGAACTCTATGACAGAATTAAGAACAAAAATGGTATGGGGTCCCCCCAAAATCCAAATTTAAAGGGGAACTCCACGCCAAAATGTAAAAAAGCAGCCAGGAAGGGGGGAGGACGAGCGAGCGCCCCCCCCCCTCCTGAACCATACCGGGAAGATTGCCCTCAACATGGGGAGGGTGCCCCCAAAGCACCTTTTCCCCATGTTGATGGGGACAAGAGCCTCTTCCCGACAACCCTGGCCGGTGGTTGTCGGGGTCTGCTGCTGGGGGGGCTTATCGAAATCTGGAAGCCCCATTTAACAAGGAGGCCCCCAGATCCGCCCCCCCATATGTGAATAGTTATCGGGTACATTGTACCCCTACCCATTCACCAAAAAAAGTGTCAAAAAGTAAAAACCACAACAGACAGTTTTTGACAATTCCTTTATTAAAAAAGATAAGGGAAAAAAAAAAAGTATCCCACAATGTCCATCCATCTTCAATAATGCCGCCCGACGTACCCGAAAAATAGTTTTTTTTTTTAAAAGGCTCCGCCTCAATGGGAGGCCTCCCAGCGACTGCTGTCTCTTGGCTTTGACAGCTGTTATACAGGCAAGGGCGGGGCCACCCGGTGACGTAACAGAGTAACCCCCCTCTTCTGACGTCATGTGATGTCAGAGGAGGCGGACTCATACAGGTTACATCAGCAGGGGGCTCCGCTGACGTAAGAGTTTTTTTGTTTTTTCTATTTTTCGGGTCCGTTGGGCGGCGTGATTGAAGATTTTTTTTTCATCTTTTTTAATAAAGGAATTGTCAAAACTGTCTGGCCTCGTACACACGACCGATTTTCTCGTCCAAAACAGTCAAGAAAAGTGCCGCGAGAGTTTTTTTGTCTAGAAAAACGTTTGTGTGTACGAGGCCTCTGTTGTGTTTTTTTTTTATTTTGACACTTTTTTGGTGAATGGGTAGGGGCACAATGAACCCGATACCCATTCACATAGGGGGGGCGGGATCTGGGGGCCCCCTTGTTAAAGGGGGCTACCAGATTCCGACAAGCCCCCCGCCTGCAGACCCCGACAACCACAGGGTTGTCGGGATGAGGACAAGGTGCTTTGGGGTGGGGGGCACCCCCCCATGTTGAGGACATGTGGTCTGGTATGGTTCAGGGCGGGCTCACTCGTCCCCCCTATCCTGACCTCCAGGCTGCATGCTCAGATAAGGGTCTGGTATGAATTTTTTGGGGGGGGGCTGCGCCAATTTTTTTTTATTTTGGCGTGGAGTTCCCCTTAATATCTATACCAGACCCAAAGGGCCTGGTATGGTCTGGGGGGGAACCTACGTCGTTTTTTTGTATAGATTTTTTCATCTATATTGCCGGGAGCCGGTGTTCTGTCGAGATGTGCCCCCCCCCCATTGAATAGTGCTGATCAGCTGGGCTGACGTAACCATGGTGCATGCGCACATCATTGGAGGTATCTCTCGATGGGAGATACCATTTCAAAGGCACAATTTAAACCTATACAAACAGCGGGGGCAGACCGTAGTTCTCAGATTGTGCATCGCTGCTGCTGGAGGGTGGCTAACAGCGAGGCACAATGTGAGAACTATGGTCTCCCCCCCGCTGTTTGTATAGGTTTCAATTGTGCCCGTGAAATGGTATCTCCCATCGAGAAATACCTCCTACGATGTGCGCCCTGGCACGTCACTCCAGCTGATCGGCAACTCACCTGGAGTTCAGCTCCGTCCTGCAAATGCGCGGGCACTATTTGATGAGGGGAATTTCTCGACAGAACACCGGCAATACATTACAGCCGCGAGCAAGTTTAAATTACATTTTTTCCTTTAGATATGTCATTATTGCTGCGGCATGTTCTACACATTGCACCACTTTACAGGCAGACTAAGGGGACCCCCAGGCATGATATTTAAAGGAATATTTCATTTTTATTGTTTAAGTTTAAGCATTATTTAAATCACTGCCCCTTAAAAATTATTGTTTTAAAAACTTTTTTTTGCATTGATACATGTCCACTGGGGCAGTATCCAGGTTCCCATACACTTTTTATGGCAATAACTAAGCCTTTAAAATGAGCACTTTTGATTTTTAATGTTTGTGTCCCATAGACTTTAATAGGGTTTGCATGTTCGCTAGAACTTTTTGCCTGTTCGCTGTGTTTTGGTGCAAACCGAACGGGGGGGGGGGGGGGGGTGTTTGGCCCATCCCCACCTCCAACATCTCCTAAAAGAAGAAGAATCAACACAAGTGATAAAAGTATGATGTGTCCCTGGTGCTGAGTCTTCTTCTTTTAGAAGAAATCTCCTCCGTTATACTCCCACCATCTCCTAAAAGAAGAAGAAACAACACAAGTGATAAACATTACTAATTCTAAGTTATGTCTCTTGTGCAGATTTTTATGTTATTGTCGTTAGCTAAACTTAAGCTTTAGCTCTTTAGCATTTACTGTAAGCTGAAAAATCAAGTTTGGGTGGATTGATTCTTTAGACACTGGTGACAAGCCTAATTTAGGCTTTGAGCATTACAGAGAAAAGACAGACGACTTGGACATAATACAACACATGCTGCTTTTTAATTAAAATAAAAACTGGTTAATTATACAAAAACCCTAAATACCAGTGTGTACACTGTACACAATCAAATGACTTACAAGAATGAAGTTACATATATACACATACAACTGAGGATCTTATTTTTAGGGCTCTTTAAACAGTCTTGGGCCGTGAACGGCATAGCTGAGAAAAGCAGAGGGGGAGGGGAAGGGTGACAATTGTATGCTACAATGCCACTGGTACTAAAGCTTTTGAATTAGTTGCCATGCAAGACACTAAAGAATACTAAGCAGGCAAAAGAAAAGCAATTTTATTTGTAAGTAACAATTTCTTCTTGGGAGGCACTGAGTTCACTCCTCAGACGCCATCTTGCACAGGTACTCCTTGTCAATTTTAAAGAGGCGCCAGCCTTCTTCAGTGGACAGATCTGATGCTCCACGTCTCTTATAGAACCTGATTGATGGCTCATTCCATTCGGCCACCAGGAAGTGCATGCTGCTACAACGGCACTTTACAGCAATCTAGCAAAAAAAATTACATCATGTCAAGTTGTGTACACATAGACGATATACGGCTCAACGTAACTATACCTTATTTGGTTCCTATACAGTTACAGTTTACAAAATAGTAATTTGTGTTGCTTGAATTGTACTAGCTCAAAGAAAATCAGATTTAACTGACAACAGGATATTGCATGTCATTTTTTTTTATTTTTTTTTAGCCCAATTAATAAATTAATAGTTAAGACCCCTGCCCGTTTTTTTTTCTCAAAAGGGTGTCCCACCCTACCCCAAAAAAAAAGTTTTAGCTTTACATACAGTACAGGGGCTTCTGTGATTACTAACTATACAGTATACCAGTCGTCTCCAAACTGTGGCCTTTTGCTTGCTTTTATCCAGCCCTTGAGGCACTATTTTATCCACTGATACTAACAGTGGGGCATTATTTCTCCCACTGATAACTATGAAGGGGTACAAATCCCCCTGCTGACACTAACGATGGGGCACAATTCCTCCCAATGACACCAATGATGGAGCACAATTTCTCCCAATGACACCAACAGTGGGACACAATTCCTTTCAATTACACCGATGATGGGACACAATTCCTCCCAATGGCACCAATGAAGGGGTGCAATTCCATCCACTAACACAAATGGGGCACAATTCCTTCCACTGACACCAAAGATGGGGCATTGTTTTTTCCCCCACAGACATTGGGACCTTTTCTACTTCTAAAGGCCACAGTTGGGCCCTCCTAAAGTCTGAAGGACAGTAAACTGGCTCTTTGTTTAGAAAGTTTGGAGACCCCTGCAGTATACTATCCCAGCTTATACAGAAGTAAAGTAAAGAAACTGTCATTACATATTAGCAGACAGTTTTTCCATTTCAGTCCTACTTGACTGTTCTAAGAAATAGCTTTCAGCTGGGTTAAATACCCTTAAAATACACCTTAAATAGGCTCATAAAAAAGACAATTTCATATATTCTGGTTGCAATATGGGGCCGTTTCAGATACAAAAAGGTTTATCCGAGTTCTTTAGGAATTCAAGACAACAGTAGAACTAGTATCTATATTTTTAAGGGCATTTGGGCTAGACAAACACTATTATCAATGCACTGAAAGTGGATGACTGTCAGAGTGGGCTATAGGGTTGTTTATATAAATAAAATGTAGGTTTTGGCCATTTTTATAATGTTTTCTAGTGTAAAATGCAACTGTTTATAGTATACCACTGCAAAAACAGATCATTCCTTATGTAGACCTGCCACTAAACTGCCATTTTGAGATTTTAATTACACTCACCTGACTCAAGTGCTTGAATATATCTGACCCGATGCCTGATCCTGTGGAAAAAAAAAATAGAAATCAATGCAGTTTGCCATTTGGATATAAAACAAGTTTAGACCATAAAAGAAAAGGTTTCAAGATTAGCATTTGAAAATACCCAATACATACCTCTGAATTCATTCATGACAAAAAAGTCTTCCAAATACAGAAGCTTTCCTATCCATGGGTCATATGTGAAGTAGTACATAGCAAACCCAACAATGGTGTATCCTGTGAAGGGAGAACACTTTTAGCAGGGGTCTTAAATCCAAAAGAAAAAAAAAAACATTAGCAGCTGTTGTATCATATCACCATCATTTTTGTCATATACACATGTATTTGCTGTATAATGCAATCAAGACACCTGACATCATCTCATTTTAATTCCAAAATATTCAGATACTTTATGTGGTAAAACTACCACAAAGCAGCAGCAAGACAAAAATTTTTTATGCAAGTTAAGGAGCAATTTCCTTTTACACGGCAGTTCAGAAAAGTTGTCCATACGCTAACTCCTTGAAAATGATTCCATACAAAAATAGACAAAAAAGTTATCTTTTAGTTATTGAGCATTAAATCCCAAACTGCAAAGACAGAATATAAAAGGACAAAGGCAAATCCATACGGTTGACCTAAAAGAAATATTGGTAAAATTTGAGCCCAAATGCCAGGGAGACAAAACGTCTACACACCAAGGAAATATATTATAGAGTTGGGTTGGCCATGGCCATCTCTAGATCAGCTTTAGTAAAACAGTTGGGAACTGGTTGCTCTCGAAAATGGACACAGATGGTAAAGGAACGAATCTCTTATGGGTTGCATGGGTTTCTGATCTACCGTGTTTGTTGGTTATGGTTGAATGGAAGTCCCTGGTGGCCTTACCTCGTTTCATGCTCATCTATGTTATTGTGTAACGGATCTTTTAGTTACCTCCCCGCCCACCCATGTACACGGAAGGGCCATCCATGTACATGGCGAAGCTAGAGACTGTAACCTGAAGATTGGGGACAAATTAAAAAGAAAATGTGATTTAACAAATATTGCATCTGCTTACATACAGGGTCAATACAAGAATTGCCGCAAGGCTAGAAATGGATCATTGATTAATAAAAACACAACAGAATATCTCATTACCATCAATAGTCTGGTTCTCTTTTGGTACTTCAGCAACAAGACAGTGGTAGAAAGGATGTTCTCCAAAGCCATCTTCTAAAAGATCTTTAGATTAGAAGGAAAGAAAAAAATATATAGTTTAATAAATAGTCCACAATTAATATCTCCTTTATTCTGTTTTTTGATCTAGCCAGCAAGTATCTGTATTACTATAATACTAAATAATAAAATGCTTAATAATACAAGCAGTTTATATGGTAATACAGCCAGCAAGTATCTGTATTACTATAATACTAAATAATAAAATGCTTAATAATACAAGCAGTTTATATGGTAATACAGACAGCAAGTATCTTTATTACCATAATACTAAATAATAAAATGCTTAATAATACAAGCAGTTTATATGGTAATACAGACAGCAAGTATCTGTATTACTATAATACTAAATAATAAAATGCTCAATAATACAAGCAGTTTATATGGTAATACAGACAGCAAGTATCTTTATTACCATAATACTAAATAATAAAATGCTTAATAATACAAGCAGTTTATATGGTAATACAGACAGCAAGTATCTGTATTACTATAATACTAAATAATAAAATGCTCAATAATACAAGCAGTTTATATGGTAATACAGACAGCAAGTATCTTTATTACCATAATACTAAATAATAAAATGCTTAATAATACAAGCAGTTTATATACAGCCAGCAAGTATCTGTATTACCATAATCCTAAATAATAAAATGCTCAATAATACAAGCAGTTTCTGTGCTTTCCCTTTGTTTGTTCTGCTTTACTTATCTAGGCAGTAAGTAGCCTGTCCATAATTCCTTTTCTCTCTGTCTGATACATTTTATTTATCTAGGCAATAGGTGACCTGTCCATATTTCCTTTTCTCTTGGTGTGTTCTGTTTTTATTTATCTAGGCAGCACTGTAAATCTCATAAGACAAGACTGGCAAGCTGCCTATTCATTAATGCAAAACAAGTCAGCCATTTTGTTCTACAAATAGACAGTTTAGAGTACAGCAACCGTCATAAAAACAGGTGCCTTAAAACAATACATGAAAAAAAAAAATAAAGGTAAACATTTTAATAAACACATGAAAGCAACATAAATCTTAGCGTCATACCTTTCTCAGTTAACACTACTTGGTTTTCCATTTCTTCATATTTAGCCAATTCCTAATCAAAGAAAAGAAAAAAAAAAAGAAATGAACATCAAGGAATGATTAATAAAGCCTCAAAGCTAGAAGGTGCTTAGATCATGAAAAAAAAATGCCAAGTCATCAAGTACTAATCGCGTCCTCCTTCCATATAACACATCCATACGTAAGCTATAACGAGTCTAACAAAAGAGGGTAAAGGTCAGTAAAGCTCCATCCAGCACATAAAGGGTGGCATTGTCCCCAGCCCACATATGACTTGGCACAGGAAGAAGAGGGGATGGACAACGTGGCTTAGACATTAGGGACCTTTGTTTATGTTAGGGAGAGGGAGGAAGAAAATGATTTCAATACATTCCTCGGGAAACAAGTGCATGGTTATACAAGGCAGATGGTATACTCAAGAGTATTCAGGCATCAAACGCCCGGATGTGAAAGGTTTTTAGACCATAAGCTCTCACGAGCAGGGTCTTTCTAACCGTCTTGTATTGATTTATATTGTAACTGTACTGTCTCCCTTTATATCGTAACTGTTGGCGCTAGATAAATCCTGAATAATAATAATAATAATAATAATAATAATAATAAATATCCAATTCTATTACTTGAAAATTCAATCAAAAAAAACAACAAAAATTCCATCCTATCATTTCTCTGTAAGCGCTGTGTATTCCACCAACGGTATTGAAGGATATTCACCTTTATAAGTCGCAAAATGTCTTTACAGTCACCGGGTTTAGCTGATCGTATGATATAATTGGCCATTTTCGTTTCTTGCTCTTTTTTCCTTTTCTGACTAGACCTCTGAATGTGAAGAGTAGTAGAAGGTGTTTCTTCATTCGCGTCCCAGGGGCTTCCGCTCCTTAGTCAGTCTGGGACCCTGACTCGGCAGAGACTCCACAAACACGCCACTGTGCTCAGCTAACTTCGATGACGAAGTGTCCACGAGCTGCAACTTTTCCTATTTATGGATGCTCAATTACCCTAACCACACCCCTCCCTACCTTCTTTAACAAATGGGAGAAGGGCATTACATAACTCCTTAACAGAAAGTCTTCTTCCCCTCCCTTCTAACGTCAGAGGTTCCTGGAATTTGTGACTCACCATAGCTCTGATAGAGGTTCCAGCACCACCTAGTGTCCACTATACACTAAAGAATTCATCTTAAAACAAAAGTAATGTTTCTTTTAAATACAAAAGGGCTACATTTAAAAAAAAAATAATAATTTGCAACTTAAGATCTTAAAAGATTAATCCTTTCTAAAAAAACCTTCATTGTGCTTTCATGGTTAGAGTAAGGTTGACCATACGCTACACAATCTGATTGTACAATTTCCTTTAGATCTACCATAAACTGGATGTACTGGAAGGGCTTGCCTGATTTCACTGCATAGATTGTTTCAATTAGTTTTTTATGAAATAGTTTTAATAAAGGAGATCGTACAGAGATTGTAAGCCCGACCACAATTTTTTTTTATGTTTACAATTTCAAAAGCAGTGTTTAAAGGGGTTGTAAAGATCCATGTTTTTTCACCTTAATGCATAGAAAAAACAGAGGATAAGCGCCCCCCCCAGCCCACGTTTACTTACCTGACCCCTCGAAAGTTCCGCGTCGTGAACGCGCTGGCTTCTCGGCCGGGCTTCTCTGCTCATTCATTGGTTGATTGATAGCAGCGCAGCCATTGGCTCCCGCTGCTGTCAATCAAATCAATGAAGTGACACGCCGGGCGGCGGGGGCCGAGTGATACAGTCGGCGGCTATAGCCGCAGGCTGTATCACGGGGGCGCACCCGCAAGAACTAACCACCATGGGAGAGAGCTTCCATGAAGGGGGTTAGTTTTTGTGGGGAGGAGCCGAGACAGCCGCCGAGGGACCCCAGAAGACCAGGATCGGGGGCCACTCTGTGCAAAACGAGCTGTACAGTAGAGGTAAGTATAACATGTTTGTTATTTAAAAAAATGGGAACCTTTAGTATCCCTTTTAATATATTTCAAATCTGCAGCTTTCATGAAAATAATCCTTGGTGATCCTGCAATGAAAGACCTTGCTTAGGCACTTCTTGTTTTAAGGTGACGACGTTCTGTCCCTGTCTCCCAACTGTTCTCCTGTGTTGTCACCCTGTCACCAGGGCTTCTGATGGAGACTACAAGTGACCATTTGAAAGCATATCACACACGCATAGTCCACTTTTGTCATCAACAGCCTGAGAAATGGTATGCAGCCATTACTGGAGTACATGCACATGTAGACAGGAAGTCGCTGCGAAGAGGCTGCAGGAGATCAGCAGCAAACGTGTAAAAAAAAATAAAAAAAAAGTTGAAAACAAGTATTTTATGAGAAAAACCTAGTAATACTTTATGATGCAAAGTGCTGCAGCAAAGCAAATATCACCCCTTTAGGGCTTAGTTACATGGATGCGGAGTCTGCGTTCAGGGGCTGTGCACCCGTCTGTGCACGCCTGTCAATCTCAGCGTTTGAGATCTGCTCCATTGACTAACATAGGCTGCTTGCTTGCAGCTCGATGTTGCTCTGGATGCATAAACAAATGGTTCTTGCACACTGTACAGGCCTATGTGCCCATGTAAATAAACCCTTATAACGGTCTACTGTAACTTTTTTTTATTATTCTTTTACTCTCTGAAAAATGCTTGGTAGAATGGCTATCAATTCCTCTCCATTCCCTAACAGAAAGAGGAATACGGACATAGATTTCTATAACAAACCAGTGTTTTGAGGTCCCAACATCATTGCTGTGGCTAAGGCTGCTAGCAAACAGTGTCCAGTGAATCAGCCAGCTGATCCAAAAAAAAAACAAAAAAAAAAAAACGTATTTCTCCATCTACCTTTTGATACATCTATGGCTAACATTAGAAAGTCTTTTAATGGTAATGGTAAACAGAACCCTGAATCCTGTTAGGGCTGAAAGGCCAGGGATACAATTACTTTGTATATGTAAAGAAGAAGAGGAAACATTTGCTACTCTCAGTTTACAAGTCATTACTACAATAAAAGGCCATAACAAAGGTCTGGGTGGGGTTCTTTGTTCTCCAAACTAATGCAAATAGCATACACCTCTGCCAGGAGGAAATATATTTTAGCAAATAATCTAATGGATCCAGAGTAATGTAGGGTTTGCTTGGTTTAAAGACTTAAGCCTCGTACACACGGTCGGACTTCCATCGGACTTTTCTGTGGATTTTTGTCCGAACGGAGTTGGCCGGGCACACCCATAGCATATACACCACAGGACTTTTCTGCAAACTTTTCCAAAACTTTTTGCAACATCACGTGGTTTTTCTGCTCTTTTCTGCTCTTTACCGCCACCCTTTGGTCAACTTCTGCTATTGTTGGTTGATTTTAACATTAGTTGTTTTGTCCATCGGACAAAAGTCCGATGGTTTTCTGTACACACGGTAGGACTTTGCTCCATCGGACTTTTGTTGGGCAAAAGTTTGTCCGTTTGCAGACCCAACTTTTGTCCGATGAAAACAAAACCAAATGAAAAAAAGTTTGTCCGATGGAGCGTACACACGGTCGGATTGTTGGTCCAACTTGCTTAAAACGACGTTTGTTGGGCAAAAGTCCGACCGTGTGTACGGGGCTTAAGGGGCACGAATGTTATATTACAGGGGTGCAATCCCCCTTCTTCACACAATTCCAGTGTACAAATGAACACACTTAAAGGAAATGTAAACCCAATCCCTAAAATGTCATATACACGTTATCGTGTTAATTTAAAGTTATTGTAAAACGGAAAATTTACTATCAAATACTTACCGTAATTTTCTTTTCCTGATAGGCTCCATGGCAGCATACGTGTGGGTTGGCCCCGCCTCCATAACTACCCAATAGGACCCCACCCTATAAATTTCAGCTCTGGGCGCTCAGCCGTGTTCCGTAACTAGCCTACTCCAAGCATTGGGAGGGACTCCTGCTGCCATGGAGCCTATCAGGAAAGGAAAATTACGGTAAGTATTTGATAGTAAATTTTCAGTTTTCCTGACATGCTCCATGGCAGCATACGTGTGGGAAATAACTTGCCAAACACACCCGGGTGGGCAAAATGCTGAGGCAAGAAAATACATTTATTTAACACTGTCAACCGACAGAACTTGTAAACCAAAATTCAGTGATGATAAGGCAGCTGGTTTGACACAATAGTGGGAAACAAAAGTATTAATAGACGACCAAGAGGCCGCTCTGCATATAACGTCAGGTGCGACATTTCGAGAGGCTGCCCAAGAAGTTGAGATGCTCCGAGTTCAGTGCGCAGTTACTGCCTCTGGAGGAGTCAAACCTTTTGCTTTGTAAGCCCTTTGGATGGTCTGAACTATCCATGCCGCAATAGATCTGATTGAGGCCCGTTTTCCTCTGTTCTTTCAATTAAGAAGAATGAAAAGAAAGTCTGTTTGTCTGAAAGATTCTGTCATTTCCAGGTATTGACTTAATGTGTGGCCCACATCAAGGGGATCAAGGGGATGAACATCTTGACCTTCAGAATTTCCAAAAGTGGGCAGTACAATTTCCTGATTTTCATGAAAGATAGATGTAACTTTAGGGTTTGAGCCCAGCATGGGAATTAATACTGCTCTATCTGGGAAAAAGGTCAGGAAAGGCTCTTTTGAACCCAAGTTTATGATATCAGACACTCTTTTAGCTGAGGTGACCGCTACTAGGAAGACAGTCTTGAGAGTAAGATCTTTTGCCGAAAGAGATTTTTCAGGAGGTTTTTCAAGAGGTTTTTTGTGCTGAGTGTGGCAAGATAGTCCAGTACAAGAGGCAGGTCCCATTTGGGGAACCTCAGTTTTCTCTGTGGTCTAAGCCTGACAGCACCCTTAAAGAACTGGCGAATCAGGGGATGATTGGCCCAAGATATTCCTGTAAATGCCGAGATGGCTGAGATTTGCACTCAAAGAGAGTTTACTGCTAAAGGCAAGTCCAAACCTGTTTGTAAAAAACTAAGTATATCCTGGACTTCTGGAGAATTACAAGAATTAGCTCTGGAAGACATGATCCTTAAAATTTTGACCAGATACGCTCATAAACTCTGTTGGTGCTATTTTTTCTAGCATTAAGGAGAGTCGACATGGCTTCTTCTGGACATCCTAAGGCTTCCAGCCTTCCCCTCTCAAGAACCATACCCTGAGGTGCAGATGAGCCAGGCATGGGTGCAAAGTTGTGCCCTGAGACAGGAGATCCGGTCTGAGAGGTAGAGGGATTGAGTCCCGATAACTGAGAGATGTCAAGAGGGGGAACCATGGCCTGTTGGGCCAGAACGGAATCACTGCTATGATTTCTACTCCCTCTGATCTGAGTCTGCAAAGAAACTGAAGTATCACAGGTACTGGAGGAAAGGCATAAGCCTGGCTGAATCTCCACCGGGCCGAGAGGGCATCTATCCCATAGGCTTGGGGATCCTGGAACCTCGAATAATACTTGGTCAACTTGTGGTTGCATGGGGACGCAAACAGATCCACTTCTGGAGACACTCCCAGAGTTAGAAGAACATTGAATACCTCTATGTGTAGAGACCATTAGTTGTTTTTCATTTGAGTTTGTGATAGAAAGTCCGCTTGTACATTCTGGACCCCCGGAATGTTCACTGCCGAGATGTTGCATAGGTACTTCTGAGCCCAGATCATTATTGGCTCCACTTCCCAGAGTAAGGACCAGCTGCGGGTTCCACCCTGCTTCCTTATGTAAGCAACTGCAGTTGTGTTGTCCATCCTGAGCATCACAGAAGAATCTGTTAACAGATGACGGAAGGATGAGCGCCTGGAAGGCAGCCTGCAACTCTAGTATGTTGGATACAATTCCCTGGGATGGTGTGCTCCACCTGCCCTGGGCTATTTGCGACAGGCAATGAGCGCCCCAGCCCTGATTGCTGGCATCCGAGGTTACTGTAACCCAAGTGATGGGACAGATCGAGTGACAGTTGCAGAGATTTTTCCCTTTAAGTCACCAAAGAAGAGATTCCCTTATGGATGGAGTGAGCCTGATGCGTTGACTCTTGCTGGGAGAGTCCCATTGCTGCAGGAACCCTTTTTGGAATGGGAGAGTGTGCCACTGAGCCCACTTCACCATAGGGATGGTGGCTGCCATGGTGCCAATTACCTTCAGACATTGAAGAGCAGACAGGTGAGAGGAAGCAAGTGTTGCGCGGATCCTGTCCCGGATTACTGCAATCTTTTCTTTGGGCAATGAAATGGTGCCATCTATTGTGTTGAAGAGTGCACCTAGAAACACAAGGAACTGTGTTGGAATGAGATGACTCTTCTCCAAATTCAGGAGCCACCCGAATTCTTGGAGAGTGGCAATTACTATATTCCTGTGTTCCAGGAGTTGACTTCTGTCTTGAGCTAGAAGTAAGAGGTTGTCTAGGTAGTAATGAAGACGAACTCCTTTCACTCGGAGCAGAGCCACAATGGCTAACAGAACCTTGGAGAATACCCGAGGAGATGTTGTGAGACCAAAAGGTAGGCAGGTGAACTGTAAGTGTTGATTGCCTACAGCAAAGCGGAGGTACCTTTGATAGTCTGCAGCCACTGGAACGTGAAAATATGCATCCTTCAGATCTATTGACACTAACCAATCTCCTGGATGGACTGACTGCTGGATTGTCAATAGTGACTCCATTTTGAATCTTTCTTTCCAAATAAATCGGTTGAGATGCGTTAGGTCTATTACTGGTCTCCAGGTACCATTCTTTTTCTGTACCATGAACAACTGGGAGTACATGCCTTCTCCTCGTTCGCCCTCTGGAACAGTAATGGCTGCGCCTTGAGTCAATAAAGAGCTTACGTAAGTTAGTAAGACTTGTTTCTTTTCCTCTGAACTTGGAAGACTTGTAGGTATGTATCTGAGCCTGGGGGCGCTGTTGAAGACCCACGTGTGGCCTGAAGAGACCGTCTTGATGGTCCAAAAATCTTGAATTGAGGCCGCCCAAACATGCCGAAAGTGGAGAAGACGTGCCCCCACCTGACATGTTTGGACAGGCCAAATTTCAAAAAGACTTAGTAGACTCCCAACTACCAGACGGAGTACTTTTAGTTGGCTTCTTGAAAGAGGACTGTCTGGACTTCCAGGTCCTTAAAAATTCACGACCAGGTCTGTAGCTGCGTGCTTCCCTTGCACAATCTGTATTTTGTGCCCTCGAAAAAATGTGTTTCTGGTTTTGCAAATGCCTATCTTGAGGGAGGAACCCAGACTTACCACCCGTGGCCCGGGAAATGGCATTATCGAGTTTATTGCCAAAGAGAGAGGAGCCCTCACAGGGAATGCGGCACCAAGCTTGCTTTGAAGCTGGATCCACCGACCAGGGACGGAGCCATAAAGCGTGGCGGGCAGTAACCTCTGACAACATTACTTGAGCCACTAGGCAAATAATATCAATAGAGGCTTCCCCCAAAAAGGCAGATGCTAGCCTGATTTCCTGAATAGGAGAGCTTTTTGCCATTTCTTCAGAGATACGTCTGAGGGAATCATCCACATTGTCTGACCATGCTTCTAGGGCTTTTGAGACAGCTGCTAAAGCCAGAATTGGTTTACAGACTAATCCTGCTGTCAGATTCGCTTCAGGTCCGAGTCAATCCAACTCTCTAGAGGATCTTTAAATGAGACCGTATCTTCCAGAGGAAGAGTTACATATCTAACCAGACGCATTAAAGCTGCATCAACCAAGGGAGCTGAATCAAGGTGCTTTACCTCTTCTTCCTTAAAAGGATATAATTTTGCAATTTTTGACTGCATAGAACTTTTCTTATCCATTTTACCCCATTCTTCTCAGATAATGGCACCCACTTCCGTGACAAAAGGGAAAAAATGTAGCTCCTTACTGAGCTGTTTAAAAAGTTTTCTTTGTTTGGGAGGAGATATAACTGGATCTTCCCAATTCAGAACTTCCTTAACTGCTTTCACTAAAGCAGGAACTAAGGCATAATCAAAGCCCAGCCCAGGATCATCCACTTCCGAACCACTTTCTGAGGGAGGAGCTGAGGGATGGCTGGGTTGAGAGACTTCCAGCGTCTCATGCACTTGTCCCTGTTCTAATGAGGGAATCAGTGGGTCTGGAGGAGAATCATGCTGCATTCTGGCATCTTTCTCTTGTAGCGACTCGTTCACGACCCGCTTAACCAATGCTTCCAGGTGTTTATCTGCACCTTCCCTCTCATTGGCTGCCTTTGAGAAACAATGGTCACAAAGGGACTTGCTGGCAGGAACCGGAGCCCTGCACCCCCAACATAGTCTCTCTGACCTCTTGCTGTGAGATGAAGGGGGGGGGGGGGAGTGTCTCTACTGGGACGTCCGGATTTAAAAGAACCATGGTGTCTAGAGCCAGACGAGGAGTGCCGGTGGTATGATTTAGAGGACCCGCTGCGTCTGCGGGAACTATTATTTTGTTCAGACCTAGAAGGCAGAGTTGCCACCTCATCCCTTTAAACCTGAACACATATGAATTACACAGGTTCTGTGGCTGATTAAGGTGATAATTAAACTCACTTGGTGCCTCATCTGCATTTAATTAGCCTCAGAACCTGTGTAATTCATGGGTGTTCGGGTTTAAAGGGATGAGGTGGTAACCCTACTAGAAGGGCTGAGAAAGGAAAGACAAACAGAGAGAGAGAGAGAGAGAGAGAAAAGGCACAAAGTCACAATGATGCCCTACACTCCACTCTCTTCCCCCCTCAGCAGGCAGAATAAAAGGATATTTTTTCCAATCTTACCTGCTGCAAGAGGGTTGGCCACCGGGAGGCAGTGAAGAGTCCATGATAATTCAGGAAACTGCAGGTGGGAAAGCAACATCAGATTCATCAACAGGAACAAAACAAAAATTCAGACCCTTCTGAATTGTAACTTACCTGGGGTAAGCTCTGCAGGTGCTCAGGGAAGTTGCCGCTATGCCCACGATCATTCCCGGCATTTACAGGTATAGCGATACCCTCAGTTTAAGAGGGCTGCTTGTTTGTTTTGGGCCTTGTAATGCTCCGCTATCAACCCCTGGCAATCGGCTCTAACCTCTCATAGCACAGTTAGGAAAGGGGAAAAGATGACCCAACTGCAATATATCTATACTGTTAGGCCCCATGCACACGAGACGCCGGTGCAAACTCTGCTGAACACACGTTTTTAAAGGCTAAAACCGGCGTTTAAAAACGCCCGTTTTGCCGCGATTTTAGCGGCGTTTTACCGCGTTTGCGTCTATAGGCGTTTAGCTAAGAAACATCATAAGACCCTCCCTAAGCTCAAAAAACATTATTATTTAACCATTTCAGCCATTTTGGGAGACCAGCAGCTGAGAGAGCAGCAGTGTACTTGTATTTAGCCTAGCACTTACCACATCATCTGCCACAAGCTGTGGATTGTCCACTTGCCACGTCACCTGCCACAAGTTGTGGAATGTTCACTTGCCACGTCACCTGGCCATGTCACCTGGCCACGTCACCTGCCACAAGTTGTGCATTGTCCACTTGCCACCGTCACCTGGCCACGTCACATGCCACAAGTTGTGAATTGTCCACTTGCCACGTCACCTGCCACGTCACCTGGCCACAAGTTGTGGATTGTCCACTTGCCACATCACCTGGCCACGTCACCTGCCACAAGTTGTGGAATGTTCACCTGCCACGTCACCTGGCCACGTCACCTGCCACGTCACCTGCCACAAGTTGTGGAATGTTCACCTGCCACGTCACCTGGCCATGTCACCTGGCCACGTCACCTGCCACAAGTTGTGCATTGTCCACTTGCCATGTCACCTGGCCACATCACCTGCCACGTCACCTGGCCACGTCACCTGCCACAATTTGTGGATTTCCACCTGCCACGTCACCTGGCCACAAGTTGTGGATTGTCCACTTGCCACGTCACCTGCCACATCACCTGCCATGTCACCTGGCCACGTCACATGCCACGTCACCTGGCCACGTCACCTGCCACAAGTTGTGGATTGTCCACTTGCCACGTCACCTGCCACGTCACCTGCCATGTCACCTGGCCACGTCACATGCCACGTCACCTGCCACAATTTGTGGCTTTCCACCTGCCACGTCACCTGGCCACGTCACCTGCCACAAGTTGTGGATTGTCCACTTGCCACGTCACCTGCCACGTCACCTGCCATGTCACCTGGCCACGTCACATGCCACGTCACCTGCCACAATTTGTGGCTTTCCACCTGCCACGTCACCTGGCCACGTCACCTGCCACAATTTGTGGATTTCCACCTGCCACGTCACCTGGCAACATCACCTGCCACAAGTTGTGGATTGTCCACTTGCCACGTCACCTGCCACAAGTTGTGGATTGTCTACAGTGCAATGCAAGCAATTACAGTTTTTTTCATATTTTTTTGATGGTTTTTCATCATTTGCCATCATTTTTGAGATTTCTAATGTAAAAAAATAGGTCACCTTTAAAAACGCTAATAAACGAAATCGCGGCAAAACGCAGGTACCGCGTTTTGCCGCGTTTAGCCGCGTTTTGCGTCTGAAACGTGGAAAACTTTTGCGTCTGAACCCATTTTTTTACTTCTGGAAAAACGAGGTTAAAACGCAACTGCCTAAAAACGGCAATAAACGAGACTGTGTGCATGGACACATAGGATAACATTGAATGGGTTCAGGAGCAGTTGAAAAAAGTGTCCAACTGCCTCTGAACGCGCGTTTAACAGCAAATAACAGTGTCTCGTGTGCATGGGGCCTTATATGGTACAACCCCCTTTCCATGTCCCAGCACAGTAATTGACACTGACCACCAAATTACTTAACTATAACTTTTTACTATTGGTAAAGGTATAAAATATAATTTGCATACAATATCTCATGCAGATCCCTGCAATATAGGTGCACGCATTAAAAGAGTATAACATTCAATAATGCAGTAACAATAAAATATCCCCGCTGCAGCTATCCTCCCTCGTGAGCAAAAAATGGCGCCCAGCGATGTCCTATACTACCCAGTCAGGCCTGACTATAACTTGGGGTATAGTTTGTAGAAGAATCTTCGCTAGCAACTCTCGGTGGTGCACATAAGAAACAAACTGTAATCCAGTAGGGGTAGCAAATAATCGCTAACTTGGTAAAGCTGGAGAGACTGATAAACTCAGTTCAGCAGACAGTCTCTCCAAAGTGTAACTGTGGTCAATGATGGGCCTAGGCAAAGTTAATAGGCAACAAAGTTACTTAGATGTGGTTCTGAGCTGGCGCTCTCTCAACCAGACCGGACCGACTCCTGTCCGGTATCTCCGCTACGGTGAGTTGCTACACCGTGCCCACGATGCACCGGGTCTTCGGTCCTCCAAAAGATGGTGGCACCTCAGGTGGATCGGATGCTCCGTAGGCTCCTCGGTGGAACGGAAGGCTCTCTGGAACAAAGTGCAAGGCCCAGGCTTCAGGCCTTGCACGCGCAGCAGGTGATTGCAGGGATCCTCTTGCAGGGAGGGCGGCGTTCCAAGAGAGAGAGCAAGGCTCCTCCTCCCCCTTTTAAAGTCCACCCCAGCAGTTCTTGCGTGGGGAAATGCACCCTGGGTGCCCTCAAAGCGTGCTGGGAACTGTAGTTTTGTGGGTGAAAACGATACCCCGCTACACACTCCCCCCGCTTGAAATCTTTGGTCCCCCAAAGACAGTATCAACAGTAGGAAAACACAAACTCATTAAGGGCAGCTAGAGAAGTTGGCAGAGGAAACTCCCACCAAAAACGGGGAAGGGAGCTTGTCCTGCCCACTGGTTACATCAATGGGGTTGACCTGCCTAACTGTGCCAGAGAGTGAGCTGGGGTTGCCTTCCACCAAATGCACGGCAGAAGGATCAGATGTTGGTAATGTCCTTCGAGCAGTGGTTACTGTATCCTCAGAACTCTCCCCCATCTGGGTATAGGTTAACTTCCGAGGAGGACGAATGGTTCTCTTGGCTCTTTGTTCTCTTGGGGTGACTGTTTCATCCCTCACTGTATTCTCTTCTGGAGTAGGTACACTGGGCTCCAACATTTCTGGTACATCCAGATCAGGTGCAGGAAGATGTTGGAAGTAATCTTGATGATCAGCAGAAGGTGACCATATGGCATCTTCCCACTCTTCAGACAGAGGGCTAGACGAAACAAACTCAGTGGCTTCCACATTCAATGTACTATCCACAGTACCTTCAGAGGGTGGAAGATCTATAGACATGGGTTCTGGGGTTTGAGAAGGCCACAACCATCCAAGCTCTTCTTCTTCACTCTGATCAAAGACATCCATTTCTCCAGACTGAGACACCTGAGACCGAGTGTTTGGCCTAGGTGTCTCCAAGCTTGAGGATGATCCAGGGGAATCTTCTACAGAAGGTATCCGAACCACTTCTGAAAGTGGAAGTAAGTGGTTTCTGTGCCATGTCTTCAGCGGCCCTATCTTCCCTTCTGGTTTTAGCTGATACACCGGCAGGTCTGGCAACTTCTTACAGATCACGTATGGTTCCGGTCTCCATCTGTCTGCTAATTTATGCTTCCCTGGAACTCCTAGGTTTCGCAGCAGCACTCTGTCTCCTGGCTGTAGGTCCTAGATTCGAACTTTGAGGTCAAAGTTCCTCTTGTTCCGGGCTCCTCTTTGCTCTGAGGCCACTTGGGCCTGTTCAAAAGCTAGCTTCAAACTCTTCCCCAGTCTGTCTACATATCCCTTATGTGAGGTGGCTGAAGTGCGATCCGTTGATATGCCGAATGCCAGATCCACAGGCAGTCTTGCTTCCCTGACAAACATAAGGCGATATGGAGAGTACCCAGTGGCATCGCTAGTGGTACTGTTGTAAGCATGCACGATGGCTGCTATGTGCTTGCTCCAATGCTGCTTCTGCTCACTGGTCTTTGGCTGGAAAAGCCTGGGCATAACGGGTGAAATGGTCGGTTATCACCAGAACATTTCCTTGTCCACTTAAGTCAGGTTCCAGACAGAGAAAGTCAATGCACACCAAGTCCAAGGGTCCTTGACTCTGCAGATGGCCCATTGGGGCAGCTTGATGTGGCAATGTCTTCCTCTGGATACAGCGTGCACAGGATTGGCAGTACTCCTCCACTTCAGCCCGCATACAAGGCCAATAGAACCTATCCCTTACAAGTTGGAATGTTCGTTCGGCCCCCAAGGGGCCATGATTATCATGTAAGGCAGCCAAAACAGTTCTTCTGTATTTCTCTGGCAGAAACAGCTGCCACTTCTCTTCCAGGTCATCGGAGGGGCCCCTTTGGTAGACCACCCCTTGATGCACCGGCAACTTGTCCCATTCCTTGTGGACCAACCGGGCCACCTTTGAGTGGTCCTTCAGGAGTCTGCTTTGATCCTGGTCCTCCAATGTCTCCAATGCTAATCTTCCCCAAGGATCTTCCAACTGGTCTCTCCTTAGTTCCTTTTTAGACAGTTTTGGCAGGTCATCCTCTCCAACTTGGGTCACATTGCAGTAACACTTTGGCACCCCCACCGCAGAAACACCGATCTCTTCAGCCCTTGACCCACCACTAGCTTGAAGTTGTACCCCTTGGCACAAGGCCCGTACCCCATCTGGGGTTACCTGGGTCCAATCTTCTGGATGGTGGGTGGGTGCGTGGCCTCTTCTGGACAATGCGTCTGCATCACGGTTTCCAGCTCTGGGCCTATACTTCAGGCTGAAGTTGAATCCGGCTAGGGCTGCTAACCAACGGTGACCCGTGGCATCCAGCTTGGCTGTGGTGAAGAGATAAGTGAGTGGATTATTGTCAGTCTTTACTGTGAAGTCAGCTCCATACAGGTAATCTCTGAATTTATCCATGACTGCCCATTTTAGGGCCAGGAACTCCAACTTGTGGGTGGGTTAGTTCTTTTCTGCGGGTGCCAGACTTCTACTAACGTAGGCAACTGGGCGCAACTGCCCTTCATATTCTTGGTATAGCACCCCTCCTAGACCATCATGGCTGGCATCTACATGCAGTTCATATGGCTTCTTGGGATCAGCATAGGCCAGGACTGGTGCAGTGGTAAGACTCTTCTTTAACATCTGGAAGGCTTCTTCGCACTCCCCCGTCCACTGGTCTTCCACGGACTCTCCAGGCTTCCTGGGGCCAGTATCATCCTCCTCTCCTTCCGTCTTCAGTAGCTCGTTTAGGGGTTTGGCAATTTTTGCAAATTCTTCCACAAATCTACGGTAGTAGGAACAGAAGCCTAGGAAGGATCTGAGCTCAGTCACTGTGGTTGGTCTGGGCCAGGAGGTGACTGCATCCAGTTTATCAGGGTCTGTAGACACTCCTTCTGCAGCTACTATGTGCCCCAGATAGTGGACCGAGGACTGGTAGAACTGGCATTTTTCTCTGGAGAGTTTTAGTCCCTCTTCACTGAGTCTCTTCAGGACTTTCTCCAATCTTTCTTCATGCTCCTCCAGAGTCTTCCCAAAGACAATGATGTCGTCTAGATACACCAGGACTTTGATCAGATTCATGTCCCCAGCGGTCTTCTCCATCAACCTCTGAAAAGTAGCGGGGGCTCCCGACAGGCCTTGGGGCATCCTATTGAATTAATAGAATCCCACTGGGGTGATGAAGGCCGTCTTCTCCTTATCTTCAGGGTGCATTGGGATTTGATAATACCCACTCTTCAGATCCATGACACTGAACGACTTGGCCCCAGACAGACTCTGCAAAGCATCTTCTATCCTGGGGGTAGTGTACTGGTCGGGTATGGTCCTCCTGTTGAGAGTCCTATAGTCTATGCAGAGTCTAAGCGACCCGTTTTTCTTCCTTACCACCACGATGGGTGAGGCATATGGACTTCTGGACTCTCGGATGACCCCTGTCCTCTTTAGCTCTGACAACTGCTCACGCAATTCTTCCAGGTCAGCCAGTGGAACTCTTCGGACCCTCTCCCGAAAGGGTTTGTCTTCTTGAAGACGGATTTTATGGGTGGCACTTCTCACACACCCCACATCAAACTCATCTTCTGAGAATATTCTTCTCCACCTAGTCAGCTGAGCCTTGGCTCTCTCCTTCCATTTCAGTGGCAAGGCGGTATCTTCAAGGCAGAGCTCCTCCAGGGTGGCTTCTCCTTCTTTGGACTTCAATTCAGACAGGGTCACTGGGGTAGCAGGGTTCACCTTGCCCAGTAGTACCCGGGCTGGAATCTTCACAGGTGAATTAGTGACATTTCTGACACTCACTGGAATCTGGCCCTTGGCTTTCTTCAGTGCCCTCAATGGGACCACTTCAGGGAGTACTTCCAATCCTTGGTGAGTGTTGAA
Source organism: Rana muscosa (assembly GCA_029206835.1). NCBI lineage: Eukaryota > Metazoa > Chordata > Amphibia > Anura > Ranidae > Rana > Rana muscosa. The sequence continues at coordinate 213,504,380 of CM055117.1, read as the reverse complement.
GGGGTCTGGTTCCACGACCACAAAGGGACCCGGCTGCTCCCAGGAGAGTTTTACCGTAGCCTGAAGACAGGTCACCTCTTCTAGACAGTCTCCAGACTCTTCCCAAACCCTCTTACGGGGCCTTTTGCTCCAGGATCATCTTCAGGTAGACCTGTTGCAGCATGGGGTGAATCTTCTGTTTGGGGGAACTCCGCTCTTGCACTAACGGGGTCAGCAGCCTCTGGACCAAGTCAGTGTTGGTCCCTATCAACATGGACATCGTGTTGGCTCCTGGTGGGCGAGGGCAAACCACCGCCAGGGTGTCAAAGACTTCGGCCTTCCCGGTCACAGAGGGGTCAAAGGCCAGCCTGATTGACGCATAACCGTCGTAGGGGAAACTGCGAGTGCCAATCCTCCCTATCTTCAGGTCTTCCAGCTTCTGCAAAGGCACGTGACTCAAATGCTTCTGATAAAAGTCTCTGTATAAGAGAGTCACCTGGGCTCCCGTGTCTAGGAGTGCCTTTGTGTAGACTCCCTCCACTTGAACGGAGACTAGAGGGGAGGGTCCAACTTATTCGGGAACTTCCTAGGAGGAATTTTCTCCTTTGGACTCCTTGATTTTTCCAATGGTATTTTCTTCTTTTTCTACTTCTCTCTGGACCTCAACCCTTTTTGGACCTGGTATGCATTGATCTTTTTCCGGTTGTCAAATTTCAACTCCCGACAGGCGGTATGGGGTGTTTTATGAGGGGCATCGTTTCCCTTCTCTTTTTGCTCTGATTGTTTTTGGATCTTCTTGGAGCTTTCTGTAGGTAGTGGGCGCCCGGCTAACTCCTTCACCGGGGCCCTCTGATGTTTTCCGTCGGCTGGTACTGAGATCCCCTGTTCTTCCTTGGGCTGGTACACACTCTTTCTGGGTGACCAATTCCTCCACAATTCAAGCAGATAATCTCCTTCCTCTTTTTTGGGGATGCTGGAATAGGAACATTCCGGTCCGGTTCCTTCTGGATCTCTTCCTTCTCGTTGGCTCCTGAATTCTTGGCCAATAAAGCGGTCAACAAGTCCAGTACTTGGGCCATTTGAGACTTCAAGGTTTCCACTTCTGAGTCACGTTCGGTAACTACTGTCGTTCTGACTCCCACTGAAACAGGTGGGGCAGTCTTCTCGACCCCCTCTTGATCCTTCATCAAGGCCTCTTCGTCCCTTATGATCCGCACAAGGTCTGTGTAATTCAGAGCCATGACTCCGTCAGAGGTCTTCAGGTGAAGCCAAACTGGATCTGACCGTAAGGCTCCCCTCAGGATCTGCTTCATCCTGGTAGCGTCTATAACCTGTGGCTGCATTCCTTTTTTCAGTACAATCTGGCACAGCATTCTATTCAGTCTCCGGACATACTCGGACAACTTCTCCCTCGGCTGTTGAAAGGTGTGTTCAAATTGATACACCAGCTCCGATACCTTCTCCAGCTGGCCAAATTCCTCCTGCAACATAGACAGATAATCCATTGCTGTACACACAGTATTGCTGCACCTAAGATTTTTCACAGCCTCAGCAGCAGGACCCTTCAAGCTCTCACTGATGCGCTGCTTCTTCTGCGCTTCTGGGACTTCCCAGCCTTCTACTGCCTGCATTGCCTGCTCAATCCAGGTATCGAAATCTTCCTCCCCGGGTGGCACAGGTTGTGTTCCTGAAAACACCCAGAGTTTCCGGTACCCGGCTTCCACATGCACCGTGTTGTTTTTCTGGCACTTAACAACAAAGTCTCCCAACGCAGTCAGCAGTTCCGGCCCTATGGCGGTCAGGGGTGACTTTGGGGCTTTTTTTTCGCTACTGCCTCCCATTTTGTGGAAAAGTGACGGAGATAACTGCGGGGAGGTCCGTGGAGACTTTTCCTTCACAGCCCCAGTATGCACTAAGCGATACGTTCTGTCATCTATGTCTTTTACACTCTGCCCTTTAAACTCTTCTGGGACTCCTCTTGTCAATTCTATTAGTGCATATGCCCCCGAGGTATCTGTCTTCACATCCACCGCCCATGCTTTCCAGTTTGGGGATATTGACATTATCAGCTGCTTTACCTCTTCTTTTTCCTGGATCCCTCCCGAGAGTTCAATAGCTACCGCTACCGTGGATCCACAGCCTCCTCTGCGCACCATTGTGTCACTGTCTGCGAGTCCATGCTGGTATTTCAGACCGCCTTGATTGCAGCGTGCAATATACAAGGATCCCGGAACCGAGCCCCCACGTATAGCGATACCCTCAGTTTAAGAGGGCTGCTTGTTTGTTTTGGGCCTTGTAATGCTCCGCTATCAACCCCTGGCAATCGGCTCTAACCTCTCGTAGCACAGTTAGGAAAGGGGAAAAGATGACCCAACTGCAATATATCTATACTGTTATATGGTACAACCCCCTTTCCGTGTCCCAGCACAGTAATTGACACTGACCACCAAATTACTTAACTATAACTTTTTACTATTGGTAAAGGTATAAAAGGTAATTTGCATACAATATCTCATGCAGATCCCTGCAATATAGGTGCACGCATTAAAAGAGTATAACATTCAATAATGCAGTAACAATAAAATATCCCCGCTGCAGCTATCCTCCCTCGTGAGCAAACAATGGCACCCAGCGATGTCCTATACTACCCAGTCAGGCCTGACTATAACTTGGGGTATAGTTTGTAGAAGAATCTTCGCTAGCAACTCTCGGTGGTGCACATAAGAAACAAACTGTAATCCAGTAGGGGTAGCAAATAATCGCTAACTTGGTAAAGCTGGAGAGACTGATAAACTCAGTTCAGCAGACAGTCTCTCCAAAGTATAACTGTGGTCAATGATGGGCCTAGGCAAAGTTAATAGGCAACAAAGTTACTTAGATGTGGTTCTGAGCTGGCACTCTCTCACCCAGACCGGACCGACTCCTGTCCGGTACCTCCGCTACGGTGAGTTGCTTCACCGTGCCCACGATGCACCGGGTCTTCGGTCCTCCAGAAGATGGTGGCACCTCAGGTGGATCGGATGCTCCGCAGGCTCCTCGGTGGAATGGAAGGCTCTCTGGAACAAAGTGTGAGGGCCAGGCTTTAGGCCTTGCACGCGCAGCAGGTGATTGCAGGGATCCTCTTGCAGGGAGGGCGGCGTTCCAAGAGAGAGAGCGAGGCTCCTCTTCCCCCTTTTAAAGTCCACCCCAGCAGTCCTTGCACGGGGAAATGCACCCTGGGTGCCCTCAAAGCATGCTGGGAACTGTAGTTTTGTGGGTGAAAATGATACCCCGCTACGCAGGCTTCCCCAAGCTTTTTAAAATTGGCGCCGCATGACGTCATGGCCACGCCAGGCCCGCGATTCTCACACGCATGCGCGAACCAGGCCTCGCTTTCGTTCCGGGCCGAGCATGCGCAGACCGCGGATGAACTCGGAAGTAAGAGGGAGCGGCGGCTGGAACGCACAGGGAACCAGCTTGCTAGGCATAAAATGACAAAGGAAAGAAAAACAAAAGGCAGATGCATATACAAAACCACAAACATAAACACTGCTGCCATGAAGGCGATACAGCTTACCACCACCTACGATCGATTCGGCCAGGGACACCGCATCCATACACACACCGGGCTTTCAGCAGATAATGGCCACCTGCACACTGCTAGGTAATCAGGCCTGTGCATGCTCATCTCTCCAGTGGAAGACATAATCTAGCTCTTCAGCGCTACTCTGCAATACACTCCATACCCTGCTTAACAGTCAAGGCTTAACGGAGGGATGAGACACCACATCGTCGGCCGATCTTGATCGTAGGAACAATATTCTTCAGGTAGCAGAACTAAAACATATAGTCCTACGGAGGAGGACAAAAAAGAAACACGGCTGAGAGCCCAGAGCTGAAATTTATAGGGAGGGGTCCTATTGGGTAGTTATGAAGGCGGGGCCAAACCACACGTATGCTGCCATGGAGCATGTCAGGAACGTTTTTTTTTTTCCAAACAGGTTTTTATTTACTCGCTCTGTGCAATGGTATTAAGCAGACCCAAGCCTCCTCTTCTGCGGTCCCCCCACCAGTCCTCTTGGCTCGTCCCCTTCTCTTTGTGCCACTATAGGAAGCCGCTTCCTATGGTAACACATGTGCAATTAGATTTTTGATTGGAAATTGAACTTTCCATGAATAAGCTCCCTTTACTGTTAAATAGATATTTATCCCAATATCACCACTATTTAAAAAAAAAAAATTGGTGTATCCCCAATAGGCTCTGGGTATATATGTGGATATATGCTTCGGATAGAACACAATTCTTAATCTGATGCCGCGTACACACGATCGTGTGTACGCGGCATTACAGTTTTGTCACTTGAACACTATTGTATTTCTACAAGGAGGCAGTGGAGTTGATATAATAAAAGTGGAGAGTGCAAAATCTGATGTAGCTGTGCATGGTAACCAATCAACTTTTAACTTTAGCTTGTTCGATTAACCACTTAAGGATCTCTTTCTGAGATTTGGTGTTTACAAGTTAAAAACAGTTTTTTTTGCTTGAAAATTACTTAGAACCCCCCAAACATTATATATATTTTTTCTAACAGCCTAGAGAATATAATGGTGGTCGTTGCAATACTTTTTGTCACACCGTATTCGCGCAGCGGTCTTACAAGCGCACTTTTTTTATGGAAAAAAAAATGTGACAGCAGTAAAGTTAGCCCAATTTTTTTTATATTGTGAAAGATAATGTTACACCGAGTAAATTGATACCCAACATGTCACGCTTCAAAATTGCACCCGCTCGTGGAATGGCGACAAACTTTTACCCTTAAAAATCTCCATAGGCGACGTTTAAAAATTCTACAGTTTGCATGTTTTGAGTTAGAGAGGAGGTCTAGGACTAGATCTATTGCTCTCACTCTAACGATCGCGGCGATACCTCACATATGTGGTTTGAACGTTTTCATATGCCAGCGCTGCTCACATATGTGTTTGCTTCTGCACGCAAGCTCGGCGGGACGGGGCGCGTTTAACATTTTCTTTTCATTATTTATTTTACATTTATTTTTAATCTGTTCTTTTTTAAAAAAAAAATTAGGTCACTTTTATTCCTATTATCAGGAATGTAAACATCCCTTGTAATAGAAAAAAAGCATGACAGGACCTCTTAAATATGAGATCTGGGGTTTAAAAAGACCTCAGATCTCATATTTACACTAAAATGCAATAAAAAAATATATGTTTTAATGTCATTTAACCACTTAAGCAACCGACCAATATGAAGCTAAAGGACCAGGCCCCTTTTTGCGAATCGGCACTGCGTCGTTTTAACTGACAATTGCGCGGTCGTGCGACGTGGTTTCCAAATAAAATTGGCGTCCTTTTTCTCCCACAAATAGAGCTTTCTTTTGGTGGTATTTGATCACCTCTGCGGTTTTTATTTGTTGCGCTATAAACAAAAATAGAGCGACAATTTTGAAAAAAATTCAATATTTTTTACTTTTTGCTATAATAAATATCCACCAAAAATATATAAAAAAAACATTTTTTTTTCCTTAGTTTAGGCCGATACGTATTCTTCTACATATTTTTGGTAAAAAAAAAATCGCAATCAGCGTTTATTGATTAGTTTGCGCAAAAGTTATAGCGTTTACAAAATAGGGGGTAGTTTTATGGCATTTTTATAATTTTTTTTTTTTTTTTTTTACTAGTTATGGCGGCGATCAGCGATTTATTTTTCGTGACTACGACATTATGGCGGACACATCGGACACTTTTGACACATTTTTGGGACCATTGTCATTTTCACAGCGATCAGTGCTATAAAAATGCACTGGTTACTGCGAAAATGACACTGGCAGTGAAGGGGTTAACCACTAGGTGGCGCTGTAGGGGTTAAGTGTACCCTAAGAAGTGATTCTTACTGTAGGGGGCGTGGCTACACGTTACACGTCACTGATCGTCTGTTCCGATGACAGGGAACAGACGATCACTGACATGCCACGGAGAAGAACGGGGAAAGGTTTGTTTACACTCACCTCTCCCCGTTCTTCAGCTCTGTGACCCGATCGTGGGACACCGGCGGCGATCAGGTCCCGCGGACGCGGTCACGGAGCTCAGGACCGGGTCGTGAGCGACCCACGGCTGGGCTTTTAAAGGGCAACGTACCTGTATGTTGATGTGCCCAGCCGTGCCATTCTGCCGACGAATATCGTCGGCAGAGCATTGGGTGGAAGTGACGTTTTGACGTCGCTTCCGCCCTGCAATAATATGGAGATGGGTGGGGGCCATCTTCCCCTCACTTGTCTCCATGTCAGCCTAAGGAGAGGATGGGATCGCCTCCGTCGCTACCGACGGCTCCGGGAGGCGGCGGAGGACACCGGAGAGCGGCAGGAGGAGGGGGCCCTCTCCCGCCGCCGAGAAAAGTGATGTCGCAGCGACCGCCCACTCTTGAAGAGGATACCGGGGTTATGGTAGTTAGCTGCTACCATAACAACGGTATTCCTCTTCAAAGTAGCGACGTAAAACTATGCCAGGTGGCCTGGAAGTGGTTAAAGTAGAACTATAGGCAAAACTTTTTTTTTTTTTTTTTAGATAGAGTAGTGAGGGTTATAACCCCATCAATTTTTTTTTTGCCCATCTGTGTCCCATTGCAGAGATTTCCCTTCACTTCCTGTCCCATAGCCAAACAGGAAGTGAGAGGAAATCCCTGTAAATCAAAGGAATTCCTTGGGGACCCCCAGTTCACCAGAACTAGCATCTCCATTGGAAGATTTCCCCTCTATTACTTTTCTGGAGGGACATCCCAAAATGTGGGTCATTTCTTTTACTTTCACTTTCAATGATATTGGTAAACAGGACAAATAGAGAGGGTGGATCTCCTTAACGGGGACACAGACCACAATAAAAACTGATAGGTGTTCTAATCCATCTCCCCTCTATCCAAAAAAAAAAAGGTTTTGCCTTTTAGGCCTGGTTCACACCTATGCAGATTGCAGTATACATATTCCAGGTGCATTTTGCATTTTTCAATACGCATATTGAAAAACCAGAAGCCCTTTCCATAAAATGTACAGACGTGAACGTGACCCATAGGAAACCATGTTAAATGGAGTGTGTTCCTGCAAAACTGAAAACGCTCTAAAAAAAAATGCATAGGTGTGAACCAGGCCTAATGCCGCGTACACACGGCCGTTTTTCATGACGAGAAAAATGCCATTTTTTTATTAGGTCATTAAAAACGATCGTGTGTGGGCTCTAGAGCATATTTCACAATGTGAAAAATGGGCATTAAAAATTTGTGTAGCGGGTATATACTTTTAAATTCTGGTGAAGACACCAGTGATGTATAGTTAGGGTTGCCACCTTTTCGTCAAGCCAAACCCGAACACTTTAGCTACGCACGGCAATTTTTTTTTTTGCAATATACATTATAGAATTGTAAAAGACATGGGACACCCTTCTGGGTGCCTCAAGAAGAGTAGTAATGTGGCGCCATGATGAACAGTTTGTGTGGGCCGATTCCCCCCCCCCCCCCAGGTCAGTGTATCCCCCAGTATAATTCCACCCCCACATCAGTCTGTCCGCCAGTATATCCTCCCAGGTCAATCTGTCCTCCATTATATCCCCCCCAGGTCAGTCTGTCCTCCAGTATATCCCCCCAGGTCAGTCTGTCCTCCAGTATATCCCCCCAGGTCAGTCTGTCCTCCAGTATATCCCCCCAGGTCAGTCTGTCCTCCAGTATATCCCCCCAGGTCAATCTGTCCTCCATTATATCCCCAGGTCAGTCTGTCCTCCATTATATCCCCCAGGTCAGTCTGTCCTCCATTATATCCCCCAGGTCAGTCTGTCCTCCATTATATCCCCCAGGTCAGTCTGTCCTCCATTATATCCCCCAAGTCAGTCTGTTTTCCAGTATATCCCCCCAGGTCAGTCTGTTTTCCAGTATATCCCCCCAGGTCAGTCTGTCTTCCAGTATATCCCCCCAGGTCAGTCTGTCTTCCAGTATATCCCCCCAGGTCAGTCTGTCCTCCAGTATATCCCCCAGGTCAGTCTGTCCTCCAGTATATCCCCCAGGTCAGTCTGTCCTCCAGTATATCCCCCCAGGTCAGTCTGTTTTCCAGTATATCCCCCCAGGTCAGTCTGTTTTCCAGTATATCCCCCCAGGTCAGTCTGTTTTCCAGTATATCCCCCCAGGTCAGTCTGTTTTCCAGTATATCCCCCCAGGTCAGTCTGTTTTCCAGTATATCCCCCCAGGTCAGTCTGTTTTCCAGTATATCCCCCCAGGTCAGTCTGTTTTCCAGTATATCCCCCCAGGTCAGTCTGTTTTCCAGTATATCCCCCCAGGTCAGTCTGTTTTCCAGTAAATCCCCCCAGGTCAGTCTGTTTTCCAGTATATCCCCCCAGGTCAGTCTGTTTTCCAGTATATCCCCCCAGGTCAGTCTGTCCTCCAGTATATCCCCCAGGTCAGTCTGTCCTCCAGTATATCCCCCAGGTCAGTCTGTCCTCCAGTATATCCCCCAGGTCAGTCTTTCCTCCAGTATATCCCCCAGGTCAGTCTGTTTTCCAGTATATCCCCCCAGGTCAGTCTGTTTTCCAGTATATCCCCCCAGGTCAGTCTGTCCTCCAGTATATCCCCCAGGTCAGTCTGTCCTCCAGTATATCCTCCAGGTCAGTCTGTCCTCCAGTATATCCCCCCAGGTCAGTCTGTTTTCCAGTATATCCCCCCAGGTCAGTCTGTCCTCCAGTATATCCCCCAGGTCAGTCTGTCCTCCAGTATATCCCCCAGGTCAGTCTGTTTTCCAGTATATCCCCCCAGGTCAGTCTGTCCTCCAGTATATCCCCCAGGTCAGTCTGTCCTCCAGTATATCCCCCAGGTCAGTCTGTTCTCCAGTATATCCCCCAGGTCAGTCTGTCCTCCAGTATATCCCCCAGGTCAGTCTGTCCTCCAGTATATCCCCCAGGTCAGTCTGTTTTCCAGTATATCCCCCCAGGTCAGTCTGTTTTCCAGTATATCCCCCCAGGTCAGTCTGTTTTCCAGTATATCCCCCCAGGTCAGTCTGTTTTCCAGTATATCCCCCCAGGTCAGTCTGTTTTCCAGTATATCCCCCCAGGTCAGTCTGTTTTCCAGTATATCCCCCCAGGTCAGTCTGTTTTCCAGTATATCCCCCCAGGTCAGTCTGTTTTCCAGTATATCCCCCAGGTCAGTCTGTCCTCCAGTATATCCCCCAGGTCAGTCTGTCCTCCAGTATATCCCCCAGGTCAGTCTGTCCTCCAGTATATCCCCCAGGTCAGTCTGTTTTCCAGTATATCCCCCCAGGTCAGTCTGTATTCCAGTATATCCCCCCAGGTCAGTCTGTATTCCAGTATATCCCCCCAGGTCAGTCTGTCCTCCAGTATATCCCCCCAGGTCAGTCTGTCCTCCAGTATATCCCCCAGGTCAGTCTGTCCTCCAGTATATCCTCCAGGTCAGTCTGTCCTCCAGTATATCCCCCCAGGTCAGTCTGTTTTCCAGTATATCCCCCCAGGTCAGTCTGTCCTCCAGTATATCCCCCAGGTCAGTCTGTCCTCCAGTATATCCCCCAGGTCAGTCTGTTCTCCAGTATATCCCCCCAGGTCAGTCTGTCCTCCAGTATATCCCCCCCAGGTCAGTCTGTCCTCCAGTATATCCCCCCCAGGTCAGTCTGTCCTCCAGTATATCCCCCCCAGGTCAGTCTGTCCTCCAGTATATCCCCCCCAGGTCAGTCTGTCCTCCAGTATATCCCCCCCAGGTCAGTCTGTCCTCCAGTATATCCCCCCCAGGTCAGTCTGTCCTCCAGTATATCCCCCAGGTCAGTCTGTCCTCCAGTATATCCCCCAGGTCAGTCTGTCCTCCAGTATATCCCCCAGGTCAGTCTGTTTTCCAGTATATCCCCCAGGTCAGTCTGTTTTCCAGTATATCCCCCAGGTCAGTCTGTCCTCCAGTATATCCCCCAGGTCAGTCTGTTTTCCAGTATATCCCCCAGGTCAGTCTGTCCTCCAGTATATCCCCCAGGTCAGTCTGTTTTCCAGTATATCCCCCCAGGTCAGTCTGTCCTCCAGTATATCCCCCAGGTCAGTCTGTTTTCCAGTATATCCCCCAGGTCAGTCTGTCCTCCAGTATATCCCCCAGGTCAGTCTGTCCTCCAGTATATCCCCCAGGTCAGTCTGTCCTCCAGTATATCCCCCAGGTCAGTCTGTTTTCCAGTATATCCCCCCAGGTCAGTCTGTCCTCCAGTATATCCCCCAGGTCAGTCTGTCCTCCAGTATATCCCCCAGGTCAGTCTGTTCTCCAGTATATCCCCCCAGGTCAGTCTGACCCCCAGGATAATTCTGCCCCTCAGGTCAGTCTGTCCTCCAGTATATCCCCCCCAGGTCAGTGTGTCCCCCAGGATAATTCTGCCCCCCCAGGTCAGTCTGTCCTCTAGTATAGTCCCCCCAGGTCAGTCTGTACCTCAATACATCCCTCAATACACCCCCCCCCCGAGTCAGTCTGTCCTGCAGTGTAATCCCCCCCCCAGATCAGTCTGTAGCTCAGTACATTCCCCACAGGTAGTCTGTAACTCAGTATAATCCTACCCCCTCACAGGTCAATGTGTCCCCCAGTATAATCTCACTTGTCATTTTCTATTCATTCACAAGCCAAAGCATAGTAAACATAGTTTACTATGCTTCAGTGATGAATGAACACAGGAGCGATAGGTACTGATTGCTCACTGTATTCATTCAGGAAGGGACTGATATGCTTACCAGCCCCCATCCCCCCCCTTCTTCTCTCCATCTGAACATAGCACTGATCTCCCGCCCCAGCATCAGCTGCAGCCATTTAAAGGGGAAGCAGGCTAGCAGCATTGTAGCAGCGTTGTTTGGAGGATTCGCAAGGGATCGGATGGGAGGAGCAATACAAGGGGGGATCTACTTTTAGAGACAAATCCCACTGTGACTCCCTTGCAGCCAGTGCTGGGACAAAGTCAGCTGGTGCCCAGGGAAAAAGATGTCAAAATGACAGAGTTAATAAAAGTGCATGCAGTGCTAAGCTAAAATATATGGGATGGTTATGGCGTGTGCTAAGATAGTGTCAAAGGAGTCAGGGATCCCCCCCCCCCCCCACACACACACACACTTTCAGGTGTACTGACCCCTGAATAATATGACTGCTGGGGGGGGGGGGGTGATAAGAGGGGATCTCCACCCAGGAAGATAGGAACTCCCCTCTAGTTAAAGACCCCCAGCTGTGAGGACTGAATATAGAAATTCCTCTCTCTTCCCCCTCAAGTTATAGGAGATCCCCAGCTTGGAGGACTGCAGGGGGGTAATAATAGGGGACCCCATCCAGGAAAATAGGAACTCCCCTCCCTCCCAAGGTAAAAAGAAGCCCAGCTGGAAGGATCTTGCTCACCCCCCTCTAATAGAAAAAGTCCACTGACCAGGAAGACTGCAGGCAGCACCCCCTCCTCCCTCTTGAGAAAGTGAATAGTGTGTAGGGAACTGATCTAGAACCATACACATACAGCAGCCCCGGAGGGGGAGGGGAACTGATCTAGAACCATACACATACAGCAGCCCCGGAGGGGGAGGGGAACTGATCTAGAACCATACACATACAGCAGCCCCGGAGGGGGAGGGGTGACTCACAGTAGCAGAGGAGGAGGAAATCCCCAGTACAGCTCCGATGTCTGTGATGGAGCTCTGGGCTGCTTCTAAGTTCTACTCCTGTCTGTGTTCTCCACACTGCTGAAGCCATTCTCCCTTCACTCACACCATCTCTGTACAAGGGGGAGGCTGGAGGATGCAGAGTGGAGACGCTGAAGCATGTGCACTATGCCGTGAGATAAAGCTCCGCCTTCCCTGAGCTGACAGTAAGAGAGAGGAGGATTGGTGCTGCGGGGCTGCCACTGATGTGTCCGGGGCTCGAGCGGAGAGAAACCCGGGCAGAGGATTCAAAACCCGTACTGCCCGGGTAAATCCCGTACAGGTGGCAACCCTATGTATAGTTCCCTGCGGCCCAGCAGGTGGCGCTGTCACTTTGGGCCGGGGTTGAACCATCGCTGCAGTGCCGTATCCTTTGTGGCCTCTCGCAGCGGTTGTACGGCAGGACGGGGAATGCGCCGTGCATCCTGGGAGAGGGTATAAGGGGGGCGGACATCTTAGCCACGGGGTTGGAGTCCCAGCCACCTTCAGCCTGAGGGCTGCTGTTCGCGGTCAGGGTCCAGGCGGCCTAGGCCTGGACACCGGGAGTTCGTGTTCCATCCCAGACACCTTCAGTCTGGGGTGAGGTACTCAGCCGGAGGCCTGGGGCCCAGTACCTTCCGCTGGGTCCCGCGAGGGAGGGATTGTCCTAGGGGGCCCCGGGAGAGGGGCACCCGAATCCAGTGGCGTAAGGGACCGGAGGAGGGACTCATCCGAAGACCTGGTGCAGCAGAGTTCAGAGAGGAAGGTGGTTCATGTTCTATGACCGGTGGCAGCGGTCCATCTATTCAACTCAGGTTAATTGCAGAGGCCTGCTATTAGGCCTGTGGCAGGGGCCTCAACAGTTCATCCGGTCGGTGGCAGCGACCAAAATTCACGGTCGGTGGCAGAGACCGTGCGCCAGGCCTATTCGCTAGCAAATAAATAGGAGAGTTCAGTTGTGCCTGGGCCTACTCGTATCCACACCCCTGTTTGTTCATAACTGAAAGTTCAACTGATTGTGTTCACCCTGAAAGTAGAGAAATAAAGGAGTGTTGGACTTTCGATTGGTGTGGGGCTCTATGTTATTGGCAGACACATCTCCACAGAACAACTAAGGCTTCGTATGCAGTGAACAGACCCGGAGGTAATTGAAGTGACTTTGCTCAACCCTCATACACATACGAGGGGAGAGCTTGGCATAGTGTTCCTGCACTCTCCTCTCTCAGATACCCCTAGACACAAGCCACTCACAATAGGCGAGAGGGGAAGTGAGGCTCCGCTACATTTGGAACATGCTCTAATTTTTCTCGTCGTTTTTCACTTTGTCGTTTTTCTCGTCATGAGAAACGGCCGTGTGTAGGCTTTAACGACATGAAAAAAATGCGCATGCTCAGAAGCAAGTTATGAGACGGGAGCGCTCGTTCTGGTAAAACTAGCGTTCGTAATGGAGATAGCACATTCGTCACGCTGTAACGGACTGAAAAGCGCGAGGCTGAAAAGCGCGAATCGTCTCTCAACAAACTTTACTAACACGAGGATCAGCAAAAGCCGCCCAAAGGGTGGCGCCATCCGAATGGAACTTCCCCTTTATAGTGCCGTCGTACGTGTTGTACGTCACCGCGCTTTGCTCAAGCATTTTTTTCCACAATGGTGTGTAGGCAAGGCAGGCTTGAGAAGAATCACTTCGAAGAAAAACTTTGTTTTTTTCAATGACATTAAAAACGTGTGTACGCGGCATAAGGCTGGATTCACACCTATGCATTTTTAGTGCTTTTTGCATTTTGCAGATTTGCACTAAAGTCCATTTAACATGGTTTTTTATGGAACCCATTCTGTAGTGCAAATCTGCAAAATGCTAAAAGCACAAAAAATGCATAGGTGTGAATCCAGCCTTAGTTATACTTTAGGCTGGGTTTACATATGAGCACGCAGCGGCTCACAGCTGGAGTCTGGTGCGGCTCCGTTCACCGTTTCCGGTCCAAATTCAGCCAGAATTTTGGGCTGAATTCGGACCTGAAATGGACCAAAAGACGCACAGGGCTCCCGTGCAAATCGCACCGGAGCCGCTGCGGAGATATGTGAACCGTCTCCATAGAGAGCCGGTCACAATATCCTGTTGTGCGAATTGGATGCGGTGAAATCCACATCCAATTCGCACTAGTGTGAAGCCAGCCTTAAGCTGGCAGCTGATTGGTTTCACCAGGTTTGGCTGCACCAGGTTTTGCACTCTCCAGTTTTAGTAAATCAACCCCAGTGTTATCATTATGTGAGATTTTTTTAGGCCAATGCAGGATACTGTTAATCTAATAATGTGTGATTGATATAAGGGAATGATTCACATGATCAGGAACAAGTCGTTATTTAAGCCATTTGATAGACATGGTAACTGTGACTTTACAAGATAACACAGGAATTCCATATACTGAACAACAAATTTAATTAACTACTTGACCTCCGGAAAATCCTCCCCCTTCATGACCAGGCCATTTTTTGCGATAGGGCATAGCGTTACTTAAACTGTGAATTGCATGGTCATGCAATGCTGTACATAAATTACATTTATTTACTTTTTTCCCCCACAAATAGAACTTTCTTTTGGTGGTAATTGATCACATCTGAGCTTTTTTATTTTTTGCGCTTTAAACAAAAAAAGGCCGACAATTTTGAAAAAAATAAACTATATTTTTTACTTTCTGCTATAAAACATATCCAATAAAAAAAAATGTAAAAAATCGAAGTTCTTCATCAATTTAGGACAATATGTATTCTGCTACATACTTTTGGTAAAAAAAAATAAAAAAATCCCAATAAGCACTGGCAGCCCGTGCATTGTGGGCCCACAATGCATGAGTGCTGCCCCCCTATCCATGCGCCCTATCCATTCGCCCGACCCCTTTAAGGATGCCGGACGCATTGGACTCCTATGGCGGGGGTGGGAGAGTTTAAGCACCAGAGGCTCTAATAGGCTTCAGAAAAGGGTGGGCTCGGGCGCAGAGAATGAATTTTCGCTATTTTCACACCACAGTGCCTCCCCGACAATCAGGAGGCTGGCAGGACTGGTGCAAGGATTCTTGGCACCCTAGGCGAAACCTCATTTTGCTGCCCCCCTTGGCTCCACCCCATTTGCCCTTCCCATGTATACCCCACCTTTTTAATGAAGCCTCACCAGCGTCCATCAAATGCAGCCTACCAGCACCCATCAATGCAGCCTATCAGCGCCCATCAATGAATGTTTACTTGCTTCCGTTCATTTGGGAGTCGGGACACAGTAACAGTCCTGCATCGCTGCTGTGCCTCTGACACTATGTGCGAATGGAGCGGTGGTTGTCTGCTGATGAGACTTAGTTGCTTGTTGCAGAGAGAAGAGAGTAGGAACACCAGTGGCCGGGCGCCCTAGGCAGCAGTGCGCCCTAGGCAGATGTCTAGTTTTCCTAGTGGAAGCACTGGCCCTGGAGGCAGGTCAGTGAGACCTGTTTCCCGATTGGCCAAAGCGCCAGGCGACCCTATTGTATGCCCAGCGCTTTTGGCAGAATAGGAGACACACAGGGGAGGAAGCTAGAGTATCGGACTCCTCTGCCGCCACTACTGCCCACACTGATGCTGCTCTATATACCCTGATCTGTGATGCTGCTCTATATACCCTGATATATTGTAGCGGGGTGCTAAAGTTATACCCAAACACCCTAATTGTTATAGTTCTTGAAACCATTTTGGTCCACAGGTGGAGTATTGGTGTACAGTTCCCTGTGGCCTGCAGGTGGCGCTGCCATAGTAGGCCAGGTTTGAACCGCTGATACAGTTCTGTGTCTTGTGTGTCCCCTCTCGGCAGCCATACAGTGGCTGTGGTCTACCTGCTGGGCATGCTGGGAGAGGATATAAAAAGGGGCAGACGCTGCCTGTTGAGGGTTTCATTGTCGGGGGTCCTACCCCAGGGTTCTTGTTCCTGTCCGCCCTGGGCACCCTTGGCCCAGGGGCGGGTCTGCAGTTCGTGGTCGCTGGATCAGTCCCAGGCTAACTGACTCGCGAGGCTTAAGATAGAGCAGGCAGGCGAGTCAGTTAGCTGCAGTTACAGTGTGTAGAGGATATATATTCTCTATACTGTGACAGGCAGGCAGGTGATTGTGCTACCCATGCCATTTTTCTCAATGATTTTCATCCATATTGCCGGGACCAGACATTACATTAAAGCCGCAAGCAGTTTTAAATGACTTTTTTTTCTTTAGAAACACATGCCACTTTACAGGCATACTTTAGACACCCCCCAGGTACGATATTTAAAGGAATATTTCACTTATTTTTTTCACTTTAAGCATTATTAAAATCACTGCTCCCAAAAAAACGTCAGTTTTTAAAACGTTTTTTTTGCATTGATACATGTCCCCTGGGGCAAGACCCGGGTCCCCAAACCCTTTTTAGGACAATAACTTGCATATTAGCCCTTATAATTAGCACTTTTGATTTTGAACGTTCGAATCCATTGTATTTAATAGGGTTCTAAAGTTCGCGCAAACTTTCGGTCTGTTCGCAGGTTCTGGTGCGAACCGAACCGGGGGGTGTTCGGCTCATCCCTACTCTATATACCCTGATCTATGATGCTGCTCTATATACTCTGATCTGTGATGCTGCTCTATATACCCTAATCTGTGATGCTGCTCTATATACCCTGATCTGTGATGCTGCTCTATATACTCTGTTCTGTGATACTGCTCTATATACTCTGATCTGTGATGCTGCTCTATATACTCTGATCTGTGATACTGCTCTATATACCCTGATCTGTGATGCTGCTCTATATACCCTGATCTGTGATGCTGCTCTATATACCCTGATCTGTGATGCTGCTCTATATACCCTGATCTGTGATGCTGCTCTATATACTCTGATCTGTGATGCTGCTCTATATACCCTGATCTGTGATGCTGCTCTATATACTCTGATCTGTGATGCTGCTCTATATACTCTGATCTGTGATGCTGCTCTATATACCCTGATCTGTGATGCTGCTCTATATACCCTGATCTGTGATGCTGCTCTTTATACCCTGATCTGTGATGCTGCTCGATATACCCTGATCTGTGATGCTGCTCTATATACCCTGATCTGTGATGCTGCTCTTTATACCCTGATCTGTGATGCTGCTCTATATACCCTGATCTGTGATGCTGCTCTTTATACCCTGATCTGTGATGCTGCTCTATATACCCTGATCTGTGATGCTGCTCTATATACCCTGATCTGTGATGCTGCTCTATATACTTTGATCTGTGATGCTGCTCTATATACTCTGATCTGTGATGCTGCTCTATATACCCTGATCTGTGATGCTGCTCTATATACCCTGATCTGTGATGCTGCTCTATATACCCTGATCTGTGATGCTGCTCTTTATACCCTGATCTGTGATGCTGCTCTATATACCCTGATCTGTGATGCTGCTCTATATACCCTGATCTGTGATGCTGCTCTATATGCTCTGATCTGTGATGCTGCTCTATATGCTCTGATCTGTGATGCTGCTCTATATACTCTGATCTGTGATGCTGCTCTATATACCCTGATCTGTGATGCTGCTCTATATACCCTGATCTGTGATGCTGCTCTATATACCCTGATCTGTGATGCTGCTCTATATACCCTGATCTGTGATGCTGCTCTATATACCCTGATCTGTGATGCTGCTCTATATACTTTGATCTGTGATGCTGCTCTATATACTCTGATCTGTGATGCTGCTCTATATACTCTGATCTGTGATGCTGCTCTATATACTCTGATCTGTGATGCTGCTCTATATACCCTGATCTGTGATGCTGATCTATTAACCATATCTGTAATGCTGATCTATATACCGTATCTGCATACCTCCCAACATTTTGAGATGGGAATGAGGGACACCTACTAGCACATGTACAGTTGTGCTCATAAGTTTACATACCCTGCCAGAATTTATGATTTCTTGGGCATTTTTCAGAGAATATGAATAATAACACAAAAACTTGTCTTCCACTCATGGTTAGTGTTTGGCTGAAACCATTTATTATCAATCAACTGTGTTTACTCTTTTTAAAACATAATCATAACAGAAACTACCCAAATGACCCTGATTAAAAGTTTACATACCCTGGTGATTTTGGTCTGATAACATGCACACAAGTTGACACAAAGGGGTTTGAATGGCTATTAAAGGTAACCATCCTCACCTGTGATCTGTTTGCTTGTAATTAGTGTATGTGTGTAGCGACCTCACCCCATCTCTTTCTTCTAGGGGTATCACATGTCCTCCCCATAACTATGGATGAGGTGAAGGCCAGTACCAAATATTTCCTCGGGCCTGTGTGCTTCTGTAAAGGATTAAGTCCTGCTGTGCCAACACTTCCCTTTGCTCCCATTAACCAGAGTTCCACACACCGATCACAGTCCAACTCTTGTTTTATTGCATATCTCACAATAAACAGTGCTTCAGTAGCCAACTGGTTGCGACTTGATAACATTTTGATACAGGGGATGAGCAGGTCGAGGCACTGTCCTGATTGTCAGCTAAACCACTGCGATCTCGCCAGCGGTTACTATAGCCTTAGCTAGAAAGGACTTAGAACTTGAGAGTCTCTACCAGCGACTCAAGAGAACGTAGATAGGAGTACCTTCGCTGTGTTGTGGCCCCTGTCAGGGGAAGACGTCCCTCCAAGGGAGTTACCAGAGGCCCATCCGTCACTGGGTTGATGCTGCTCCAGACTCTCTGAATGGGTAACCTCCCCGGCCTCCTCACCTCAGACATGGGCCCCATCCACCTCAGGGACCCTCGGACCTCTCCACCCTCGCGGGACCCAGTCAAAGTCACTGGGCCCCAGGCCTCCTGGTTTAGTACCTCACCCCAGGCTGAAGGTGCCTGGGATGGACTCCAACTCCATTCCGGTCAGGCCTAGGGCACCTGAGCCGGAATCCGGAACCGCCCGCACCCAGGCCTAAGGTGCCTGAGTGCGTGAAGAAGACCCTCCACCAGAGCAAGACCTCCTGACCAGGGCGTCTCCCGCTTTTATCCCCTCCAACGACGCCACGGCAGGTTCCCCGCCCTCGCCGTACCATCTCCGAGAAGGGACAAAAAGGACAGCACTATGGCAGTGAATCTACCTCGAGCCTGCGGGCATCTGCCACCCACAGGCCAAGGAGATTATTACACCGCCCAATCCTCCACGAATACAAATGGTCCATTACTCCTATACTTACACACCTGGACTTCCACCCAGGGGTACCCCACCTAAATTTAGAGACCCTGCTACATGTGTATAAAAGATCAATGAGTTTCTGAACTCCTGACCGACCCTTGCATCTTTCATCCAGTGCTGCACTGATGTTTCTGGATTCTGAGTCATGGGGAAAGCAAAAGAATTGTCAAGGGATCTGAGGGAAAAGGTAGTTGAACTGTATAAGACAGGAAAAGGATATTAAAAGATTTCCAAGGAATTAAGAATGCCATTCAGCAGTGTTCAAACGCTAATCAAAAAGTGGAAAATGAGGGGTTCTGTTGAAACCAAACCACAGTCAGGTAGACCAACTAAAATTTCAGCCACAACTGCCAGGAAAATTGTTTGGGATGCAAAGAAAAACCCACAAATAACTTCAGGTGAAATACAGAACTCTCTGAAAACATGTGGTGTGGCTGTTTCAAGATGCACAATAAGGAGGCACTTGAAGAAAGATGGGCTGCATGGTCGAGTCTCCAGAAGAAAGCCATTACTACACAAATGCCACAAAGAACCACGCTTACAATATGCCAAACAGCACAGAGACAAGCCAGCCTCAAACCTTCTGGCACAAAGTCATTTGGAGTGATAAGACCAAAATGTAGCTTTTTGGCCACAACCATAAACATTGCATTTTAAGAGGAGTCAACAAGGCATGTGATAAAAGGTACACCATTCCTACTGTGAAACATGGAGGTGGATCGCTGATGTTTTGGGGATGTGTGAGATACAAAAGGCCCAGGAAATTTGGTAAAAATTGATGGCAAGATAAATGCAGTATGTTATCAAAAATTACTGGAGGAACATTTGCATTCATCAGCCAGGAAGCTGTGCATGGGTCGTACTTGGACATTCCAACATGACAATGATCCAAAACACAAGACCAAGTCGACCTGTCATTGGCTACAACAGAATAAAGTGAAGGTTCTGGAGTGGCCATATCAGTCTCCTGACCTCAATATCATTGAGCCACTCTGGGGAGATCTCAAATGTGCAGTTCATGTAAGACAGCCCAAGAATTTACAGGAACTGGAGGCTTTTTGCCAAGAGGAATGGGCAGCTTTACCATCTGAGGAGATAAATAATTTAATCCACAAATATCACAAAAGACTTCAAGCTGTCATTGAGGTTAAAGGGGGCAATACACAGTATTAGGAACTAGGGTATGTATACTTTTGATCAGGGTCATTTTGGTAGTTTCTGTTGTCATTATGATCTAAAAAGAGTAAACACAGTTGATTGATAATAAATGGCTTCAGCCAAACACTAACCATGAGTGAAAGAAAAGTTTTTGTGTTATCATTCATATTCTCTGAAAAATGGCCAAGAAATCATAAATTCTGCCAGGGTATGTAAACTTATGAGCACAACTGTATGTAGGCATATGACACGCCCCCTGTCACATCCCCTTAAAGGAGAATTAACCAAACAAAAGGTTAATTAAATCCATAAGGGTTTTTTTTTACCACTACTATTCCTTTATTTTGGCTTTTTAAATGTACAAATGCAGCAATTTAGAAATTGGATGAAAGGTTTAGCACTGGGAAACACTTTTTGAAAGATAAAAAGTATGTTTTATATACAACTATATAGATCAGACCAAAATGAGGGACAAATGAGGAGGAAAGAGGGATAGAGGGACATTCACTCAAATCAGGGACCGTCCCTCAAAATCAGGGACAGTTGGGAGCTATCTATCTGTAATGCTGATCTATATATTATCTGTAATAGTGATCTATATACTGCATCTGTAATGCTGACCTATATACCCTGTTCTATGAGGCTGAGCTGTATACTCTGTCCTGTGATTCTGGGGCTGTATACTCCTGTCCTGTGATGCTGAGCTGTATACTCCTGACACTATGGGTGGAAGCAAGTGGAATACAGGGTCGGAGAGGGTGGATTCTATAAGGGGTGGGGCTAATGCAAAGTGGAAGGGTTCAAAAAGGAAGGGTGCCCCCCCATCCTAAAACTTCACCAGCCGCCATTGCCAGTAAGCGTATATTGATTGGTTTGCGCAAAACTTATAGCGTCTACAAACTATGGGATAGATACTGGATATATACTGGAATTATTTTTATACTAGTAATGGTGGCGATCAGCAACTTATAGCGGGACTATGATATTGCAGTGGACAGTCTGACACTAAATGACACTTTGTGGGAACCAGTGACACTAACACAGTAATCAGTGCTAAAAATATGCACTCTCACTGTACTAATGACACTGGCTGGGAAGGGGTTAAACATCTAGGGCGATCAAAGGGTTAAATGTGTGCCTAACCAGTGTTGTTTGCGTACTATTTGTGCTGTTCTTACTAAGAGATCTGATGGATTTTCTTTCCCTGCAATGCAGGGAAAGAAAATCCATCAAACCCCTGCTGACAGAACAGAGCTCTGCCTTGTTTACATAGGCAGAGCTCTGTTCTGTGTTTCTCCTCGCCGATCAGCGGGTGCTGGCGGACATCCATCGGCCGGCAGCCGCTAATTGGCTTGTGCTGTGTCTAATCACAGCACAGCTACGGTGCCAGTGGCATGTGCGTGCGACCCTTTCCCGGAAGTGCTGCATCATGTGCTAGGTACGTGATTCAGCACAGGAGAGCCGCCTTGCCGCCGTACATCTAAGTGATGTGATGGAATGGCAGTTAAATCGGTGTTAAACCCAAAAGCAAACAATTATACCATATTGCAGTTCGGGCCACTCTGTGCAATATGAGCAGGTAAGTATAACTTCTTTTTTATTTTAGGAAAAAAAAACAAAAAAACGATACAACCGATTTAAATGCGATCCCATGAAAGTGACTTTGAGTGCTGCTCCAAATGCCACTGCTAGTGCTCCGGTGATTCACTGAAGAAGCAGGCGCTGACATCCACAGAGCTCATCCAAGCCCAATAAGTAATATTGAAGTGGAGAGATGCTGCACACTAATCAGCCCATGTATTCAGTATGGAACTTTAACAGCCTCAGCTCCTCCGAGGCCATGCCCTGTGACACATTTTGCCCTGCCTGCAGGACTTAGTCATAGAGGTCTCCTCAATGACTAACCTCTATGACAGCCCTGTGGGCAGGGTGAAACGCATCAAAGGCATGGCCTGGGAGCAGTGGGGGGACAATGTCATCAAGCGCCCAGGGCAAAGATGCCAAACTGCACCCCCCTTTCCCTTAGTGTTAGGGTCAGGGTGCCCCCCCTCATCCCTGCAATAAAAGATTGCGCCAGGGGCAGCCATCCCTCCGGCCCACCCCTTGTCCCGGCCCTGCCTGGGAGGAGCTGAGACTGAGGCTGTTCCATACTGAATACCTGGGCTGATCAGGATGTGGCGTCTCTCTGATTCAGTATCACTGCTTTAAATGGCTCATGTCCAAACTTGCCTTAGGATGTGTATTTGTGTCTGTATGCAGGTAAGATAGGTACCTTAGATTGTAAGCTAATTGAGGGGCAGGGACTGATGTAAAAGTATGTAAAGCACATTGTAAATTGTTAGTGACATATAAATTAATAAATGCAAAGATCAATCCACATAACAGCGAGTGCACATAAAGGATAACCCTCCTATGTCAGTATTTTGTTGAACCATCTTTTGCTTTAATTACAGCATTTAGTCTGTTGGGATATTTCTCTACTAACTTTTCACATCTAGACTTTGCAATATTTGCTCAAATTCAGTTAAATTTGACGGTGGACATTTGTGGACTGCAGTCTTCAAGTCATTCCACTGATTTTTAGTGGGGTTTAAAGCGGAGCTCCGCCGGAAAAAAAAATATTAAAAGCCAGCAGCTACAGCTACAGCAGCTGCTGGCTTTTAATATTTGGACACTTACCTGTCCTGGAGACCAGCGACGTCCGCAGTAGAGGACGAGCGACCGCTCGTCGCTCTGCTGCTCCCTCCGCCATCCTCGCTGAGGGAACCAGGAAGTGAAGCCCTGCAGCTTCATGCCCGGTTCCCTACGGCGCATGCGCGAGTCGCGCTGCGCCGTTCTGATTGGTGCTCCTGTGTTCTGGGAGCCAAGTGTCTCCCAGAACACCAAGGGAAGTCTGCGGGAAGTGACGTAACTCCCGCAGATTCCCGGAGAGAGGACTCCCGGATGTGGGTGAAAATACCTGTCTTAGACAGGTATCTTCACCCCCCTCCCCCCTGAAAGGTGTCAATTGTGACACCGGAGGGGGGGAGGGTTCCAAATAGCAAAAGTTGCTATTTAGGGTGGAGCTCCACTTTAAGTCTGGGCTCTGTCTAAACAATGCAAGGACATTCACCTTTTTCTCCTTCAACTACTGTGTGGTAATTTTTGCTGTGTGCTTTGGGTCATTGTCATGTTGGAAATTAAATCTTCTTCCTATTGACAACTTTCTGGCAGAGAGAACCAGATTTTTCTGAAGAATTTGATGGTATTTTGCCCCATCCATTTTCCTTCTATCCTGACAAGTGATCCAGTCCCTGCTGCAGAGAACCCGACCCCCCCCCCCTCCCCCATAACATGATATTACCACCTCCATACTTTACTGTAGGAATGGTGTTATTTGGATTGTGAGCTGTATTGGAATTTTGCTTGACATATTGTGTGATGTTGAGGCCAAATAATTCAATTTTAGTCTCATCTGGCCATAACACCTTTTTTCCGTGTGGCCTCAGAATCTTCAAGGTGCATTTAAGGTGGTCAGATGAGACAAAATTTGAATTATATGGCATTAGAAAGAACACAATTTGTTGACCTTAGAGCTTTGTTTTTGGGTTTAATACAAGCTTTGTTATTGGGTTTTGTCATGGATATGCATTAATGTCTGTCTGCCATCTTACCTTCCTCCTCATGTGTTCATCTAGAGACCAGACCTCCTTCACCTGGCTTCCTTTATAATCTCCTCCCAGCCTGACTCCACCCCAGGCCCTATCACTGAACACTATATTAACCTGTGCACTGCAAGCCTGCTTTGCTGATCAACGTGTTTGTTAGGCATTGTGTGTTTGGGTTCCTGCCTGCCGTGTGCTACGTCTGTCTCTCTGTTACGTTATTGGCTTGTCCCCGACCATCCCTGTCTGCTCGTGACCCTTGACCTTCGGCTCGTTCTTCGTTATCCTTGTCTGCTTGTGGCCCCTGACCTTCGGCTTGTTATTCGGTTCTCTCTATCGTGTGCCGCTGCTTCCCCTTATCCTACGGGGCGTGAGCTAGGAAACTCCAGGGGCCGCGACCTGGTCCCAGCCTGCAGCGTAACATCCTCACCACTAGAGGCCCTGGAGAAGACCAGCTGGGTCTTAGACTCCGCGCCCTGGGGAATCTTGGCTCTCGCTTCCGTTGGGATCCCGGTTGTGCTCCTCTGGTCCCGCTTTCCACAACCACCCAGTTTCCTACCCACAGAAGCCAGCCATAGGGTTCACTACCTCGCGGTGCACTCCTGTCCCCCTACGGTGTGCATCTGTCACCTGGCCACAGGTGACCCTGACAGTTTGATCAGCCATGGACCCGGCTGACATCCCGATCCCCGCGGATGATCCATTGCAGGGCATAGTCCACAGACTTGAAACCCAGGAATCGAATCAGACTCAGGTGATGCGATTCCTCCAGGATCTGGCTTCTCGATTCGAGCAGCTTCAGGCCTCCTTGGGAACCCCGAATCCGCAACCTCAAGTACAACCAGCGGTGGTACCTATCGCACCAGTCGCAGCCACACACTCACTAATACTGCCAGCTCCGTTCCGTTTCTCTGGGGACTCCAAGGCCTGCAGAGGGTTTCTTAGCCAATGCACGATTCATTTTGAGCTTCAGCCTCAAAACTTTCTGTCTGATAGGGCAAAGGTAGCCTATATCATTTCCCTCCTCTCCGGTGAAGCTTTAGCCTGGGCAGCCCCTCTGTGGGAACTGAATGATCCAGTGGTTTCTAGCCTGTCTGGCTTCTTGAAACTTTTTCGGAATATCTTTGAAGAACCGGCTCGTGTCTCTTCAGCGGCCAGCGCCCTTCTACGTCTCCGCCAAGAGTCTGCTTCAGTGGGACAGTACGCCCTTAATTTCCGCATACTGTCGGCTGAGTTGAGCTGGAACAATGAGGCCTTAGTCGCAACCTTTTTGCATGGCCTTTCTGATAGAGTGAAGGATGAATTAGCAGGAAGAACCATCCCCACTGATCTGGACGGAGTTATCTCCTTGTGTAACCAGATCGATATTCGCTTTCAGGAAAGGACCCTAGAAAAGCGGCGCCAGCACTCCTTGGTCCTTAGTCAGCCTGAGCTCCCCTCTCCTCGACCCGTGGAGCATCTCCTGCCAGCTGAGGAACCCATGCAGCTGGGCAGGACCAGGCTATCCCCAGAGGAACGTGCTAGGCGCAGAAATCTAGGCCTGTGTCTCTACTGTGGGGGCAAAGGTCATTTTCGTGACACTTGCTCTCTTTGTCCAGAAAAACGTTTGGGTCCACTTCATCTGGAAAGTGGAGTATTGGACCCAGAAATATCACCTTCCCCTTCTCGTCTTCTGCTTTCTGTGTTCCTTCATGTTGGTGCTTCTTCTCATTCGGTCTCAGCATATCTGGATTCCGGAGCCGCTGGTAATTTCATGGACTGGGAAATCGCATCGTCCATGAGACTTACTCTTTTGCCCCTCACCACGCCATTGGTGGTCTTGGCGATTGATGGTACTATTCTCCCAGGGGGACCTATCCGCTTCCAGACCCTCCCTGTTAAGATGTCGGTGGGTACACTCCACCAGGAGTGGATATCCTTCCTTATCTTACCCAAGGCCTCAACGCCTATAATTTTGGGTCTCCCATGGTTACAGCTCCATTCTCCTCATGTGGACTGGACTACTGGACAGATCCTGGCTTGGGGTCCCTCCTGTTCCTCGTCCTGCCTACCCAAGGTTGCCCCCTGTGAATCTGAGCCGGTCATTCATTCCAGGTTGCATAACCATTTACATTTCTCTGTCCCTAACCACCCTTGGACGCACAGCCAGGCTAGCTTGTCTACAAGTCCTGCAGTCGCTACGTCTTGCGATGCGATTCAGGTAGTCGCTACACCTGACTCAGCTATTCACTCTGCCTCTGTACTAGTTATGCCAGTCCAGCCCATGCCCAGTGAGCCTCTCACTTTTTCTTGTTCGGGACATTCTGCTTGTCCTTCAGCTATTCAGCTTGACTCCGGCGACATGTCACCTTCTAACCAACCTGACTTCAGGGTTCCACTGACATCTGCCCAGTCTGATGGTCCTGTGCAAGATGACCAGTTCCCCTTTAAGGGTCTAGGGGACCCTCCTCAGATTCCTGTTGATCGTCTCATGCCCTTGCTTATTCCTAGAGAGCCTTTGGTCCTCAATAGATCTTCTTGTCATCTCCCTACCTCGTTTTCAGTCTCTGAGGATAATCTTAAGTACGAGGTTAGACAAGTTCTGGATTCTCGGCTCTGCAGAGGCATTCTTCAGTACCTTGTGCATTGGAGAGGTTTTGGTCCTGAGGAGGCGTCTTGGATCGCTGCATCTGATGTCGCTGCACCTCATCTGTTGAGAAGGTTTCATCAGAGATTTCCCTTTAAGCCTGGGTCCAGGCGGGGGAGGGCCCATAAGAGGGAGGGTACTGTCATGGATATGCATTAATGTCTGTCTGCCATCTTACCTTCCTCCTCATGTGTTCATCTAGAGACCAGACCTCCTTCACCTGGCTTCCTTTATAATCTCCTCCCAGCCTGACTCCACCCCAGGCCCTATCACTGAACACTATATTAACCTGTGCACTGCAAGCCTGCTTTGCTGATCAACGTGTTTGTTAGGCATTGTGTGTTTGGGTTCCTGCCTGCCGTGTGCTACGTCTGTCTCTCTGTTACGTTATTGGCTTGTCCCCGACCATCCCTGTCTGCTCGTGACCCTTGACCTTCGGCTCGTTCTTCGTTATCCTTGTCTGCTTGTGGCCCCTGACCTTCGGCTTGTTATTCGGTTCTCTCTATCGTGTGCCGCTGCTTCCCCTTATCCTACGGGGCGTGAGCTAGGAAACTCCAGGGGCCGCGACCTGGTCCCAGCCTGCAGCGTAACATCCTCACCACTAGAGGCCCTGGAGAAGACCAGCTGGGTCTTAGACTCCGCGCCCTGGGGAATCTTGGCTCTCGCTTCCGTTGGGATCCCGGTTGTGCTCCTCTGGTCCCGCTTTCCACAACCACCCAGTTTCCTACCCACAGAAGCCAGCCATAGGGTTCACTACCTCGCGGTGCACTCCTGTCCCCCTACGGTGTGCATCTGTCACCTGGCCACAGGTGACCCTGACAGGTTTAATACAAGGAGACTGATGTCATTATGTGGGATTTTGTATGGCCAATTCCAGATAAATCTGACAACGTGTGATGGATATATCGTAAGTGAATGACCCACATGATCAGGAACAAATCATTTTTAAAGCTGTTTGTTACACAAGCAACTGTGAGAACACAGGAAATTCACATACCGAACTACAAAATAGGTTCTGAAAGTGGGTAGGATATATTAGGCAGCAAGTGAACATGTAGATGTGTTGAAAGCAGAAAAAATAGGCAAGTGTAAAGATTTGAGTGAATTTAAGTGACAAGAGACAAATTATAACAAGTCTGGGTCAAAGCATCTCCAACACTGCAGTTCTTGTGGGATGTTCATTGGTCTGGGGTGGTCAGGACCCACCAAAAGTAGTCCAATAAAAGGAAACCGGCAAACTAAAAACAGGGTCATGGGGGGCCAAGTCTCATTGATGCCTACGGGAAAGCCAATCAACTAGAAAAGCTACTGTAACTCAAATTTCTGAAAGTGTTAATGCTGGTTCTGAAAGAAAAGTGTCAGAACACACAGTGCAATGCAGTTTGTTTTTATATGAGGCAGCATAGTCGCAGACCAGTCAGGATGCCCATGCTGACCTCTGTCCACAGCCAAAGGCACCTGCAATGGGCATGTGAGTATCAGAACTGGACGATGGAGAAATGGAAGAAGGTGGCTTGGTCTGATGAATTGAAGAATGGTTTGAGGAACACAACAATGAATTTGAGGTGATAATTTGTCCTCCAAAATCTCTAGATCGCAATCCAATCAAGTACGTCTGGTATGTGCTGGATAAACAAGTTTGAGCCATAGAGGCCCCACCTCGCAACTTACAGGACCTAAAGGGTCTGCTATTGATGGCTTGGTGCCAGTCCAGATATCACAGAATACCTTCAGAGGTCAAGTGAAGTCCATGGCCCGAAAAGCTTTGACAGCTTCTGGCTGGGGTAACTCGAACACGCCTGAACTCATCCCTACTAAAGATATAAAATAAATAGGCTATGAAATTAACATTTCTCCTCACAGAAGACTGAGGCTATGGCTCCTGGATTAGAGCTCATTCACAGCTCTCAACTCCATACACTGTGTTTACTTTTTTATCCTAATGCTGAGCTGTGTGCAGGCAGCTTATAGAAGGGAATAGACATGCATCGGCTGTATGGACTCACCTGCACAGCTGAGTTTGACAGCTACACCGGGACAGGTGCATTGACCCAGCACAGAGACTGTGTAGCTAGGGCCATGAACCCATCCCTGCTTACCTGTATAACTCGGCTGGATCCATGCACCCATATCTGCCCACATGTCATACTTTGTCATGTGATTGTGTCTGTGCAGCTGCTGTGTGTGCATCCATTTCTATGGGCTGCCTGCGTGCATCTCCGAGGTGGATGCGCACGCATTTCACAGTGGCTCTGCACAAAGGGCGTGCCTTTTACCTGTCTGAATGAGCCAAGTCAGTGAATAGGGAAACGAGAGACTATTGAAAGTCTGCAGTTGCTGTTGGCCTGCTGGATATGCTAACTCCTCCTGACAAATAAGGCACATCTGCCCTTTAGGACCCTGCTACAGGCTGGAGAGCTACTGGGACTTGCAGTTCCCCCTGAAGATGCCAATCCTGGATACTACCGTCATGGACTCTTTCCTGTGCAGGTATGCTGGGGCAGCCACAAACCTGAGTTAGGGACCAGGGATGTTAGGAAAAGACTGCAATTTATTTGAGCAGTCATGTTAACTTATTCTTCACTCTTCTTTGAAACTTTGCTTTTGCCTGGTCTGCAGTTACTCAAGGGGTGTAATGCAAGTTTAGCGGACCCCCAAAATTGGGGTCACTGTGTCTTACATTTAGGGGCGGCCTGGGCAATAGTTTGGCTCAGGTTTTCTGATTCTCTAGATTGGACTCTGCTCTGCTGTGGTGTTGCCAAGGTGTATAGTTCCCCTTGACCTGCGGGTGGCGCTGTTGCCCAGGTCTTGGTTCGAACCACAGGCGGCATTGTAGCATGATTGGGTGTCCTCTCTCGGCAGCCATACAGTGGGCGTGGTCTACCTGCTGTGCATGCCGGGAGAGGGTACAAAAGGGGCAGACGCCATTAGGTGGGGAGATTGGCCGGGGGATTCCAAGGTTCCAAGGGGGACCCCTGGTGGCGAGAGTCGCGCCCTTTGGCCCTACTGGCCAGGGGTGCGTGAATTGGCCGAGAAGTCTCGGGCACCTTCAGCCCGAGGCTATAGTGCTCCAGGTAGGCCCAGTACTTTCAACTGGGTCTACAACCAAACCATCGGAGTTCCAGGGTACCCGAGGGAGGGTGGCCCACTCTGAAAGAGAGGAAACCAGGGGAGGACCTGTCCGGAGGATTGGTGAAGGAAGTCACTGTCTCAGGAGAGGCCTGGTTGCCTATCAGGGAGAAGGATTCCGTGAGTTGCACAATAGCTCCTGTGATGTGCCCCACTGGCACTTATGGTTTCTAAAAGTTGCAGGCGCTAGAGAGTTCTAGATTCGGGAACTAAAGGATTCTGTGTCAGAGGATCTCCTGAACTTGTCTTTGAAGGGGACGAAATCTAAAGTAACTGTTCATGCTTCACTCCGGCTGCTAGAACTGTGCGAGGGATCTATCCGGGTGAGCAATACCCACTCAGGCTTGAGTGGAGAATAGGGTAAATGGGTGCCGCGTGCCTGAACCTACCTCCCTACCTAACTCTATCTTCAACCTTTTTCCCCACTAAGTTCCAAGCAAGAAAAATAAACTTGTCTGTTAGAGTTTAAAACAGTCTGGACATTGGCCTTCTTTTAGGAAAGAGAATAGACTTTTCCCTACACTCTAGGGACGAGAACCAATGGAGGGAGGTAACTCGCTGCAGGACCCAAAAATAGTATGAACACCGCTCAACCTCTCATACCCGTGCATAGTTGCCAACAGTCACGGATTGGCCGGGACGTTCCCGGGATTCAAACCCTTTTCCCGGATTTATTTTGTCCCGGCCAATGTCCCGGCCAATCTGATTTTTCCTGTTTTCCCCGAATTTGGACGCCGCAGGCCGCCGCCGCTAGAGGTCCACGGCTGGCGGAGACAATGTCTCGGCCGGCCGCCATGTTCAAGAAGACCAAAACACGGATGTAGTACAATAGAAAATAAAGCCGCTGCGGCGCCGCCCACACCCCGCACCTCCCCGGGGGTGGGCGGCGCCGCAGCAGCTTTATCTTCTATTGTACTACATCTGTGTTTTGGCTGGCCGGCAGGCCACCCCCCCGCCCCGCCCCGCTGCAGGTCTGTCTGTAATGGAAAGGGGCGGGGGTCGGCAGCGCCACAGCTTAATTTTTTTTTTTTCAGCCACACTGTCGGCTCCGCCTCTATTTTGTTCCCCTTCGGGGAAGGGGAAACAATAATGGCGGCCGAGACAGGAGACGCCTGTGGTTAAGGGGGGACTCCGCTGGGGATGCCTGTGGTAAGGGGGGACTCCGCTGGGAACGCCTGTGGTAAGGGAGGACTCCGCTGGGGACGGCTGAGGTAAGGGGGGACTCCGCTGGGGACGGCTGAGGTAAGGGGGGACTCCGCTGGGGACGGCTGAGGTAAGGGGGGACTCCGCTGGGGACGCCTGATGTAAGGGGGGACTCCGCTGGGGACGCCTGATGTAAGGGGGGACTCCGCTGGGGACGCCTGATGTAAGGGGGGACTCCGCTGGGGACGCCTGAGGTAAGGGGGGACTCCGCTGGGGACGCCTGAGGTAAGGGGGGACTCCGCTGGGGACGCCTGAGGTAAGGGGGGACTCCGCTGGGGACGCCTGAGGTAAGGGGGGACTCCGCTGGGGACGCCTGAGGTAAGGGGGGACTCCGCTGGGGACACTTGATGTAAGGGGGACTCCACTGGGGACACCTGATGTAAGGGGGGACTCCACTGGGGACGCCTGCATAGTTACCAACAGTCCCGAATTTCCCGGGACAAGCACGATTTTTGGACCCTTGTCCCGAATTGGGCTTGTCCCGATTCGGGACAAGCCCAGTTCTTTTTGTCCCGTTTTGTCCCGGTAAATTCGGGAATGCTTTAGCTAAAAACGGCAGCGGCTACACAAAAATGGCCGCTGCCGCCACCATATTTGTTTACGTTTTCCCCTTGTGTTCAGTGCAGAGCCTGGGGCAGCCAATCGGCTTCGGATTGGCGACTCCTCCCCGCTCTCCACTGAACGCAAGGAGAGGCACAAGGAAGCAGCATGCTTCACCCGCCGCCGCCGCCGCCGCCAACGACCCTCTGCCCAGCCCCCGTGTGTCCGACAAGGAGCGGGGACACGGATGTAAGGACCGGGGCTCCACTGGCTGGGGACACTGACGCCTATCAGCACCCGGCGCCGCCGCTGCCAACAACCCTCCGCCCCGCCCCCGTGTGTCCGACGAGTGGGGACACTGATGGAAGGACCGGGGCACCGCTGGCTGGGGACACTGTGATGGTCCTGGCTCACTCCATTTGGCAGACCCCTCGGACCACCAGCACATCCTCACGCACCGCAGGTACCGTACTATTGCACTGTAGTGTAGTGGGTGGTGGGGTAATTGTAGTGTAGTGGGTGGTGGGGTAATTAGTGTAGTGTAGTGGGTGGCGGGGTAATTTAGTGTAGTGGGTGGTGGGGTAATCACAGTGTAGTGTAGTGGGTGGTGGGGTAATCACAGTGTAGTGTAGTGGGTGGCGGGGTAATCACAGTGTAGTGGGTGGCGGGGTAATCATTGTAGTGGGTGGCGGGGTAATCATTGTAGTGGGTGGCGGGGTAATCAGTGTAGTGGGTGGCGGGGTAATCAGTGTAGTGGGTGGCGGGGTAATCAGTGTAGTGGGTGGCGGGGTAATCAGTGTAGTGGGTGGCGGGGTAATCAGTGTAGTGTAGTGGGTGGCGGGGTAATTAGTGTAGTGGGTGGCAGGGTAATCTGTGTAGTGTAGTGGGTGGTGGGGTAATCAGTGTAGTGGGTGGCAGGGTAATCTGTGTAGTGTAGTGGGTGGTGGGATAATCAGTGTAGTGGGTGGCAGGGTAATCTGTGTAGTGTAGTGGGTGGCAGGGTAATCAGTGTAGTGGGTGGCGGGGTAATCAGTGTAGTGGGTGGTGGGGTAATCAGTGTAGTGGGTGGCGGGGTAATCAGTGTAGTGGGTGGCGGGGTAATCAGTGTAGTGGGTGGCGGGGTAATCAGTGTAGTGGGTGGCGGGGTAATCAGTGTAGTGCATAGTTGCCAAACAGTCCCGAATTTCCCGGGACAATCATGATTTTTGGACCCTTGTCCACAAGTTTGGAGGGGGCTCTGCTGGGGAGGCACCTGATGCAAGGACGGACTGCTGGGGAGGCACCTGATGCAAGGACGGACTGCTGGGGAGGCACCTGATGCAAGGACGGACTGCTGGGGAGGCCATCTGGTGGCAGGCGACGTGGCAGGTAACACGCTCAGGGCTTCCACTGATTCGGCATTATGGTGAGTTGAATGATTTCATTTTATATTACAATGTAAAAATAGAAATAATGCACTTCAATCATCCTGACACCGTAACAACCATGGTGCCGGGATGATTGAAGCGCCAACAGGTGTTTTGGAGTATCCTTATCTGCCAATTTTGTTACACATTACTATTGTGGTGTAGGATCTGGCTTCTTTCTTTCTATTTCTTTCTCTCTCTTTCTCTCACCTCGGACTCTAGCCACACCCCTTTGAACCACGCCCATTTAAACCACACCCACTATCGTGCGTAAACCACGCCCATTTTCCCCGCATTTTTCACTCCGGCATGACACGCCTACAAACGAATGCCCCGCCCCCTGATTATAGCAAGGCTCCGCCTCAATACAAAAAAAGTGTCCCAGATGTTTTTTTTGCAATGTTGGCAACTATGCCCGTGTAGCGACCTCAACCCTCTCACCCCTTCTCATTCTCGGCTTGTTGGTCTTGTCTAGGGTTTTAGTACTGGGGGGAGGGATGCGATACACCACGGCCCATGTCCTCCAGAGGGACTGGAGGTGAAAGCCAGAACTATCGGGTTTTGTGTGTGTGTCCCAGAGTCAAATCCTTTCTTCGAGTTGACTCCCTTTGCTCCTAGTAACCAGAGTTCCACACACTGAAAAGGTCCAACTCATAGTTACATAGTTAGTCAGGTTGAAAAAAAAGACACAAGTCCATCCAGTTCAACCATCAAAAAAAAAAAAAAAGAAAATATATCGTACAATCCCATATACCCAATTCTATACCCACAGTTGATCAAGAGGAAGGCAAAAAAAAACAGCAGAGCATGATCCAATTTGCTACAGCAGGGGAAAAAATTCCTTCCTGATCCCCCGAGAGGCAATCGGATATTCCCCGGATCAACTTTACCTATAAACGTCAGTACCCAGTTATATTATGTACATTTAAGAAAGAATCCAGGCCCTTCTTAAAGCAATCTACCGAGCTGGCCAGAACCACCTCTGCAGGGAGTCTATTCCACATTTTCACAGCTCTTACTGTGAAAAAACCTTTCCGTATTTGGAGGTGAAATCTCTTTCCCTCTAGACGCAAAGAGTGCCCCCAACTCGTATTTATTCTCTTCCAGCAATAAATAGTCATACAGCACAGACAGGTTGAGACCAGTGTTGCCAACCGTACGTAGATTTACGAACAGCCCGCGATTTAACCCCTTTTTCGGGCTGTACGTAAAAGTCCGTTTATGGGCACCGGCGCCCATAAAAAAGATGGCCGCGAGCCGGCCATACAACTGCGCATGCGCCGTTCCGAATGCGCCGGCCGAGCGCATTCGGAACTCGGCCGAGCAGCGGCGGCGCACACGCAGTAACGTGATGGCGCCGCTGGCGCCATTTTTGAAAAGGCCACAGTGGCTGGCGGCAGTGGCGGGACACCTGCAGTGAGTGCATGCCATGCACTCATCATAGGTGGTCTGTGGAGGACTCGGAGCACTGACAGGGCCCAGCCAGGAGTGAGGAGGACGGACTCAAGGTCAGTGAAACAGGGGGGGATACAAGGGGACAGCGTCATCAGTGTGCTGTGTCCTCCTCTGGTTCCTGTGTCCCTTTCACCTCTTCACAGGTCAGGGCAGCACAGTGCTGCCCTGACCTGTGGAGTGGTGAAAGGGGCACAGGAGGAGGACACAGCACACAGATGATGTGCAGAAGTAATATGGTGGTGTCCGCAGCCTCTGTCCCCCTCCTGTAGTGTGTCCGCAGCCTCTGTCCCCCTCCTGTAGTGTGTCCGCAGCCTCTGTCCCCCTCCTGTAGTGTGTCCGCAGCCTCTGTCCCCCTCCTGTAGTGTGTCCGCAGCCTCTGTCCCCCTCCTGTAGTATGTCCGCAGCCTCTGTCCCCCCTCCTGTAGTATGTCCGCAGCCTCTGTCCCCCTCCTGTAGTATGTCCGCAGCCTCTGTCCCCCTCCTGTAGTATGTCCGCAGCCTCTGTCCCCCTCCTGTAGTATGTCCGCTGTCTCTGTCCACCTCCTGTAGTATGTCCGCAGCCTCTGTCCCCCTCCTGTAGTATGTCCGCAGCCTCTGTCCCCCTCCTGTAGTATGTCTGCAGCCTCTGTCCACCTCCTGTAATGGGTCCGCAGCCTCTGTCCCCCTCCTGTAGTATGTCTGCAGCCTCTGTCCCCCTCCTGTAGTGTGTCCGCAGCCTCTGTCCCCCTCCTGTAGTGTGTCCGCAGCCTCTGTCCACCTCCTGTAGTGGGTCCATAGCCTCTGTCCCCCTCCTGTAGTATGTCCGCAGTCTCTGTCCAGTGTCCACCTCCTGTAGTATGTCCGCAGCCTCTGACCATCTCTTGTCTTTTATCATGTCTACAGTCTCTGAGGGGATCCTAGAAAGAAGTCAAGAGTGGAAGTGCCGCCGGGATGGGGGTTACGGCCCGGGAAGAAACAGACGTGTGGACTGGGGAGAGGAGATCAGAGCCACCAAGCTGGAGCCATCTGACTGAGCCCCACACTGTGCACCTGAGAGGAGGTAAGTGACAGTGCCGCCAGGCCATTCTAAGGGGGGGGGGATCACTGATGTAAGCAGGTGAATGAATACAATAATGTAAGGGGGCACTGATATAAAGGTTTCCCCCTTATATTAATACCCCCCCCTTACCTTAGTGTATTCACTCTGCGGAAGGTGAATACACTAAGGTAAGAGCCCCCCTCCACATCAGAGTTCCCCCTTACATCATGATCTGCAGCGTTCCCCTTTACATAAGAGTTCCCTTGCACTGTAAGGGGGCATCCTGCAGACTCTGATGTAAGAGGGAACTCTGTGCTGGCCGGGTTATAGTAACCTGACCTTCATGTAAATTGAGAAAAATGTTTTTTTACTTTTGTTTAACTTAAACACATTGATAAATAGCATTAGCTGTGTGTTTATAGTTCAAATATTGATATTTGCACTGTTTAGCACTAAAAACAGTGATTGTAGGTACTTTTTTGCAGCGTCAGTAAAAAATGCGGCTCTGCCAGCAATTTTCATGATTTTTGCCAGTAAGAAATTGCTGCCGTACAGAAATTTTGGCATCCTTGCCAGTAAATTTCACTTCAGGGGGTTGGCAACACTGGTTGAGACCCATAGAACACTTCAGTATTTGTGGGGAGTAGGTCAAGGCACAATTCTTTAAGTAGAGCTAACCACTGTGGTGTCACCAATGGTTATGATGTATAGTCACTGCCACCGACTATATAGAACAAGAGCATGAATTACCTTCGCTATCACAGCCCCTGTCAGAGGGAAGACATCCGTCCAAGAGAGTTACCGGAGGCCTCTCCATCACCGGCAAATGCTGCGCCAGACTTTCCAGAGAAGTTCCGCTCACCGGCCTCCTCAATCTCAGACACGGGCACCCAAGGCATTAGGGCCCCCCTCGGATTCCTCCACCCTCGCGGAACTCAGTCAAAGGTACTGAGTCCCAGGCCTCCGCATTAGTACCTCACCCCAGGCTAAAGGTGCCTGGGATGGACTCCATCTCCCGCTCCGGCCAGGTCAAGGGCACCTGGGCCCGGAACTCCGGAACGCCAGCACCCAGGCTGAAGGTGCCTGGGCGTGGCTGCGTCCTCGGACTCTGAACCCCAAGGTCAGGGCGTCCTCCCCTTTTATCTCCTCTCCCTTTGCGTCACAACAGGTTCCCTGCCCCGCTGTACCAGCGCCAGGAAAGGACAAAAAGGGATGCAGTCTTGCGGTGAGTGTTCAGCTCCGGCCCAGGACGACAGCGCCACCCGCAGGCCGCAGGGAACCTCACACCACCAGAGTCCTCCAAGAACCACAAAAGGGTCTCAGATTCCCTAACAATCAGTGCATCTGGGTTACACTACCACCCAGATGCCTCCGCTAAATTCAAATACCCGCTACACTCTCCCCCTGGTGATTTGACACTGGCCCCTAGTGTCTGGTGCAAACCCATGTCTCCCAAGGAGTGGTAACATAAGTTCGACCCAGAGACCAAACTACACATAAAATCCAACCTCACAATTTAGTCATGAATTGTGCCAGGACCTAAAACTGGAAAGGGAAACAGGAATATAAAACAATGAACTTGGTATATAAAAACTTTAAATGATTCTAGACATTGAAATTCCCCCTCTCGCTATCTAAGAACCACCCCGTTCTCAGCAGCCTTGACAGATGAGTCTCCTGCAGAGGGAAAAGAAAAAAAAACACACAATGTATATGTTTTCTTGGAAGGAATGGGTCTATCCAAGGAGAAACCCACTCGCTCCAATGATCATGGTGTATAGTGTACAGAAAAACACAATCGTTGCGCAACATTGCCACCTGGTGGCAATGCCCCGGTCAAGACACTTAGCAAATCCAGATGAACTTTTCTCTCTTCTTTTTTTTTCTCTGTACTGTGACCCTATACTAGCTATGCCCCAAAGTCACTGATTTCTTGGTGAAAGGAGAAAGAAGGAGAACAAAACAACCATAACAGCTCCCATTTCTCCAAAGAGCAAAAACACCCCAAAAAAATATAGGACACAGTCCCTGTGTTCCAGCAAATACTCTGGAAAGTTCAGCAACAAAAAGGAAATATAAAGGAGTCTCTTTCTCCTATAAACAGAACTTTGGATGTGGCAGGAACAATGGCTTCAAATACTTGTCAAAAGCCTCCACGTTGTACTCAATGTTCCCTCCATCCTTTCGACAGATAACCACCCTGTCAGCATGGATGTGCCTTCCCAACATCCACTCCGCCTTACAGTCCTTGAATTTTCTGGTAACTGTAGGGGAACAGGAGAGGTATCGGAGTGCGTGAGGTACCTTAAGCTTTGTCCATACGAAATCATCGTACCACCGCTGCCAAAAAACTTCCACCTCATAAAACAATTCTCGGGGTAGATATGGGTATTCCCACCCATATTCTCGGGCAACCTTCTGACAAAAGAGATGCTGCAGCCTTGCCAAGGGTGGCATTGTGGCACGGTCTCCTTCTCCAGGCAGAACGATTGACTCAGGATGTCGAGGTACTCCAACCACCTCGGCAGACTTGGGCCTAGGAGCCCGCAGTGATGCGCGTTGCACTCCCGCAACAGGAGCAGGTGAAACATTCGATGATTCAAGAAGCGAAGGTGTAGGCAGGGGACCAGATTCTTCCCTAGGTTCCGGCGCCTCCACCCGGGGTGTACTATCCCTAATACACATAGGTGGGTCCCTTGTGACACCGGATGAGGGTAACTTCATCTTGTCCCATCCCTTCTTCTGGAAGATTTCATCTATCTCCCTATCATCACCGGCATCAGATAGTGACTCTAGGTCGAAGGTGTCATAACACTCTGCGGGCAGGTAATTCCCCGTAGACACGGAATCACCCCACTCGATGGGTTCCACCGACCGTGGGCTTCCGACACCTCCAACCACACACACAGTCCCAACCCCTGGCTCACCTGGGCCTTTTGAAGAACAGGGATGTCCAGGGCTCTTCCCTCCGGATCCATCCAGGCCAGACAAGCGACGGGGCGAAGCTCATCCACGACCACAGGATGCCATCACCAGGCCATCTTTCCTCTTCGGCGGTGGGAGCAGGGAGCTTGTGGTGACCGAGGCAGCATCCTCCGATTTTTCTCTCTCAATCTCCTTTGGGGCAGTCAGTTCGCCCTGGTCAGTGCGCGCAGGAAACGCATAGGCATCGATCTCTCCCTCCGGAGTGGCAGTACCTGTGAGGTAGTTGAGGTGGAAGGCGCGAGGCCTTTCTGTGGATGAAAAATTATAAAATGCAGCGCTAGCGAATATAAATGTGCTCAATACAAACGTATGTGTGAATGTCAACCATCTAAACCTTTCGGGATGATGGTACACACTATTAGTGAAAAGATTATGCACCAATGATTGGTGTCACCAGAAATGCAGTGGGTGTAATACTAAATGTTACCACTAAAAAGTGATCAACTAAGTAAAACCAGAAAATATACTGTGCAAAACATTAAATGAACTGAACAACCAGGCAAATAGCTCTAGGAGTAATTCACAGTACTACAGATGGTTTTCAACATCAAATAAATAATGTCCCATTTGCAACAGTGGTTGTAATATAGAAGGAAGGGGGAAAAAAAAAATGCTTTAAAATAAAATAAAAGTCACCCAACATCCAACTTCTAGGACCAATAATGTTCGGTGAAATTCAACAGTTGGCTCAATAGCAGCAGAGATCAGAGGACCATGTGGGGAATAAAAAGAAAAAGCAACTTGTGAAGTACCGCTTAGGAACAGATTAACAATACGCTGTTATTGGGAAAACTCACAAGCCTTCAATGATAACCGAGCGTCAGTGTGTTCCGGGTTCACAACGGCGTGCGTTCCACAAGAACCGGAAGCAGCGTCACTGGTTCTTAGTGTTGACCGGAAATTTGTCAATGCATTTCGCCCCTCCTTGATGATGCCCTGGAGGAGGGGCGAAATGCATTGACAAATTTCCGGTCAACACTAAGAACCAGTGACGCTGCTTCCGGTTCTTGTGGAACGCACGCCGTTGTGAACCCGGAACACACTGACGCTCGGTTATCATTGAAGGCTTGTGAGTTTTCCCAATAACAGCGTATTGTTAATCTGTTCCTAAGCGGTACTTCACAAGTTGCTTTTTCTTTTTATTCCCCACATGGTCCTCTGATCTCTGCTGCTATTGAGCCAACTGTTGAATTTCACCGAACATTATTGGTCCTAGAAGTTGGATGTTGGGTGACTTTTATTTTATTTTAAAGCATTTTTTTTTTTTTTCCCCTTCCTTCTATATTACAACCACTGTTGCAAATGGGACATTATTTATTTGATGTTGAAAACCATCTGTAGTACTGTGAATTACTCCTAGAGCTATTTGCCTGGTTGTTCAGTTCATTTAATGTTTTGCACAGTATATTTTCTGGTTTTACTTAGTTGATCACTTTTTAGTGGTAACATTTAGTATTACACCCACTGCATTTCTGGTGACACCAATCATTGGTGCATAATCTTTTCACTAATAGTGTGTACCATCATCCCGAAAGGTTTAGATGGTTGACATTCACACATACGTTTGTATTGAGCACATTTATATTCGCTAGCGCTGCATTTTATAATTTTTTATCTCTCAAGGTGTTAGTGCCTTATGCTGTAGCAGCTGCGCATATAATAATTTCTTTTCACTTGTCATTTATTTTTGTATGTCTCCATAAGCGCGAGTTTTAGTTTTTGTTTATTTACCTTTCTGTGGATGGCTCCACCTCGAAGAGGAACTCTTTGCAGACCTCACATCGCCCGAACGGCTTCAACTGCACCACCAGTCCCAAACAGCTGGGACAGATCACACCGAGGGCCTCTATGTCTCTGCAGGTATACAGAGCCAACCGCCCCCGGGGCCTTAGTCTTATTCCTGTATCCGTGATCGGAGCAGCAAAGGAAGTCATCTCCGCTGTAGAAGGAACAGAAATCCATGGAGTACTTGAGGTCATCCTGACTGGCTGCTGCTCCAATGCACACTGACCCCTTCGCGCCGGAATCCCCACGTGTGTCCTTCCACATGGCCAGACTCCTCCCACACTCTGCATTTGTTTGCGGGCTTTCTCTTCTTCCCGCCCACGAATTGTGCAGCTATGGTGTGCCTCGTGGCGCATTGGCCAATATGACTGACCTATTTGGAACTCCTCCGGGCAGCAAAGTTCAAATTCAGACACAAAACACATCCCGGACACGATGACCCCACGTGTAGCGACCTCACCCCTCTCACCCCTTCTCATTCTCGGCTTGTTGGTCTTGTCTAGGGGTTTAGTACTGGGGGGGAGGGATGCGATACACCACGGCCCATGTCCTCCAGAGGGACTGGAGGTGAAAGCCAGAACTATCGGGTTTTGTGTGTGTGTCCCAGAGTCAAATCCTTTCTTCGAGTTTACTCCCTTTGCTCCTAGTAACCAGAGTTCCACACACTGAAAAGGTCCAACTCATAGTTACATAGTTAGTCAGGTTGAAAAAAGACACAAGTCCATCCAGTTCAACCATCAAAAAAAAAAAAAAAAAAAAATATATCGTACAATCCCATATACCCAATTCTATACCCACAGTTGATCAAGAGGAAGGCAAAAAACCCCAGCAGAGCATGATCCAATTTGCTACAGCAGGGGAAAAAATTCCTTCCTGATCCCCCGAGAGGCAATCGGATATTCCCCGGATCAACTTTACCTATAAACGTCAGTACCCAGTTATATTATGTACATTTAAGAAAGAATCCAGGCCCTTCTTAAAGCAATCTACCGAGCTGGCCAGAACCACCTCTGCAGGGAGTCTATTCCACATTTTCACAGCTCTTACTGTGAAAAAACCTTTCCGTATTTGGAGGTGAAATCTCTTTCCCTCTAGACGCAAAGAGTGCCCCCTTGTCCTCTGTGTTGACCGTAAAGTGATTAACTGAACACCAAGTTCACTATATGGACCCCTT
Organism: Rana muscosa; assembly: GCA_029206835.1. Classification (NCBI taxonomy): domain Eukaryota; kingdom Metazoa; phylum Chordata; class Amphibia; order Anura; family Ranidae; genus Rana; species Rana muscosa. The sequence goes on along the minus strand of CM055117.1, from coordinate 213,463,400 downwards.
ATATATTTGTACATGTTGATCATATCCCCCCTTAATCTCCTCTTCTCAAGAGTGAATAAATTCAGTTCCTCTAATCTTTCCTCATAGCTGAGCTCCTCCATCCCTCTTATCAGTTTGGTTGCCCTTCTCTGCACTTTCTCCAGTTCCCCAATATCCTTTTTGAGAACTGGGGCCCAAAACTGAACTGCATATTCCAGATGAGGTCTTACTAATGATTTGAACAGGGGCAAAATGATATCTCTCCCTCTGGAGACCATACCTCTCTTAATACAAGAAAGGACTTTGCTCGCTTTGGAAACCGCAGCTTGGCATTGCATGCCATTATTGAGCTTATGATCTACCAAAACCCCCAGATCCTTCTCCACTACGGATCCCCCCAGTTGTACTCCCCCTAGTATGTATGATGCATTCATATTCTTAGCCCCCAAGTGCATAACTTTACATTTATCAACATGTAGCGGGGTTCCTTTAAATGCTCTCGAACTACTATTCCCAGAACCCCACTGGTTCCCAGGATGTTTTGCTTCTGCCCCAGAGACTCATGGGTGGGGATATATAAGGAAGGGGCGAGGCCTGGCTTGGCCTCTTTGGACACGGGACGGCAGAGACTGATACACCTGTGCGGACCTGTACTGGGTAAGGCCTGAAGCCTGGGGCCTTCCGCAGCCGACCAAAGAGTCTTCCACCCCACTGCGAGCCTGGGTGGCATCCAACATCTCTACTTACAGCCTGGATGGGATCGGGGACCCGATCGCAGCAACCGCTGTGAGCGAGTGAGGTCACAACCGGTGGAAGTTCCGGACGGAGATCGTGTCCGGCGGGTGAGCGAGCGTAAGCTCATTCCCTAACCTGTTTGCTAGTACTGTGCCTATAAACTGCCGAGGCCTACTACCTCATGTTAAAGACTCTCACTGGAGATTTACAGCAGGACTGATCCAGAGGATCTCCAGTGAAGTGTTGTCAGTTATCAACTTTCCCTTTTCCTGGATTACAATTGTTGTTTATTCTTAAGTGCACCACCTCTACAGATGCCGGTGAAGAATCCATCATTCATACAGGACTGAGTTCTAGAGTTAGGAATCAGGCCTGATTCATTAGGGACCTAGTTTAGTTATTGCGCCATAGGGCGCCTAGTTAACAGTCGCCCCACGTGGCGTCTCCTTATCCACCCCCCCCTTTCCCCATGGTGTAGTGTGACTGATATTTTAATATTGCAGGGCTCTGTGAATATTCTAATGGTCAAGTTGTTATCACTGTTCATTCCCTTTGCATAGCTGAAAGTAAAAATCTGTTATTCCTTTATAACTACTCCGTGTCTGAGTCTCTCATAAAGTATAAGTATTAAATGTGTATACCCCTAAACTAACTGTGCCAGAAAGGGTCGAGTAGATTGCCGGGGGTTGGCGGAGCTGTACTCAGGGCCCAGACCAAATCTGCGGCTCTCTTAGTTGAGGGTAATGCTACAGGTGGGGGTTCTCGTCCGGGATCCTGATAGAACAGAAAACCCGCCAAGAGGTACCGGCATGGACCCGAAAGACATCAGAACGTGGTGTGGAGTAGCTAAGACAGATCCAAGCCAGTCAGTGGTCATTAACATGCCCGGTCAGGAATGGTCGACCGAGACGGTGGAAGGATTAATGAAGTCAGTGACCCCAGATGGTACACCGTGGGTGATGGGAACAAAGTTAGACCCAGACACCTCACACCAGTATGCACTAGTGGAGTATTCAGATGGGAAGCCAGAAGTTTGCAAGCGCAAATATACGCAGACGTCGGATAACAGATCTTATAGTCTGGCGCATGCTATTAAGAAGGAGCCACCCCTAACGGGACCACCGCGGACTGCGGCCTGTACCTCACCAGAGAGGAGAGATGGAGCGACACCTCCGGTGACGCCTGCACCTGCCACGGCCATATCACCCAAACTGATAAAGGCGCTTGGGGACTAGGGATGAGCCGAACACCCCCGGGTTCGGTTCGCACCAGAACCTTCGAACGGACCGAAAGTTCGCGTGAATTTTCGAACCCTATTCGTTATAATGGACGCGAACGTTCGAAATCAAAATTGCTAATTACAACGGCCAATATGCATGTTAATGTCATAAAACAGGTTTGGGGACCCGGGTCCTGCCCCAGGGGACATATATCAATGCAAAAAGAAATTTTAAAAACTAACGTTTTTTCGGGAGCAGTCATTTTAATGATGCATAAAGTGAAAAAAAAAAGTGAAATTTTCCTTTAAATATGGTACCTGGGGGGTGTCTAAAGTATGCCTGTGAAGTGGCATGTGTTTCCCGTGTTTAGAACTGTCCTTGCACAAAATGACATTTGTAAAGGAAAAAAAGAAGCCATTTAAAACCACTTGCGGCTTTAATGTCATGTCTTGTCCTGGCCGCCATATGGCTGAAAATCCTTGAGAAAAATGGCATGGCTACCCCATCACCCCAGCCCCTTTGGGTCTTGTATGGATATTAAGGGGGACCCCGCACCCAAAATAAAACCCTATACCTACAACCCTATATACTCTGAACAGCAGTATATAGGTGGTGCAAACAAGACACGGACTGTAGGTTTGTTCTTAAGTAGAATCTGAACAGGTACATTATGAAGTGTAGCTCCATCCCAAAAAAATCTATTTTTAAGCTTTTTGGAGAACATAGGGAGGGGTTATCACCCCTGTAACATTTGCTGTCTTTGCACATCTGTTCAGAACATGTCACCTCACTTTCCGTCCCAATGACAAATGTTTTTGGAAAAGTGGGGTTTTAATTGAAACAAGGATTGGTGATAAAGCATCAGTAGAGAGGAGATACCTTTTTCCCAAATTAAATCTAACAGGATAGAATTTCCCTTCCTAGGGGTAGATTTCCTCTCACTTCCTGTTTTCTCTTGCCGTTTGCAAGTAGGAGTCGTTTGTAAGTTGGATGTTTGAAAGTAGGGGCCTGCCGTATATACTCTGCAGAAATTTGCCCTATTAGATGTTGGTGTAGCCACAAGACTGGTGGGCACAGGAATGGGCCCTGCTGTGAGTTAATAGATCAAGATTTGTAATTGCATGCACCTGTTGAACAGGGCAGAAAAATTGGGCCTTTGGTGGTGGTGGTGGTGGTGGACGGTGTTGCCACAAGACTGTAGGCCCTCATAGTTACTCTTGGTGGGCGCAGGAATGGGCCCTGCTGTGAACTATTAGATCAAGATTTGTAATTACATGCCCCTGTTAAACAGGGGCTGAAAAATTGTGCCTTAGGCACTGGTGCTGGTGCCACAACACTGCAACCCCTCACAGATACTGTACTTGGAGCACAGCAGTCACACCTGTTGCGAAGCATCTTTTTAAAAAATTGTAATTACACGCCCCTGTTATACAGGGGCTGAAAAATTGTGCCTTAGGCACTGGTACTGGTGCCACAACACTGCAACCCCTCACAGATACTGTACTGAGCACAGCAATGAGACCTGTTGCAAAGCATTGCCTAAAAATTGTAATTACACGCCCCAACAGGGGCTGAAAAATTGTGCCTTAGGCACTGGTGCTGGTGCCACAACACTGCAACCCCTCACAGATACTGTACTTGGAGCACAGCAGTCACACCTGTTGCGAAGCATCTTTTTAAAAAATTGTAATTACACGCCCCTGTTATACAGGGGCTGAAAAATTGTGCCTTAGGCACTGGTGTGGTGGCATGGATCATTGAGGAGGAGGAAGAGGATAGTCAGTGAACATAACAGGACAGTCACTCAGCATCAGCATAGGCAGTCTTGAAGGGATGTGACATTATAAATTATTCCGTTATATCCGCTTCAGGTGTCTGGTAGCTGGTGGTGATCCAAGACTGATTCATTTTTATGAAGGTCAGTCGATCAACCGAGTCGGTGGACAGGCGCACCCTATGATCGGTGACAAATCCTCCAGCAGCACTGAATGTGCGTTCGGAAAGAACACTGGATGCAGGACAGGCCAGTAGCTCAATTGCATACTGTGCAAGCTCTGGCCAGTGATCCATCCTCAGGACCCAGTAAGCCAGAGGATTTTCGCTGGGAAAGGTGTCCAAGTCTGACCTTGCCCCTAGGTATTCCTGCACCATGTATATCAGACGCTGGCGATGGTTGCTGGAACCGATCATACCTTGGGGCTGCCGACTAAAAAATTGTCTGAACGCATCGGTCAGACGTCCACCTTCCCCACCGCTCCTTCTGCTACTGACCGAAGCCTCAGCAACTCGTCGTCCAGGACCAGGAGTTTGTAACCTCCCAGTTTCTGGGAACGCGTTGCACAGACCTTTCTGCAAGGCCTCCCTGAGATGTCTCATCCTCTGCTCCCTCTGCGACGGCAAGATAAGGTCCGCAACCTTACCCTTGTACCGTGGATCAAGGAGAGTGGCCAGCCAGTAATGGTCCCTCTCCTTGATCCGAAGAACACGAGGATCCTTCCGCAGGCTTTGCAGGATCAGGGAGGCCATGCAGCGTAGGTTAGCTGAGGCATTCGGTCCGGAGTCTTCTGGGTCACTGAGGATGACATGATCGCCAGCCACCTCCTCCCAGCCACGTACAAGTCCACTGGTTTGTTGGGACTGTACATCATCCCTAAAAGACTGCTGCTGCTGATGCTGAGTGCCAGGCTCCACCTCCATGCTCACACAATCCTCCTCCTCCTCCTCATCCTCATCCTCTTCCTGTGTGATGGGTGGGACAGAAGGAACACTGTCTGGATAAAGGGGGCCTTGAGAGGCAAGGAAGTCCTCCTCTTCCTGCCTCTGTTCTGCCTCAAGTGCCCTGTCCATTATCCCACGCAGCGTATGCTCCAACAGGTGGACAAGAGGTACAGTGTCACTGATGCATGCACTGTCACTGCTCACCATCCTCGTGGCCTCCTCAAATGGTGAGAGGACAGTGCATGTATCCCTGATCATACTCCACTGGCGTGGGGAAAAAAAGCCAAGCTCCCCTGACCCTGTCCTGGTGCCGTAGTCGCAAAGGTACTCATTGATGGCCCTCTGCTGCGTGTGCAGTCGCTGCAGCATGGCCAACGTTGAGTTCCACCTGGTGGGCATGTCACATATTAGGCGGTTCTTGGGCAGGTTCAGCTCCTTTTGCAGCTCAGTCAGCCGAGCACTGGCATTATAAGATCGGCGGAAATGCACACAGACTTTCCTGGCCTGCCTCAGGACATCCTGTAAGCCTGGGAACCTGCCCAAGAACCGCTGCACCACCAGGTTGAGGACGTGAGCCATACAGGGCACATGGGTGAGCTGCCCCTGTCGCAGGGCGGAGAGGAGGTTGGTGCCATTGTCAGAAACGACCATTCCTGGCTTAAGCTGGCGTGGCGTCAACCACCTCTCGGCCTGCCCCTGCAGAGCTGCCAGAACCTCTGGCCCAGTGTGGCTCCTGTCCCCCAAACACACCAGCGCAAGCACGGCATGGCATCTTTTTGCCTGCGTACTCGCGTAGCCCCTTGTACGCCTACGGAGCACCGCTAGTTCCGAGGACAGAGCACTCGAAGAGGACATGGAGGAAGAAGAAGAGGAGGGGGTGGAGGAGAGAGGTGTGTCACAACCAGTAGTAGCATTTTGGAGGCGTGGTGGCGGAACAACCTCCAACACTACTGCACCTTGTCCTGCATCCCTCCCAGCTGCCAATAGAGTGACCCAATGGGCCGTGAAAGAAAGATAACGTCCCTGCCCATGCCTGCTGGACCATGAGTCAGCGGTAATATGCACCTTACCGCTGACCGCCCTGTCCAGCGAGGCATGGACATTGCCTTCCACATGCCGGTAGAGAGACGGAATCGCCTTCCGTGAGAAAAAGTGGCGTTTGGGAACCTGCCACTAAGGAACCGCACATTGAACAAACTCACGGAAGGGGGCCGAGTCTACCAACTGAAAAGGCAGCAGTTGAAGTGCTAGCAATTTAGCCAAGCTAGCATTCAACCGCTGGGCATGTGGATGGCTGGGAGTATACTTCTTTCGACGGTCCAGCAGCTGGGGCAGGGAAATTTGCCTGCTACAATCGGACGTCGGTGTACTGCAAGTACTTGGTTGTGACACACCTAATTCTACACCTTCAGTCCTCTCAGAGCAGCTTTCAGAGAGGACTGAAGATATAGTGGGGATGGAGATCCCAGCTGATGAGGAGCAAGGAGAGGTTACATAGTTACATAGTTACATAGTTAGTCAGGTTGAAAAAAGACAAAGTCCATCCAGTTCAACCATAAAAAAATAACTAAAATAAAATTTAAAAAAAATATCGTGCAATCCCATATACCCAATTCTATACCCACAGTTGATCCAGAGGAAGGCAAAAAACCCCAGCAGAGCATGATCCAATTTGCTACAGCAGGGGAAAAAATTCCTTCCTGATCCCCCGAGAGGCAATCGGATTTACCCTGGATCAACTTTACCTAGAACTGTTAGTACTCAGTTATATTATGTACATTTAGGAAAGTATCCAGGCCTTTCTTAAAGCAATCTACTGAGCTGGCCAGAACCACCTCTGCAGGGAGTCTGCTCCACATTTTCACAGCTCTTACTGTGAAGAAACCTTTCCGCATTTGGAGATGAAATCTTTTTTCTTCTAGACGTAAAGAGTGCCCCCTTGTTCTCTGTGTTGACCGTAAAGTGAATAACTCATCACCAAGTTCACTATATGGACCCCTTATATATTTGTACATGTTAATCATATCCCCCCTTATTCTCCTCTTCTCAAGAGTGAATAAATTCAGTTCCTCTAATCTTTCTTCATAGCTGAGCTCCTCCATGCCTCTTATCAGTTTGGTTGCCCTTCTCTGCACTTTCTCCAGTTCCCCGATATGCTTTTTGAGAACTGGTGCCCAAAACTGAACTGCGTATTCCAGATGAGGCCTTACTAATGATTTGTACAGGGGCAAAATGATGTCTCTCTCTCTGGAGTCCATACCTCTCTTAATACAAGAAAGGACTTTGCTCGCTTTGGAAACCACAGCTTGGCATTGCATGCCATTATTGAGCTTATGATCTACCAAAACCCCCAGATCCTTCTCCACTATGGATCCCCCCAGTTGTATTCCCCCTAGTATGTATGATGCATTCATATTCTTAGCCCCCAAGTGCATAACTTTACATTTAGCAACATTAAACCTCATCTGCCACATAGTCGCCCAATTAGACAGGGCATCGAGGTCGGCTTGTAAATTGGAGACATCTTGTAAGGACGTTATTCCACTGCATAGCTTGGTGTCATCTGCAAAGACAGAAATGTTACTTTTGATCTCAGACCCAATATCATTTATAAAGATATTAAAAAGTAAGGGTCCCAGCACTGAACCTTGGGGTACACCACTGATAACCTTAGACCATTCAGAGTAATGCCGCGTACACACGATCATTATTCACGGCGGTTAAAAAAACGCCGTGAATAATGACAGGAAAAACGAGGGAACCGCTTGGTTCCCTACACACGGTCGTTTTTCCCGTAATTTTTTCTCTTGACGAGAAAAACGACCGTCTGTGGGCTCCGCGGCAGTGTCTCCCTATGGGAAAACTGCCGCGGAAAAAAATGCTGGAAAAAACGATGAGAAAATTTAGAACATGTTCTAATTTTTCTCGTCGTTTTTTATGCCGTTTTTCTCGACGAGAAAAACGACATAAAGCCCACAGACGATCGTTTTTCTCGGCGAAAAAAAAAAATGCCATTTTTCTCGTCGAGAAAAGCGGTCGTGTGTACGCGGCATAAGAATCATTAACTACTACTCTCTGAATTCTGTCTTTTAGACAGTTTTCTATCCATTTACAAACTGATATTTCCAATCCTGTAGACTTTACCTTACACATGAGCCGTGTGTGGGGAACTGTATCAAACGCTTTTGCAAAATCCAAGTATACCACGTCCACAGCCACGCCTCTGTCCAAGGTTTTACTTACCTCTTCATAAAAAGAAATCAGGTTTGTCTGACAACTTCTGTCTTTCATGAATCCATGCTGTCTGTTGCTTAAATAGTTTTTTTCCAGCAAGAACTCATCTATGTGGTCTTTTATTAATCTCTCCAGTATCTTCCCAACTATGGAAGTTAAACTAACAGGTCTATAGTTACTTGGTAAAGACTTTGTTCCCTTTTTAAATATAGGCACCACATTGGCCCTGCGCCAATCCAGTGGTACTATTCCTGTCATTAATGAGTCCCTAAAAATTAGATACAATGGCTTTGAAATTACAGAGCTCAATTCTTTTAGGATCCGTGGGTGTATGCCATCTGGTCCAGGTGCTTTATCCACCTTTATTCTGTCTAAATATTTCTGGACCATATCACTTTTGAGCCATTGTGGATTTGAGGCTGTGTCACTACCACCCCCATTATGGACATGAACTCCCCCATGCTCCATTGTATACACAGAGCTGAAGAAAGTATTTAATAAATTAGCCTTCTCTTTGTCCCCAGTCACCCACACTAGATTATTTTGTAAAGGGCCTACATGCTCAGACTTGACCTTTTTACTATTAATATATTTGAAGAATTTTTTGGGGTTTGTCCTACTATCTTTTGCAATCTGTCGTTCGTTTTGAATTTTTGCATCCTTGATTTCCTTTTTACATATCCTGTTATATTCTTTGTAACATTTAAACGACACTAGTGTTCCTTCATTTTTATATTTTTTAAAAGCGCTTTTCTTATAGTTTATAGCTTTTTTAACTTAACTGTGAGCCACATAGGTTTTATTTTTAGCCTTTTAAACTTATTGCCCATGGGAATATACTTTGCAGTGAGTTCACAAACAATCTTTTTGAAGAATTCCCATTTCTGTTCTGTGCCCATTGATGCCAATATTCTCTCCCAGTCTAAGTCCTGGAGAGCAGCCCTCATCCTTGGAAAATTTGCTTTATTCAAATTAAGTGTTTTTATCCTTCCTGCATGTATTTCTTGCTTACAGCTAACATCAAATGAAATCATGTTATGGTCACTGCTACCCAGGTGTTCCTTTATCTGAACATTAGTAATATGCTCTGCATGGTTTGAGATTACCAGGTCCAACAGAGCATCATTCCTAGTTGGGGCCTCAATAAACTGGACCATAAAATTGTCCTGCAATAGGCTTATAAATTTTTGCCCTTTAACTGTCCCAGCAGTGCCATTACTCCAGTCAATTTCTGGGTAGTTAAAATCCCCCATTATTACCACCGTCCCAGTCCTTGCAGCCCTTTCCATCTGTGCAAGGAGCTGAGTCTCCACCTCCTCATTAACATTGGGTGGTCTATAACAAACTCCAATGATTAACTTTGAACTACGCACATCTGTATGCAGTTCCACCCATAATGCTTCAGCCTCATCACACTCTCCATCAACCAGGTCCTCTTTCACACTCGCTTTGAGATCACTTCTCACATAGAGACAGACCCCGCCACCTTTCCTTTTTGCCCTGTCTCTCCGAAAGAGTGCATAGCCAGGAATATTAATAATCCAGTCATGTGAGGATTGAAGCCATGTTTCAGCAATACCGATTACGTCATAGCTCTCCTCATGCACCAGAGCTTCCAACTCACCCATTTTGCTTGGCAGACTTCTGGCATTGGTGAACAAACACTTTAATGTATTACATTTTTCTCTGGTATTTTTCATATAATTTTTAGTAGTACAAATGGCACTATAGTTTCCAATGGCTGTTTGCAACATGGGAACTTTCTTGTCACCTGCCATAACCCTCCCCCCATCTATCCCCATTCCACTCTCCATTAATGTCTGACCACTAACTGACCTGTGTGCCCGATGTAATTCTAGTTCACCCTCCCCCCTCAAACCTAGTTTAAATACTCCTCCAGCCTTCCCATAAACCTCTCCCCCAGCACAGCAGACCCCCTTCCATTCAAGTGCAAACCGTCTTTAGCATATAGGCTGCACCCCAATGAAAAGTCAGCCCAGTGCTCTAGAAACCCAAATCCCTCCTCCCTACACCAGGTCTTTAGCCATGCATTCAGCTCTCTAATCTCCCCCTGCCTTTCCTGTGTTGCGCATGGCACAGGCAATATTTCAGAGAATATCACCTTGGAGGTCCTTGCCTTCATCTTGCAGCCTAGTTCTTTAAATTGATTCTTAAGGAGCCTCCACCTTCCATGTATACTGTCATTGGTTCCAACGTGGACCAAGACAGCTGGGTCATGCCCAGCCCCTCCCAGTAATTTATCCACCCGGTCCACCACATGCCGAACCCTGGCACCAGGGAGACAGCAAACCATTCGGTTGAGGCGATCCTGGCGACAAATTATTCTATCAGTCCTTCTGATTATAGAATCCCCTATAACCACCAACTGTCTTGGCCTACCTGCACTCCCCTCACCACCTCTACTAGATGGGTTGCTGTCCCGGCTGTTAGGGGTAGCAGTGACATCTAGGGCTGCCACCTCTGTGTTTGCCACCTCCACATCTTCACCCAACGTGGAAAATTTGTTTTGATGCACAAATACAGGACTGGCCTTCCTTTTCTGCAAGCCCCTTCCACTCCCTCTAACTACATTAACCCATCTTCCTATCTGATAATCCTGACTTGCCACTCCACCCTCCACATCAGCCCTACTGACCACCTGCTCAGCGAGCAGAGGACCCCTTTCAAGGTTGTCCTTTCCGCCCAGTGTTGCAACTTGCTCTTCCAGATCTCTAATGCAAACTTCCAGAAGGGCAACCTGCTCACATCTGTCACAGCGGTATCCATCCTGGAGCTGTTGCACCAATTTTGCATACATGTGGCACACTGTGCACTGAGCAAAACCTTCAACCCTGCTAGCACTCATTTCCCAGTTACAATATAATTACTTGTAGGAAGTTTATAATGTTACTCACAGTTTAGAAGACTCCTGTCTTAACTCCTGTTTTAAACTCCTGGTTTTTAACTCTCCACTGTAGTTCAAAATTCCACTGATGTTCACAAAATCCACATGCAAGCCACCATCAGCAGGGAGCCAGCTCCTAAGGGAGTTTGTACAGACACTTATATACTCACCTGTGAACAATTAACCACTCCCCTTAATTAGCAGAAAGAAAAAAAGCTGTTTAAAAAGTGTCAGAGAAAGGAGTGGGGGGGGGGGGAAGTATTTTTAAAACTGATAAACGTATCAAATAAAGGACAAAAAAAAAGAAATAAATCAACACTTGCAAGCAGAAGCAGTTAAAAGCAAAAGTCCTGGTTTTTAACTCTCCACTGTAGTTCAAAATTCCACTGATGTTCACAAAATCCACATGCAAGCCACCATCAGCAGGGAGCCAGCTCCTAAGGGAGTTTGTACAGACACTTATATACTCACCTGTGAACAATTAACCACTCCCCTTAATTAGCAGAAAGAAAAAAAGCTGTTTAAAAAGTGTCAGAGAAAGGAGTGGGGGGGGGAAGTATTTTTAAAACTGATAAACGTATCAAATAAAGGACAAAAAAAAGAAATAAATCAACACTTGCAAGCAGAAGCAGTTAAAAGCAAAAGTCCTGGTTTTTAACTCTCCACTGTAGTTCAAAATTCCACTGATGTTCACAAAATCCACATGCAAGCCACCATCAGCAGGGAGCCAGCTCCTAAGGGAGTTTGTACAGACACTTAAATACTCACCTGTGAACAATTAACCACTCCCCTTAATTAGCAGAAAGAAAAAAAGCTGTTTAAAAAGTGTCAGAGAAAGGAGTGGGGGGGGGGGAAGTATTTTTAAAACTGATAAACGTATCAAATAAAGGACAAAAAAAAAAGAAATAAATCAACACTTGCAAGCAGAAGCAGTTAAAAGCAAAAGTCCTGGTTTTTAACTCTCCACTGTAGTTCAAAATTCCACTGATGTTCACAAAATCCACATGCAAGCCACCATCAGCAGGGAGCCAGCTCCTAAGGGAGTTTGTACAGACACTTATATACTCACCTGTGAACAATTAACCACTCCCCTTAATTAGCAGAAAGAAAAAAAGCTGTTTAAAAAGTGTCAGAGAAAGGAGTGGGGGGGGGGGGGAGTATTTTTAAAACTGATAAACGTATCAAATAAAGGACAAAAAAAAAAGAAATAAATCAACACTTGCAAGCAGAAGCAGTTAAAAGCAAAAGTCCTGGTTTTTAACTCTCCACTGTAGTTCAAAATTCCACTGATGTTCACAAAATCCACATGCAAGCCACCATCAGCAGGGAGCCAGCTCCTAAGGGAGTTTGTACAGACACTTATATACTCACCTGTGAACAATTAACCACTCCCCTTAATTAGCAGAAAGAAAAAAAGCTGTTTAAAAAGTGTCAGAGAAAGGAGTGGGGGGGGGGGGAGTATTTTTAAAACTGATAAACGTATCAAATAAAGGACAAAAAAAAGAAATAAATCAACACTTGCAAGCAGAAGCAGTTAAAAGCAAAAGTCCTGGTTTTTAACTCTCCACTGTAGTTCAAAATTCCACTGATGTTCACAAAATCCACATGCAAGCCACCATCAGCAGGGAGCCAGCTCCTAAGGGAGTTTGTACAGACACTTATATACTCACCTGTGAACAATTAACCACTCCCCTTAATTAGCAGAAAGAAAAAAAGCTGTTTAAAAAGTGTCAGAGAAAGGAGTGGGGGGGGGGAAGTATTTTTAAAACTGATAAACGTATCAAATAAAGGACAAAAAAAAGAAATAAATCAACACTTGCAAGCAGAAGCAGTTAAAAGCAAAAGTCCTGGTTTTTAACTCTCCACTGTAGTTCAAAATTCCACTGATGTTCACAAAATCCACATGCAAGCCACCATCAGCAGGGAGCCAGCTCCTAAGGGAGTTTGTACAGACACTTAAATACTCACCTGTGAACAATTAACCACTCCCCTTAATTAGCAGAAAGAAAAAAAGCTGTTTAAAAAGTGTCAGAGAAAGGAGTGGGGGGGGGGGAAGTATTTTTAAAACTGATAAACGTATCAAATAAAGGACAAAAAAAAAGAAATAAATCAACACTTGCAAGCAGAAGCAGTTAAAAGCAAAAGTCCTGGTTTTTAACTCTCCACTGTAGTTCAAAATTCCACTGTAGTTCACAAAATCCACATGCAAGCCACCATCAGCAGGGAGCCAGCTCCTAAGGGAGTTTGTACAGACACTTATATACTCACCTGTGAACAATTAACCACTCCCCTTAATTAGCAGAAAGAAAAAAAGCTGTTTAAAAAGTGTCAGAGAAAGGAGTGGGGGGGGGGGGAAGTATTTTTAAAACTGATAAACGTATCAAATAAAGGACAAAAAAAAAGAAATAAATCAACACTTGCAAGCAGAAGCAGTTAAAAGCAAAAGTCCTGGTTTTTAACTCTCCACTGTAGTTCAAAATTCCACTGATGTTCACAAAATCCACATGCAAGCCACCATCAGCAGGGAGCCAGCTGATCCGCTTTGTTCTTTGGTGTGGGTCTTTTATGTGTGCTTGCCAATGAGCTGCATGGCAGGTCGACATATGTCTGCTCATGCTTGTGGTGCCCAAGCGGATGATGTTTTGGCCACGCGAGATACGCTTGAGACAAATATTGCAAATAGCAGTGGTGCGATCTGATGCACTCGTCTCAAAAAAGGCCCACACCAAAGAACTTTTGTGATAACGTGCAGAGGCAGCGCCCTGCACAGGCGGAGCTCTGCGGTGTGGTACAGTTGCTGTGCTGGCCTCTAGCTGGCCTCCAGGGGGCATCCTGCCTCGTTGGACATGTGACGCCGCATCCTCCTCCTCCTCCTCCTCCTCTCTCCCTTCAGGCACCCACGTGGAGTCAGTGACCTCATCATCCCCTCCCTCTTCACCACTAGAGCAAACCTGGCAGTAAGCTGCAGCTGGTGGAACAGTACTGCCAGATTGCTGTCCTTCAGCATCCCCTCTCTCTGCGCGCACACTACTGACTTCCTCAAGCTGGGTATCATCATCCGAGCCTTCGAATCGTTGGGCATCCTCCTGGAGCATGTACCCAACACTGTGCTCAAACAGTTCGGGGGACTCCTCAGGAGGACATGGTGGGTCTAGGGAAGGGGTGGCTGATGATGCCATTGAGTACGCGTTGGCAGCTGCTCTGCCAGTACCCTGAGCCTGGGTGAGAGAGGATGAGGAGGATGAGGAGGGCTTGGTCATCCATTCTACCAAGCCTTCGGCATGATGCGGCTCCACATGTCCAGCTGCCGAAAAAAAAAGACAAGCGTGTCCCATGGCCACGTGCTGATGACGATGCACGACCACGTCCACGGCCAGCACTGTTGTCTCTAGAAACAGAGCCTGCCTGCCCTGTGTTCTTGCCTCGGCACGCTCTGCCTCTCCTTGGCGGTCTTCCAGCCATTGTAGTCGGTAGTGTATATAGTATAAAAAATAGAGCTCCTATGTGTGCTCACAACACACTGTAGGTCCTATGGGTGCTGACACTAACACACTATAGGTACTATGTGTGCTGCTGACAAGAAAATATAGGAGCTCTGTTTGCTGCCACTAACACACTAGAAGTCCTATGGGTGCTGCTGAGAAGAAAATATAGGAGCTCTGTGTGATGCCACTAACACACTAGAAGTCCTATTGGTGCTTCTGAGATGAAAATATAGGAGCTCTGTGTGATGCCACTAACACACTAGAAGTCCTATGGGTGCTTCTGAGAAGAAAATATAGGAGCTCTGTGTGATGCCACTAACACACTAGAAGTCCTATGGGTGCTGCTGAGAAGAAAATATAGGAGCTCTGTGTGATGCCACTAACACACTAGAAGTCCTATTGGTGCTTCTGAGATGAAAATATAGGAGCTCTGTGTGATGCCACTAACACACTAGAAGTCCTATGGGTGCTGCTGAGAAGAAAATATAGGAGCTCTGTGTGAAGCCACTAACACACTAGAAGTCCTATGGGTGCTTCTGAGATGAAAATATAGGAGCTCTGTGTGATGCCACTAACACACTAGAAGTCCTATGGGTGCTTCTGAGATGAAAATATAGGAGCTCTGTTTGCTGCCACTAACACACTAGAAGTCCTATGGGTGCTGCTGAGAAGAAAATATAGGAGCTCTGTTTGCTGCCACTAACACACTAGAAGTCCTATTGGTGCTTCTGAGATGAAAATATAGGAGCTCTGTGTGATGCCACTAACACACTAGAAGTCCTATGGGTGCTGCTGAGAAGAAAATATAGGAGCTCTGTGTGATGCCACTAACACACTAGAAGTCCTATGGGTGCTTCTGAGATGAAAATATAGGAGCTCTGTGTGATGCCACTAACACACTAGAAGTCCTATGGGTGCTTCTGAGATGAAAATATAGGAGCTCTGTTTGCTGCCACTAACACACTAGAAGTCCTATGGGTGCTGCTGAGAAGAAAATATAGGAGCTCTGTGTGATGCCACTAACACACTAGAAGTCATATGGGTGCTTCTGAGAAGAAAATATAGGAGCTCTGTGTGATGCCACTAACACACTAGAAGTCCTATGGGTGCTTCTGAGAAGAAAATATAGGAGCTCTGTGTGATGCCACTAACACACTAGAAGTCCTATGGGTGCTTCTGAGATGAAAATATAGGAGCTCTGTGTGATGCCACTAACACACTAGAAGTCCTATGGGTGCTTCTGAGATGAAAATATAGGAGCTCTGTTTGCTGCCACTAACACACTAGAAGTCCTATGGGTGCTGCTGAGAAGAAAATATAGGAGCTCTGTGTGATGCCACTAACACACTAGAAGTCCTATGGGTGCTTCTGAGATGAAAATATAGGAGCTCTGTGTGATGCCACTAACACACTAGAAGTCCTATGGGTGCTTCTGAGATGAAAATATAGGAGCTCTGTTTGCTGCCACTAACACACTAGAAGTCCTATGGGTGCTTCTGAGAAGAAAATATAGGAGCTCTGTGTGATGCCACTAACACACTAGAAGTCCTATGGGTGCTTCTGAGATGAAAATATAGGAGCTCTGTGTGATGCCACTAACACACTAGAAGTCCTATGGGTGCTGCTGAGAAGAAAATATAGGAGCTCTGTGTGATGCCACTAACACACTAGAAGTCCTATGGGTGCTTCTGAGATGAAAATATAGGAGCTCTGTGTGATGCCACTAACACACTAGAAGTCCTATGGGTGCTTCTGAGAAGAAAATATAGGAGCTCTGTGTGATGCCACTAACACACTAGAAGTCCTATGGGTGCTTCTGAGAAGAAAATATAGGAGCTCTGTGTGATGCCACTAACACACTAGAAGTCCTATGGGTGCTTCTGAGATGAAAATATAGGAGCTCTGTGTGATGCCACTAACACACTAGAAGTCCTATGGGTGCTTCTGAGATGAAAATATAGGAGCTCTGTTTGCTGCCACTAACACACTAGAAGTCCTATGGGTGCTGCTGAGAAGAAAATATAGGAGCTCTGTGTGATGCCACTAACACACTAGAAGTCCTATGGGTGCTTCTGAGATGAAAATATAGGAGCTCTGTGTGATGCCACTAACACACTAGAAGTCCTATGGGTGCTTCTGAGATGAAAATATAGGAGCTCTGTTTGCTGCCACTAACACACTAGAAGTCCTATGGGTGCTTCTGAGAAGAAAATATAGGAGCTCTGTGTGATGCCACTAACACACTAGAAGTCCTATGGGTGCTTCTGAGATGAAAATATAGGAGCTCTGTGTGATGCCACTAACACACTAGAAGTCCTATGGGTGCTGCTGAGAAGAAAATATAGGAGCTCTGTGTGATGCCACTAACACACTAGAAGTCCTATGGGTGCTTCTGAGATGAAAATATAGGAGCTCTGTGTGATGCCACTAACACACTAGAAGTCCTATGGGTGCTTCTGAGATGAAAATATAGGAGCTCTGTTTGCTGCCACTAACACACTAGAAGTCCTATGGGTGCTTCTGAGATGAAAATATAGGAGCTCTGTGTGATGCCACTAACACACTAGAAGTCCTATGGGTGCTTCTGAGATGAAAATATAGGAGCTCTGTTTGCTGCCACTAACACACTAGAAGTCCTATGGGTGCTGCTGAGAAGAAAATATAGGAGCTCTGTTTGCTGCCACTAACACACTAGAAGTCCTATGGGTGCTGCTGAGAAGAAAATATAGGAGCTCTGTTTGCTGCCACTAACACACTAGAAGTCCTATGGGTGCTTCTGAGATGAAAATATAGGAGCTCTGTGTGAAGCCACTAACACACTAGAAGTCCTATGGGTGCTGCTGAGAAGAAAATATAGGAGCTCTGTTTGCTGCCACTAACACACTAGAAGTCCTATGGGTGCTGTTGGGGTGCAATGCTGTGCTAACAGCACTGCGGTTGGTACTACTGCAATACTGTACTAACAGTAAGCACGCACCAGACTAATCCCCAGCAGCAGCTAATAACACACTAACTGTGCAATCAGCAGCAATGAACGATCAATGACTTAGGTAGCAATGGTTTAGCAAAGAAATAGCCAATGGTTTAGCAAAGAAGAGCAAATCTTTCAGTATCAAGCAAAGACAGAATCAGCAGACTGATCTCCCCTAAAGCCGGAACTCATGTGACCGGGGCCGACGGCGTGGCGGCCTTTTAAATGGTGGGGCGTGTACTAAAGCCCCTGAGCTGTAATTGGCTACAGGCGTCCTGCCTGTAGCCAATTATTGCTCTCCGAGTTTCGGGCGCTGTGATTGGCCAAGCATGCGGGGTCACAGTGCATGCTTGGCCAATCATCAGCCAGAAATTCACTGCGCCGGCCGCGCCGGCCGCAATGCATTGCGGGGCCGCTCGCATCACACGAATGTGATGCGAACGGCCCAAATAGTTCTGGGCTCGCCGAGCGAGCGAACACCCGGTGCTCGATTCGAACGTGGGTTCGAATCGAGCACCGGGCCCATCCCTATTGGGGACCTACTAACAAACTGTCAGAAGGCAAGCACGGTGCACGTAGAGACTAGCTACCGGAGACTAAAAGCATTCTCGGGGAAGGTCCCCGTCCCTGCGGGGGAGGAAGATTTTGACACTTGGGTGGAACAGGCATTGCAGGCAGTAGAAGCATGTGAGGTGCCTGAGGCACAGAAGAGACAGCGAGTCTTAGAAAGTCTGAAAGGTGCCGCGGCAGAAGCGGTGAAGAGCTTCCGGTTTGGAAATGAAAACTGTACAGCTCAAGATTGCCTGGCCATGCTGCAGGAAGAGTTTGGTCAACTGGAGAAGGTGTCAGAGATGATCTATCAATTTGAACACACTCTCCAGCAGCCGAATGAGAAACTGTCAGAATATGTTAGAAGGCTGAACAGGCAGTTATGCAAGATTGTACTGAAGAAGGGAATGCTGCCCAAAGATGCAGATGAAGCACGCATGAAGCAGATCATGAGGGGAGCGCGGCGCTCAGACCCGGTCTGGCTGCACCTGAAAACCTCAGGAGGGGGAATGTCACTAACCTACTCTGATCTAATAAAAATTATTAGGGACGAAGAGGCGCTGCAGGAAGATCAGCAGGTGGCCAAGGCGAATGTCACACCTGTACCAGTGTTGGTCCATTCGGTCAAGAGCCCGGAAAGAGATGCGGAGGTTGACACTTTGAAATCGCAAATGGCCCAAGTGTTGGAGATGCTGACCTCTTTGATGGAGAAAGATCAGAGAAGACCAAAGAAACCAAGCCCAAGAAAGGAGTTGTTCCCGAACACCTCAGCACCGGCCTCCCTACAGGACCGAGAAGAGGTGATTTGCTATAACTGCGGAGGGAGTGGCCACTTTGCTAACGTATGCTCCAGCCCAAAGAAGAAGAGAACAGATAATTGCAAGCCGGCGGGAAACTCCAAAGGGCCCCGGTGAAGGAGTCAACCGGGTGCCCATCATCTTCAGTGCGCTCCAAACTAAAAAAAAGGCCAAGAATGGAGGAGACAAAACTCCTAGGAGGAGGTATAGTACCCCCCAACCAAGATGTACCCCAGAGGGAGGGGGCAAGACCCCTCAGTGGAAATACAGCACCCCAAAGAAGGAACATCCACCTAAGAGGAACAATAACATCCCTCAGCGGGTTTGTGCCCCCATTGAGAGGGAGAAAGTCAATGCATGCCAGGCTCAGGAAAAATTAAAGTCCAAAAGGAGCAGGGCAAGGAAAAGCCCAAAGAAGAAGGTGACCCCAGTCCAGCCATACCCAAAGGAACTGGTGGGCCCGTCTCCTACTGTGCCCATTCAAGTGGAAGGAGTCTATACTAAAGCTCTTCTGGACACCGGAGCACAGGTGACTTTACTATACCGGGACTTCTATGATAGGCACTTGAGTCATCTGCCTATCCAGAAGATAGAAGAGCTGGAGATATGGGGACTTGGTACCCAGAGTTTCCCTTACGATGGGTACCTGCCCATAAAGATGACTTTCGACCCATCCGTGGCTGGGAAGGCTGAAGTGTTTGACACCCTGGCAGTTGTGTGTCCTCGGCCGCCTGGAGCCAGCAAGATTTCCCTGATCATTGGGACAAACACGGATCTAGTCAGGAGACTCCTGACCCCTCTAGTGAAAGAGAGAAACCATTCAGCCACCAAAATCCATCCCATGCTAAAGACGGCCTACCAACGACTGGTCTTAGAGCAGAAGACCCCGGGAGAGGGGATAGGGAAGGTGTGGAGACTTGGCAGAGAAGGAGTAGTGCTACAGCCCGGAGAAGTAACCTGTCTTAGGGCCACTGTGAAGCTTACGTGGGAACAACCTGGCCCCTTTGTCATGCTGGAATCCGACCCAAGGGAAGAGTCCTCAGGCCTGGAAGTGATACCAGAAGTGATTCCGTTCAAGGCTCTGAAGAAGGCCCATGGCAGAGTTCCGGTGAGTGTTAGGAACACTACGGGAGGGCCCATGGAGATTCCTGCCAGAGTGTTGCTGGGTCAGGTGAGCCCTGCTGCCCCGGTCACTTGGTCCGAAGTCAAAGGGACGGGTGACGGAGGAGATGTTTGGGAGAAGCTGTCCGTGGAAAACCCGAACCTACCCAGGGCTTGGAAAGAAAGAGCCAAGGCCCAGCTGATCAGGTGGGAGAAGATCTTTTCCGAAGATGAATTCGATGTGGGGTGTGCAAGAAGTGCCACCCATCGGATCCGCCTCCAAGAAGTTAAGCCCTTCCGAGAGAGGGTCAGGCGGGTCCCCCTGGCAGATCTGGAGGATCTGAGGGAACAACTTGTAGAACTAAAGAAGACTGGTGTGATCCGGGAGTCTAGAAGCCCCTATGCCTCCCCAATCGTGGTGGTCAGAAAGAAGAATGGATCGTTGAGGCTTTGTATCGATTACAGGACTCTCAACAGGAGAACCATCCCTGACCAATACACCACGCCAAGGATAGAAGATGCCTTACAAAGTTTGTCTGGAGCCAAATGGTTCAGTGTGATGGACCTCAAGAGTGGGTACTATCAAATTCCTATGCACCCAGAAGACAGGGAGAAGACAGCCTTCATAATCCCGGTGGGATTCTTCGAATTCAATAGGATGCCTCAGGGTCTATCTGGAGCTCCTGCTACCTTTCAACGCCTTATGGAGAAGACTGTTGGAGACATGAATCTTATAGAAGTCCTTGTGTACTTGGACGATGTCATTGTCTTCGGGAGAACCTTGGAAGAACATGAAGCCCGGCTGGAGAAAGTATTGAGAAGACTCAGTGAAGAGGGACTTAAGCTTTCCCCCGAGAAGTGTCGGTTCTACCAGTCTTCTGTGAACTATCTGGGGCACATAGTGTCTGAAGAAGGGGTGGCCACAGATCCTGAGAAGTTGGAAGCAGTCACTTCCTGGCCACGACCCACCACAGTAACAGAGCTCAGATCCTTCCTGGGGTTCTGCTCCTATTATAGGAGGTTTGTGGAGGGGTTTGCTCGGATTGCCCGCCCGTTGAATGAATTGCTAAAGGCAGAAGGGGAAGAGGATGACTCAGGGCCCAGGAGGCCTGGTGAGTCAGTTCAAGATCAGTGGAACCCAAGGTGTGAAAAGGCCTTTCAGGCTCTGAAGAGGAGCTTAACCACTGCCCCAGTCCTGGCCTACGCCGACCCTACCAGACCTTATGAATTACATGTGGATGCCAGCCATGAGGGTCTAGGCGGTGTGCTTTACCAAGAACATGAAGGACAACTGCGACCAGTGGCCTATGTGAGCAGGAGCCTGACCCCCTCAGAAAAGAATTACCCCACTCATAAGCTGGAATTCCTGGCCCTCAAATGGGCGGTAGTAGACAAGCTAAAAGACTACCTGTATGGGGCAGAGTTTACTGTGAAGACAGACAACAACCCCCTGACCTACCTCTTCACCACCGCAAAACTAGATGCCACCGGACACAGGTGGTTGGCCGCATTGTCTGGATTCAACTTCAGTCTGAAGTACAGACCAGGAGCTGGAAATAGGGATGCAGATGCCCTGTCCCGGAGGTCTCATGCCACGACAAATGACTGGGAAGATTGGACCCAAGTGGCACCGGACGGGGTGCGGGCCCTTTGTCAAGGGGCTGAATTCCAAGCCAGAGGAGGCTCCAGAGCAGAAGAAATAGGGGTTACCATGGAGGAGTCCCCAAACACTATTGTGGAGTAACTCAACTGGAGGAAGACAACCTACCGAGACTGTCCAAGAAGGAGTTGAGGTGTGACCAATTAGAAGACCCCATGGGGAGATTGGTCCTCAAAGCCCTGGAGAATCAGGATCCCAACAAACTCCTACATCACCCCTCAAAGGAGGCTCGCCTGTTGAGGAAGGAATTGGACAGGCTGCAGGTACATCAGGGAGTGGTCTACCGAAGGGGCCCCTCTGATGACTCAGAAGATAAGTGGCAGTTATTCCTTCCAGAGAAGCACCGAGAGACTGTACTAATTGCCCTGCATGACCACCATGGTCACCTAGGGGCAGAAAGGACCTTCCAGCTTGTTAGAAATC
Source organism: Rana muscosa (assembly GCA_029206835.1). NCBI lineage: Eukaryota > Metazoa > Chordata > Amphibia > Anura > Ranidae > Rana > Rana muscosa. Next base: position 213,441,623 of record CM055117.1, on the reverse strand, counting down.
GGTTCTATTGGCCCTGCATGAGGGCAGAAATAGAGGAGTATTGCCATTCCTGTGCACGATGCATTCAGAGAAAGACCCTACCCCATCAAGCTGCCCCAATGGGCCACTTACAGAGTCAGGGCCCAATGGATCTGGTATGCATTGACTTTCTCTGCCTCGAACCCGACCTGAGTGGATTGGGGAATGTTCTGGTAATAACCGACCATTTCACCCGCTATGCTCAAGCTTTCCCAACCAAAGACCAGAAGGCATCCACCGTGGCCAAGATACTTATGGAGAAGTATTTTGTCCATTACGGACTACCACAGAGACTCCACTCAGATCAAGGAAGGGACTTTGAGAGTCGGTTGATCCAAAGACTTTTGGATTCATTGGGAATAAAGAAGACCAGAACCACGCCTTACCACCCACAAGGAGATGCTCAGCCGGAGAGATTTAACCGGACCCTGCTCAACATGTTGGGAACCTTAGAAACAGAGAAGAAGCAGCACTGGAGTCAACACATATCAGCCCTAGTGCATGCCTATAACTGTACCACAAGTGACGCCACTGGCTACTCCCCTTATCGACTTATGTTTGGGAGAGAAGCAAGGCTACCCGTGGACCTGGCCTTTGGCACTTCTTTAGACAATACCTCAGCTACATCCCACAAGGGATACGTGGACAGACTTAGACGTAGCTTACAGTTGGCCTATGAACAAGCCCAGGCGGCTTCGGATCAAAGGGGAGCCCGCAACAAGAGAAATTTCGATCTGAAGGTTCGAGTGCAAGATCTGCAGCCCGGGAACCGAGTACTGCTACGCAATCTGGGGGTCCCTGGAAAACACAAGCTTGCCGACAGATGGAGATCTGAACCCTATGTCGTCTGTAGGAAGTTGCCTGGTTTGCCTGTCTACAAACTAAAGCCAGAAGGAAAGGTGGGTCCACTGAAGACGTGGCATCGAAACCACCTGCTCCCACTTGCTGAGGCAGTCAGAATACCTCCCGTGAGAGACTCCCCTGTACCGGCCTCTATTCTGGATACTCCTAGGCCGAGCACTCGGTCCCAGACTTCTAGAGTTGAAGATGGGGAGGCCTCCCAATTGAGTACAGATGAAGGTGGAGAACTGGACTGGCTGTGGCCTCCCTCGACTCTGGGAACATCCGCCATAGATCTCCCAAATGGAGGGGATACCCCAGATGCAACGCTGAATCCGGAGGCTACTGAATTCATACCCTTCAGTCCCTCAGCTGATTACTGGGAAGATGTTCCTGACACTTGCGCAGAGGAGGACCCTAGAGATTCCATACGTCAGTCGACTTCTGAATCCGAGGTTCCAGAACCAGCAATGTTACCTGAACTTACTCCTGAAGAAGAGCCTGTGGTGCCAGAGTCAGAAGCACCAAGAGAGCAGAGGGCTCGCAGAGTCATCAGGCCTCCCAAGAAACAAACTTACCCCCAAATGGGGACGAGCTCAGAGGACTCTGTTGTAACGGCTAGGAGAAGTGTTGAACAACCTGATCCTTCCACTGTCCATTTGGTGGAGGGCAACCCCAGCTCACTCTCTGGCACAGTTAGGCAGGACACTCATGGTAGTGTGACCTGTGGGCAAGAGAGTTCCATCCCAAAGTTTTGGTGGGAAATCCCTATGCCAACATCATGCTCGACATTGTCCAAAATGGTAAACAGTATTTGTTGAAATTTATCTCTGGGGACCAAAGAGTTTAAGTGGGGGGAGTGTGTAGCGGGGTTCCTTTAAATGCTCTCAAACTACTATTCCCAGAACCCCACTGGTTCCCAGGATGTTTTGCTTCTGCCCCAGAGACTCATGGGTGGGGATATATAAGGAAGGGGCGAGGCCTGGCTTGGCCTCTTTGGACACGGGACGGCAGAGACTGATACACCTGTGCGGACCTGTGCTGGGTAAGGCCTGAAGCCTGGGGCCTTCCGCAGCCGACCAAAGAGCCTTCCACCCCACTGCGAGCCTGGGTGGCATCCGACATCTCTACTTACAGCCTGGATGGGATCGGGGACCCGATCGCAGCAACCGCTGTGGGCGCGTGAAGTCACAACCGGTGGAAGTTCCGGACGGAGATCGTGTCGGGCGGGTGAGCGAGCGTAAGCTCATTCCCTAACCTGTTTGCTAGTACTGTGCCTATAAACTGCCGAGGCCTACTACCTCATGTTAAAGACTCTCACTGGAGATTTACAGCAGGACTGATCCAGAGGATCTCCAGTGAAGTGTTGTCAGTTATCAACTTTCCCTTTTCCTGGATTACAATTGTTGTTTATTCTTAAGTGCACCACCTCTACAGATGCCGGTGATAAATCCATCATTCATACAGGACTGAGTTCTAGAGTTAGGAATCAGGCCTGATTCATTAGGGACCTAGTTTAGTTATTGCGCCACAGGGCGCCTAGTTAACAGTCGCCCCACGTGGCGTCTCCTTATCCACCCCCCCCCCTTTCCCCATGGTGTAGTGTGACTGATATTTTAATATTGCAGGGCTCTGTGAATATTCTAATGGTCAAGTTGTTATCACTGTTCATTCCCTTTGCATAGCTGAAAGTAAAAATCTGTTATTCCTTTATAACTACTCCGTGTCTGAGTCTCTCATAAAGTATAAGTATTAAATGTGTATACCCCTAAACTAACTGTGCCAGAAAGGGTCGAGTAGATTGCCGGGGGTTGGCGGAGCTGTACTCAGGGCCCAGACCAAATCTGCGGCTCTCTTAGTTGAGGGTAACGCTACAAACATTAAACCTCATCTGCCACATAGTCGCCCAATTAGACAGAGCATTGAGGTCGGCTTGTAAATTGGCGACATCCTGTAAGGACGTTATTCCACTGCATAGCTTGGTGTCATCTGCAAAGACAGAAATGTTACTTTTGATCTCAGACCCAATATCATTTATAAAGATATTAAAAAGTAAGGGTCCCAGCACTGAACCTTGGGGTACACCACTGATAACCTTAGACCATTCAGAGTAAGAATCATTAACCACTACTCTCTGAATTCTGTCTTTAAGCCAGTTTTCTATCCATTTACAAACTGATATTTCCAATCCTGTAGACTTTACCTTGCACATGAGCCGTGTGTGGGGAACTGTATCGAACGCTTTTGCAAAATCCAAGTATACCACGTCCACAGCCACCCCTCTATCCAAGGTCTTACTTACCTCTTCATAAAAATAAATCAGGTTTGTTCCCCACAAATCGTATTTATTCTCTTCCAGCAATAAATAGTCATACAGCACAGACAGGTTGAGACCCATAGAACACTTCAGTATTTGTGGGGAGTAGGTCAAGGCACAATTCTTTAAGTAGAGCTAACCACTGTGGTGTCCCCAATGGTTATGATGTATAGTCACTGCCACCGACTATATAGAACAAGAGCATGTGTAGCGGGGTGTTCCCCTTTAATGCAGAGAGACAAGAAGTTCCAGGTGAGAGGTGAGTCGGGAGGAAGTAGAGAAGAGACATTACTGGAAGTGAAAGCAGAGGAGAGAGACTACATTACCCAGAACCCCATTCGGCAATGTTTCCACCGCAGAGACTCATGGGAGGGGTTATAAAAGGAGGAGGCGAGGCTGGGCTCGGCCTCTTTGGGACACGAGACTTCTGTGACTGATCCTCCTGTGCGGATGTGCCGGAGTGCAGGGCCTGAAGCCTGAGGCCTTGCGCAGCACCAAAGAGCCTTCCACCCCACTGCGAGCCTGTGTGGCATCTGACGTCGCTTACCTACAGCCTTGGTTGGATCGGGGACCCGATCGCTGGAGACACTGTGTGTGTGTGTGACACAGTCGGTGGAAGTTCCCGGATTGGGACCGCGTCCGGATGGGTGAGAGGGCGTATGCCCAGACCATATACTGTTGTTGCTAATGTGCCTATAGACTGCCGTGGCCCACAAGTTATTTCTGATACTCTCACTGAAGAACCTTATCAGAGCTGAACTCAGAGTTCACATAGCAAAGTGTTTATTTCATCTTTACCTTCCCATTGGATTACAAATGGTATTCTGTTAATGTGCACCACCTTTAAAGACTTGCCGGTGAAGAAAACCATCATCCCCTATAGACTGAGTTGTAGATATCTGAGCCAGGCCTGGCCAGCTAGTTAGTTCATTTAGTCACTGCGCCACAGGGCGCCTAGTTAACGGTCGTCCACGCGGCGCACCTTTACTGTTCATTGAATGCAAAGTATGTTAATTGCTGCAGGGCTCTGCAACTTATTACCTGTACACTGTTACCACTGTTAACCTTTTTACCATAAGCTTAAAGTAAATTTGATACCCCTTTCATTATTGCCTTGGTGTCTGAGATTTCTCATACAGTATAAGTAAATATTGCTGCCATAACTAACTGTGCCAGTAGGGGGTCGAGTACATTGCCGGGGGTTGGCGGAGCTGTCTTTAGGGCCCAAACTAAATCTGCGGCCTTCTTAGTTGGAGGTATCGTTACACATGAATTACCTTCGCTATCACAGCCCCTGTCAGAGGGAAGACATCCGTCCAAGAGAGTTACCGGAGGCCTCTCCGTCACCGGCAAATGCTGCGCCCGACTTTCCGGAGAAGTTCCGCTCACCGGCCTCCTCAATCTCAGACACGGGCACCCAAGGCGTTAGGGACCCCTCGGATTCCTCCACCCTCGCGGAACTCAGTCGAAGGTACTGAGTCCCAGGCCTCCGCATTAGTACCTCACCCCAGGCTAAAGGTGCCTGGGCGCGGCTGCGTCCTCCGACTCTGAACCCCAAGGTCAGGGCGTCCGCCCCTTTTATCTCCTCTCCCTTTGCGTCACAACAGGTTCCCCGCCCCGCTGTACCAGCGCCAGGAAAGGACAAAAAGGGATGCAGTCTTGCAGTGAGTGTTCAGCTCCGGCCCAGGACGACAGCGCCACCCGCAGGCCGCAGGGAACCTCACACCACCAGAGTCCTCCAAGAACCACAAAAGGGTCTCAGATTCCCTAACAATCAGTGCATCTGGGTTACACTACCACCCAGATGCCTCCCCTAAATTCAAATACCCGCTACACCAGGAGGATACGGGCATGTGGCATGGTGTGCCCTTTTCTGCAAGTGGAGATAAGCAGGAGAAAAAGGGTCTGTGTGCTACACGAGTTATCAGCACTTATAGTCTACAACTCGGGTCACTAAGCACATTGGAATATAAAAGCACCCATGTGAATGAACCCTTATGGAAAAATATCGGCTTGTGTAAACACTAGGGTTGCACCAATACCATTTTTTAACGGTGAGTATGAGTACTGATAGTTGCGCTCAAGTACTCACCGATACCTTTTGCGGTGCGATTTGAGCCCATACAAAATGAATGGGCTCAAATTGCACTGCAAAGAATCACATGCGACTTGAACAGGAATGTGGTGCAATTCCTGCTTGAATCGCATGCAGTTTCCTGCACTGTTCCTGTGTGAACCCAGGCTGACAATCCTGGGTTCACACAGGAACAGTGTGGGAAACTGCATGCAATTCGGACAGGAATCGCAACTCATTCCTGTTCAAATGGCATGCGATTCTTTAAAGTGCGATTTGAGCCCATTCATTTCATATGGTCTCAAATGGCATTGCAAATGTATCAGGTTAGGTATCACAGTATTTGCACGAGTATAAGTACTCAGTATCGGCACAGATACCGGTGCAACCCAAATAAACACGCGCTCAACTCTTTGACATCTCAGAGAATTAGAAGGTATGAGGTCATGTCTCTGGTGGGTGAGAGGAATCATGGGAGATTTATATGTCATGCAGCCACAATGTAAGCAGGGTGTAGAGAATGGGATGACTGCATTGCAGAGGGAAATGTCATGACTAGACAAATATGGGGACACTTTCAGCACTGAAAACGTTGCATTAGTCAAGTGACAGGTTATAAATACACGTCTCTATCTCAGCAATTTCAGAGAAATATAGATTCTGAATACATATACTGCAACTTGATAAGGCTGTTACAATCTCATGATTTTATTCGTATTGTACAGCATAACATTTACAGGCACTCTATCATCCTCAGACGCTCTGCTCCGTCACCTCTATGGTGTTGGAGGACTGGAGTTGATTGGCAGTGAAGGAGTTGATGGGCGGGGAGAGTGCTGATTGGCTGCTGCTGGCTGTTCTGGAGAAGAGGTATCGGTGAGTGGAGTTTGTCCCGAGCCCAGTGATCAACATGCTGCTGTCATTCAGGTAGATGGCGTGTGAGGTGCAGAGCTCGTCTTTTCTATCAGTATCGCATCATTGTATGATAATAGCGGGCCATGTTCTGGTGTAGGACAGGCGAGGTTTGGGAGAGATGGGTGTGGTGATAGGACAGGGCAGGGTGTGTGGGAGGAGTTTCTATGGAATGTGACAGTACAGAGGGCAGCTGTGTGATACAAGCCCTCATCCCACATCTACTATAGGGTAACCTGGATCCATCTCCTATAGGCTACAGGGGAGAGGAAACTCATATGATTGGATGATGTAGAAAATGGTCACACTGCTGAATTTAAAGGGCCAGTTCACCATTACAATGCATCCAGAAAGTATTCACAGCGCTTCACTTTTTCCACATTTCTGTTGTTACGGCCTTAGTCAAAATTGGATGCATTATTTTCCTCTAAATTCTACAAACAATTCCCCATAATGACAACGTGAAAAAAGTTTATTAAAAATAAAAAACAAAATATATCCCATGTACAGAAGTATTCACAGCCTTTGCTCAGTACTTTGTTGAAGCACCTTTGTCACCAATTACAGCCTCAAGTCTTTTTGAGTATGATGCTACAAGCTTGGCACACCTATTTTTGGCCAGTTTCTCCCATTCTTCTTTGCAGGACCTCTCAAGCTCCATCAGGTTGGATGGGGAGCGTCGGTGCACAGCCATTTTCAGATCTCTCCAGAGATGTCCAATTGGGTTCAAGTCTGGACTCTGGCTGGGCCAATCAAGGACATTCAGAGTTGTCCTGTAGCCACTCCTTTGTTATCTTGGCTGTGTGCTTAGGGTCATTGTCTTGTTGGAAGATGAACCTTCGCCCCAGTCTGAGGTCCAGAGCGCTCTGGAGTAGGTTTTCATCAAAGATGTCTCTGTACATTGCTGTATTCATCTTTCCCTCGATCCTGACTAGTCTCCCAGTTACTGCTGCTGAAAAACATCCCCACTGCATGATGATGCCACCACCATGCTTCACTGTAGGGATGGTATTGGCCAGGTGATGAGCGGTGCCTGGTTTCCTACAGAAATTACGCTTGCCATTCAGGCCAAAGAGTTCAATCTTTGTTTCATTAGACCAGATAATTTTGTTTTTCATGGTCTGAGAGTCCTTCAGGTGCCTTTTGAAAATCCGGGGCTCAATATTCAATTTTTACCTTTCCCTAGCCACCTGTGTAAATGGGGCCTATTTCCTCATGTCACCCTACGAAAGGTCTTCTCACCTTGCTTGATGGCACTTTGGTTGCCCAGCATTTAAAGAGGGTCTCCAGTCTCCCCAACAAAAATTAAGTCAACAGCTACAAATACTGTAGCTGCTGACTTTTAAAATAACGGGAAAAGGGGGTTCCTCTTAGAGGACTTTAAAAGGAAAAGTTACTCTTGTAGTAAGTACGTAGAACAAAAAGTTGAAAATAAAGGGTTGTTTATTTCAAACAGGGTAGGGGTGGTAGATAAATGTAATCTACAGGGACAATGGGTATGACATGAAAGGGGGATGCTAACACAAAGACATACAATGCATGAAATAATACAATCAGGGACACCATATAGTTACAGAAAAAACATAATGGTGAAAACCTGTTTTTTCTGTAACTATATGGTGTCCCTGATTGTATTATTTCATGCATTGTATGTCTTTGTGTTAGCATCCCCCTTTCATGTCATACCCATTGTCCTTGTAGATTACATTTCTCTACTTCCCCTACCCTGTTTGAAATAAACAACCCTTTATTTTCAACTTTTTGTTCTACGTACTTACTACAAGAGTAACTTTTCCTTTTAAAGTCCCCTAAGGCCCCTTTCACACTGAGGAGTTTTTCAGGCGTTTTGCGCTAAAAATAGCGCATAAATAACGCCTGAAAAACTCCTGCCCCAGTATGCTCAATGTGAAAGCCTGAGGGCTTTCACACTGAGGCGATGCGCTGGCGGGAGGAGAAAAAATCTCCTGCAAGCCACATCTTTGGAGCGGTGAAGGAGCAGTGTGTATACCGCTCCTTCACCGCTCCTTCCCATTGAAATGAATGGGACACCGCGGTAATACCGCCCGCAAACCGCGGCTGTAGCCGCGGTTTGCGGGTGGTATTAACCCTTTTTCGGCCGCTAACGGAGGTTAAAACCACACTGCTAGAGGCCGAATACCTCCGCAATTCCGATGGTATAGCACCGCTAAAAATAGCGGCGCTATACCGCCACCGCCCCAGTGTGAAACCAGTTTGAGAGGAACCCCCTTTTTCCGTACATTTAGCCAATGGGATGCGGGAAACTTTACTCTGCAGACCGTCCTCAGCACCTATTTCCCATTTTGACTTTTAAAATAAGGACACTTACCTGCCCCTGGATCCAGCACTGTCCTCACCCAGGCTGATTCTTCAATCGGCTTCAGGAACAGGCATCGGCATCTTCACTAAGGGAATCCGTCAGTGAAGCCTTCCAACGGCATAATGGGCAAACCGCGCTATGCTTTGTGTTTGCTGCCACTGTTTTCTGGGACTTGTCACGTGTCCCGGAAGGCTGCAGTGAGGCTGACTGGAAGTGGGGGATTGGGTACCTGTCAAAATCAGGAATCTGCTCCCCCCCCCCCAAAACCGAAAAAAGGTGCCAAATGTAAAGGGGTGGGGGAGTGGGTAAAGTTGACCTATTTGGGTGAAGTTCTGCTTTAAAGCGGAGCTCCACCCTAAAGTGGAACTTCCGCTCATCAAATTCCTCCCCCCCCTCCGGTGTCACAATTGGCACCTTTCAGGGGGAGGGGGGTGCAGATACCTAAGACAGGTATTTGCATCCACTTCCGGGAAGACACACTGCGGGCAGTGCGTCACTTCCCGGTCCCCCTTCCCCCCGTTTGTGTTCTGGTAAACACACGGCTCCCAAGACACAGCGGGGACCAGTGAAAGACGCGCAGCGCTGCTCGCGCATGCGCAGTAGGGAACCGGGAAGTGAAGCCGCAAGGCTTCACTTCCTGATTCCCTCACCCATGATGGCGGTGGGGGCAGCAGAGTGACGAGCGATTGCTCGTCTTCTGCTACCGACGTCGCTGGACTCCAGGACCGGTAAGTGTCCATTTATTAAGTTAGCAGCTGCAGTATTTGTAGCTCCTGGCTTTTAATATTTTTTTTACGGCGGAGCTCCGCTTTAAGTAAAAAAATAAAGATTTTTGCTTTTTATTCTTTGTCCCCTCTCTTTACAGATCTGGTATAACATGTCAGATATCACGGCTTCTCAGCAGATCGTTAATGACAATGAGTACAGTACACTCTAATGGGAAACTGCCAGATATGAGTGAAGGTAAGATTGGCAAATATAATTTAACTGAATCCAATTTTTCAAAGATGGTTTTTTTTTTGTTTATAACTTTAGACCATCATGGGTCAGTCCTGCCAGATACAATATATGACTTTAGAGCAGGGTTTGGCAACCTCGGCTATCCAGCTGTGGTGAAACTACAAATCCCATCATGCCTCTGTCTTCAAAAGTCAGCTTCACAACAACTGGAGTGCTGAGGTTGCCTACACATGCTTTAAAGAATGCTTGTTTGTTTTCTGGCGTGGACATTTTTTGGCACAAGGCTTTTGCCACCGAAGATCAAGTAAAATCAGCATGTTGCCTAAAGTGTCAGAAAGCACTTAATCATCCTTGGCATTTAGGCCTGCACCCTAAAATTTGAACACCATGCATCTATATACAGCTATGACGTTGTAGGCTCAGGGCTTCCTAGGTATCCTGTTAAGCAAAGGATGGATCCCATGAAGCCGCACATCAATGCAGACCCATTGGAATAAGTGGCAGTCTCAGCCGGAGCTCCCACCAGGCCACGCCCCCAACACATTTCACTCTGCCCCTCAGAGCTGCATCATGATTAAGCTTGGAGTGAAGCGAGTTAGGGGCGTGGCCTGGCCGGAGCCTAGGCTGAGACTGGCATTCATTCCAATACCAATGGGTCTGCATTCATGTGTGGCTTCATGGGATCCATCCTTTACTTAACAGTTGTTTGGAGCCAAGCTCTTTCCTTGGCCTGCACTCAGTGGTGGAGACAGTATTGCTTTTCCTTGCAGCCTGAGCGGCACATATTTTCCATTATCGGTTCCCTAGGTATCCTCCCATACCAGAAAGTGCAAAGTTATATTTCAGGAGGAGTTTCAGACAAAGGGAACATTTCTCAAGGTATTGCTTAAAGCAAATGTAAACTCCCAAAATACTCGCCTCCACCTTCCAGAGCCAGCCTTCTCTCGCCGGCCGCTGTCATCTTCTTCCCAGGTGCAAGGTTTTCCATCTCTTGATTGATCAGTGGGGAAGTGGTGGGAAGAGGGGGATGCCATCATGTGCATGCGCTTGGGAGTTGGTCATTCTGGCAGATCCCGAGTGTCGCGCGAATGCATGTTCAGTGTGCCTTCATTAAAAGACTGAGCGTGCAGGTAGGTGTTTGTTATCGCAGAAGAGATATAGCATGTCTTTTCTGCAGTTTTCTTTAGGGGCTAATTCATGCCAGCTGCTATGTTATAACACACAGCAGCTGGTGTGTGATGCAGTCCGGCCAGATCAGCGCAGTACTGATGTGTTGATTTTGGCACATCGTACTGTTCATTATTAATTTTTTCTTAATCGATCTTTATTGAAATGTCACACAGACATTTTGTAAAGTTCAATAAGATGCTGCGCGGCACAAGCCAGTGGATTGGTTCACCATGCGCTGCTCTGTAAAAAGGTACTGCACACCACTGCAATGCATTTCGCCTTGTCATGCAGTGGGATTGCGTTGGAATAGATGCCCAACGCAGTCACTCTGAATCTGGTGTGTATATACCCTAACTTCAGTTTTAAGAAGATGTAATATTTCTATATTTTCCCAAATCTTCACTTTTTAGTTCAGCTCCACTATAGTGGGAACAGGATTTATTCCTAGCTCATGAGTAAGGGGAAATGTGACAAATGCATTTGAACTGAAAATAAATTTTTCAAAACTTTCATATCCGAAAAGCTTTAATGAACTGTGAGGGAGTTAACTCAGCAGCGGGTGTGTGTGACCCCCTGGATGTGTTCACCACAGAAAAACAGGCACAGCAGACAGTGGTAGGAGAAAACAAAAGGGTGTGGTTTTATTTGAACTATATACAGACAAAAAAAATACAGCAAAAACAAAAGAAACAGGAAAAGAAATCCTGGTCAACTTGACCGCTCACTACACACGTTGGTGTCCCTAACTAACAACTGGGTACAGCCTTGTGCTGTCCCAGTCCCTAGCTCCCTGCTTTTAGAAGTTCTTAGCAATAACCACACAGGCTTTGGCTCACCGCACAGAGATCACACTCCTCAGACTATCCACACAGATCTGGTTCCAGGATGGAGCATCTCCCTTAGCATGCTGGGAGTTCTTGTAGAGGCCCTAATGAGCCCACTTACTTCAGCTGGGCTCATTAACTCTTCCCCTGCAAGACTCCCAGCACTCCCCCTAGTGATATAAATCGGCATAAAGCCTGAATCTAGGACATATATACCTTCCATCCTTGATGCAACCTGGTGATTTTACCTGCCTGCTGTCACAGAACACATTCTTCTCTATGCTGTACTAATGCTGAATTTTGACTTTTTTTTTTTTCCCCTTTTATTTTCACCTGGTGATCCAGCCAGTAAGTCTATTGTTTAAACTTGCTTTATCAGACCAAGCTGTCTACCAAAAGTGCTAGATAGAGGGCTGAGAAAAAACATTTGATGTTAATTACAGTGGTCAACTTCTGGAAAACCTTTATGCCTAAGGCCCTTTTTACACTACTGCGACTCCAAAGTCACGCGATTCTGCCACGATTTTTAGGGAATGCCTGTGTAAACGTGAGGTCTATGGACCTCAATGAGCATCAAAGTCGGAACAAGGTAGTTCAGGGACTACTTTGAAGTCAGTGCGACTTGGAGTCACACATATATGAATGGTACTCATTGGAGATCATGGGGTACGACTTATCATGAGACTTTGCAGTCACAAGTGTGAAAGTGACCTAAGGGAGAAAAAAACTGTTTCTGTAACTGCTTATAAAGTATTATCTGGTATTCAGTTTTAATTTGTTAGTCTCTTTCAGCTAAATCTGCTAGTACATCTAACACCAGTCTTTTCCACAGACTGCCAATGATGCCGCCCAAAGGTGTCTCTGTTGTGCCTCCATAGAGTGGAGACACCCTAAAAAGAGATAAAGAAAAGAGGGCGCACCGGCCTTGTGCATTATCCTAAACAAATTTATTAATTAAAATGAATTAAAAATACCGTATTTATCGGCGTATAACACGCACAGGCGTAGAACACGCACCCTAACTTTAAAAAGGAAGTTTCAGGAAAAAAACTTTCCACAGCCCCCTGCGTATAACACGCAGGCAAAGTTTACCCTCTATTTTCAGGGTAAAAAAGTGAGTGTTATACGCCAATAAATACAGTACTCACAAACGTGAAGAAAAATCACTGTGTAAAAGCCACCTATTTGTGGCAAACAGTCTTAAATCGACAATCTCCAGATGGTAAAGGAGAGGACATCAGGACCACTGCTGGCAGACGCGTTTTGAATGAGTACCTTCTTCCTCCGAGCCTCTGGAAGGTACTCCTCCAAGACGACCACTGCCTTGCTAAAGAAGCTGAGGGTAAAGGTGATGGACTGGCCAAGCATGTCTCCAGACCTAAACCCTATTGAGCATCTGTGGGGCATCCTCAAACGTAAGGTGGAGGAGCGCAAGGTCGCTAACATCCACCAGCTCCGTGATGTCGTCATGGAGGAGTGAAAGAGGACTCAAGTGGCAACCTGTGAAACTCTGGTGAACAATATTGACACTTTTGGGCCCAATTTGGACATTTTCAATTTTCACTTAGGGGTGTACTCACTTTTGTTGCCAGCGGTTTCGCAAAAGTAGTTTCTGTACTACTTTTGGTGACTTCGGGGTATGATTTCCATAGACATCTGTGCAGAAACCCGCAAAATCGCCGCCCCCCCCCCTCCTTCCCGCTGAAGTTGGGACTGACATGTGGGAATGAAATCGTGCGAGTTTAGCTTGTCTTGGCTTGTGGTTGCAGCACAGCCTCATTGACTTGAATGGCTAAGTATGACAGCCAGTGCGGTCTGTAAGTTTGACATGGTATGTTAAATTTGCAGCTTATCCGCCTGTTTTTACCACCCTCCCATGTGAAAAGGGATTTATGTTTCTTTACTGTTGTATTGGATCACTTTATCCAGGTGACATGTGTACCTTTAGACATGGTGTATAAAGAGTCACTATATCTGAAAAACAAAGTTGAAAATGATGGGGATTTCAGTCATCGGATGTAATTTCATGAGGCAAATAGCTTGATTTAGTGTAAATTTAGCATGTGTAATGTGCGGCATTCATCACTAGTGGAATGTGAAGACCACCTTTTCACTGGGAGGTTAGAAGACCATTTACATAGGTGTGAGCTTGTAGGTATTCACATTTTATTTTTCCTCAGTTGTACCTTGCTTGTGTAAATGTTTGTTTTCCCTTGTAGGATGCATACCTGTCCATGTGAATAATGGTGTGTGGTAACTTAAAGCATTTTTATAGCACTCGCTTTGCTTTAAGCCTCTTAACCCCTGCGCATTTTGCTGTGGCTGTGGATTATGGAAGCACTGAACTTTTTTAAAGTGCTTGTCAAGCACACTTTAATGTATTAATATATAAACCTAATAAATCATGGTTGATTGTGCACATTATTCAAAATTTATACAGTTCATTTTATATGTAAATGATTAAAAAAAAAAACATGTTTCTAATACATTTTTCTTACAAACAAATTCCTTTGAAATTAATTTTATGCGTTGATCGTGTGTTGGTCATGAAGTTGTTACCCATCCATGAATTTGGTTTTGTTGCCCTGGGTAATTTCAGGACTGAATCAGGTTTCCTGCCTGAGGTCCATTTGAAAAGGGGGGAAAAAAAACCTGAAAATCCTACTTACCTGCCATGATAACGAAGGTGATACTCCGTGTGGGACTCATTCATCGCACGCCGGGTGTACTGACCCTTTTGATCTCCCTCAGCTGCATAATTTGTAATAGCGGGGGACTGTGTTCACACTTTAAAAAAAGTCCTTTTGAGAAGTCTATCTGTTAGAGCAGGGGTCTCCAAACTATGGCCCTCTAGTTGTTCAGGAACTACAATTCCCATTATGCCTAGTCATGTCTGTGAATGTAAGAGTTTTGCATTCATAGGATGTGTAGTCCTGCAACAGCTGGAGGGCCGTAGTTTGGAGATCCCTGTGTTAGAGCATTAGGTTATTTACATGTATTTGCATTACCATTCACAGTCATAATCAGATATGCATTGTACAATGCTTGGTTTGATTTGTTTCCATGCACAGATAAACCAGCTGGTTTGTGTTCTAAATGAACAGTGTGATGGACTGACTGTGACTCAGTTTACAATATACAACAAAACGTGGAATTCAGCCACTTTGTAAACAGTGAAGGCACACGATGTGTTAAGCCTAAGGAGGAGCACTACATCTCCTGAACATATTACTATTAATTATATCTGATAGATTTGTGGCTCTACCAGAGGATACATGAGACACTTAGGGCTGTGAGTGAGGGGAGAGAAGCACACAAAGCAGCTATGCCCACTCCTCCCCTCTGTTGCCCATTCACAGAAGCCTTTGCACATAACAGAAAGGCTTTTGTGATTGGACAGGATGGGTTAAGGACAGGCATAGTAGTTTCAGCGACTCTGCTGAAGGTGCTGAGACCTGAAGGTTCAGCATCAGGGTTGTGGAACTACAGCGAATGTGGTCTTCTGGGAGTACTATAAACCTGTCAGACATTAAAAATAGAGATGAGTTCAGCTAGATGACATGCACCTCCTTGGACTTAACTCCTAGTGTGCCTTCACTGTTTACAAAGGATCTGAATTCCTGGAATTTCACTTTAATTGTAATCATGTATAGAATTTTATCATGTATAGAAATGTAACGAGCTTGCCCTACTTACTACAACATATTGATTTAGATCACATTTTTTTGAATATGCCTGCACTAAAAAACAAACCTTTAGAAAAATCCAGCCAGCAAAATGCATTGTTGCATGCACCATCAATCCACTCACACATGCATGGATACGTTTCGCTTTTTTTTATCTTAACTTGGTTTTGTTGGCTTCTACTGCGCTTGGTATTGATAATATGTTTAGTTACTTTTGTATCACTTTATAGACAAAAGTAAGAATAAGGCTCCTTTCATACCGCTGTTCTGATCAGGTCTCCCTGGTTAGTTTGTTGGGTGGACCTGATCAGAAGGTTCATTCATCGCTATGGACAGGCCGGTGTAAATGGACTTGTGCCTGTTTACACTCGCATATCACCAGGTCAGATCAGGTCCACAAAAAAAAGAAGGAAGGGGATCCATACTCTTCCATTTAGGCGGATTGGATCGGAAGATAGTCGTGAGTAAACAGACAGCAGAGTTCATAGACTCCTGGCCACTCCAAAAGAGCAGAGCGGGCTCAGAAACTAAGTGGACACGGAGTCATCCGCCTGCTTTGCTCCAAACAGTAGTGGATGTGTTAGCGGATTCCCTGCTGATCGTATTGGAATCTGCGCCGTGTGAAAGGGGCTTAATTGTATTTCCCGTAAGATCTTTGCCCCCCCCAATTGAACAGGCTGTGTAGTTTATAGTGCTGGGAATAGTTATAGATGGAGCAAATTGCAGTGTACACAAGTAGATCTCTGTAAGCATAGAGAGTAAGGTACTCATGCAAGATGGTACTTTTAAAAATACTTAAACCACTTTAACGGTGCTTTTGAAGGCTACACCCAAGGGTTGACAAATGCATATGAAATTTGGAGACTGTGCAATCCAGGAGACAGTATTTTTATTTTATTTTTTTGTGTGGCTCAATTGACAACTAGAGAAAACCTCAAAGTTTGGTGCAGCTTTTATTTTTAAGGACCATTGGGACCTGGAATTTGTTCAGTCTTGGTGTCACCATCACGTAGGTGGCAAAATGATTGCCGTAAATCATTTTCAAAGGGTAACAAGCGTTAAAAATGAAATGATTCCTTGATTCATTATATTTTTATGCCTGTACCATGGAGAGTGGTGCTTGAATTTATAAGGAATTTAGGTTGTCTGACAACAGTAGCACTTGATGCACTGGTATTTCAGCTGTAAATAAGTAAAATGTCTGATTTACTTTGGCCTTCCCCTTTACACCAATATGCTGACCAAATGCTCCAGTCACCATGAGTTTGATCTTTCACTACTGCTTTTACAAGGTATAAAGGCTATAGCAATCTATAGTCACTATGGAGATTCAGGGAGATTCCAGAGGTCAGTTCAAAATGTGCCCTAAACAGCAGATCTGATGCTGTGGCGAATGTTACTCAAGCGGTACACACCTTCCAACTCCCTGATCTCAGCTTTCAGGAGCCGTCAATGTTAAGGACCACTTCCCTTTTTATTTTTTTTTGTATTATTTAGATTTAGCTTTGCTAGGTATTAGCAGTGAAATGCATTCTTCCTTTTTTTTTTTTTTTTTTACTTCTTCTAAATAAATTAGAATAGGCTATATGGTGGCAGTTTTCAATGGCTGTGTCTCCTCTTCAGGTCTGTTTCAATTGTCCTGTCTGCCTCTCTATCCCGTTCTTCACTGTATAGTAATGGTGACTGTTGGATTCTCTTTCAGTGCGTGATAAACTTAGGGAAATAGTTGGAGTCTCTACAAACTGGCGGTAAGGTACTTTTCCCTAGTATGCCGAGATAGCGGGTGCAAATTTGCCAACCCTTGAAAATATTGTATAAAATCTCCTGTATTTTGATAGAGATCATGTGCAAGCCATGGAGGAAAGAAAGGCTCTACAATCTTTACTGGCCAAAAGGCAAGAGGACCTCCCGTCACGTAGAATGAAAGACAGCTATACTGAGGTCATGCTGCCACTTGGTAGCCAGCCAGAACTACGAGAAAAATACCTGAATGTTTACAACAATGTCCGGTAAGAGCCTCTGCAGCCCGTCTGCTTTTACAATGTCAGTTTTTTGTGGCCAAAATTTTAAGACTCTCAGAAAAACATATTTTTTCCTAATATGGAATATAAAGTATGATACATTTGTGTGGTGTATGTAATTTTTTTAAGGTTGTAATTATCGCATTTTTTTGTTATAGGTTTGGTAGAATTCTTGAGGATCTTGACAGCTTGGGAGGTACAATATTCCGCTATATCAACCTATATGGCATTTTTGTTTTGACAGGATATTAAGGTTGAAAAACACAGTATAAAATTGTTTCACAGATGGTTTTAGATTTAAAAAATTTAAGATATGGCCATTGTATCAATTATGCTTTGTTAAAACTGGAATATTTAAAAGGATGGCATATACATTGGCTTTTACGTGCCAGGACAGGCAACTTTTTGGCAGACCAATTAGAAAGTTGGTCCAGGTAAGTGGATCTATTGGATCTCCTCCAGCTTTAGTTTTCACTTTAACTACTGGGTGGATGATGTCACGATCTCTACATCAGCCAATCACAGGAAGCTTTGTATTTAGAGACTACAAAGCTGCCAATGAATGACTGGGCACTGCTTAGGCCAACTCCAAAATTGTTCCGGGAGTGGGATGAGAAGTTCACATTCCACAGCTGGAACACAGTGCTGTATACTGTATGTAGCTAAGGCTTCAAGCAGGCGTACCATGTATGTTCTCCATGTGCCTGCGTGGGTTTCCTCTGGTTTCCTCCCACACTGCAAAGACATGCTAGTAGGGTAATTGGCCCTTGCCTAGGTTGGCCCTAGTATGTATGAATGTGAGTTAGGGACCTTAGATTGTAAGCTCCTTGAGGGCAGGGACCAATGTGAATGTTATATATATATATATATATATATATATATATATATATTCAAATGTGTGTGTGTGTGTGTGTGTGTGTGTGTAGCGCTGCATAAAACTGACGGCGCTAAAGAAGTACCTGTAATAAATAAATAAAAAATTAGTTTGTTTGGGTCATGAACAATGGAACGCATTAAAGTGAAAGCAAAGCTGGAGATCAGCTTTAACTTCAGGAAGAATAGTCTGATTTAGCTCAGTCATGTCTTGCCTTACTGTAGCTGCAAGAGTCATCCTCTATGTGCACAGTTTATTACCTCCCCACCGCTGAAGATCACTGTAATGGTACTAATTCCTCTGATGGGTGATTATAGGAACAATGCCTCCTTGCTTGCTTCCTTTGTCTCCTATTCTCCCCTAGCGAGTGAATTGGAGAATTGAATAGCCTTAGCATATTTATGAGGTCATACCTCTGCTTACCACTTCTGTAAGCATGTTCAACTGCCTCTCCCTCTGCTGCGCAGGTGATTACAAGAGGTTTATATCAAGACACTTTCAGGTTTAAATGCTAGCTGTTAGTAAAAATACAATAATTTTTTTTAACACAAAGCTGCCACATAAATGTCACTTTTAGAACATTGTCTGGAGTTTAGATTTAATCACTCTCATCTCTTAGCTGTCCTAAACTGTATAATATAGAGGTTACCATCCAAATTGCTGCTCCATCCAGTAAGATGGGCCCATAGAAAGTTGCATGGACGTTCTTGATTCTTGGATGATCATAGCTCTGGCTATGCTAATTAAAGCTGTGGAATAGGGTTAGGTGAGTTTTGCCACTAATAACGCCTAAATGGCAATGCCCTTAATAGGTGATGCTCCTTTGCTGGCCAAAATGCTGCTGAACTTCACAGTAGAGCAGCGGTAGAGTGACCGCACGTTGGCTTAGCAAGTGACCTTGTGAAGCCATACAAAAAAAAATAAAAAATATTTTCTGTTCGTTTTCCCACCCTGGCAAGTTGTCACCAGCTACATAAGTGCTAGTGTGACATGGCCCCTCACACAGCTAAATGTATCCAGCCTCCTGCAACCTATTCCTCCCCTATCTGCAAATAGTGTTCAACTTTTTTTTTTTTTTTTTAAAGCCACTGGTTTTTAAGAATGTTAAAGGGTTTCTAAAGGCTATTTTTTTTAAAATTTCTATTGAAATTAAAAAAAAAGTTATACTTTCCTGCTCTGTGCAATGGTATTGCACAGAGTGGCCCCAAACCTCCTCTTCTGGGGTTCCCCCGGTGGCGCTATCTGCTCCTCCTCTTCAGTGTCTGCCCCCATAGCAAGCACTTGCTATAGGGGCAGACATGAGGGCTTGATGCTGGACTGTGTGTTTTTTTTTAGACACACAGCCTGAATCGGCCCTTGGATTTGATTGACAGCAACAGGAGCCTATGGCTTCCACTGCTGCCTCCATGTCCAGTGAGGAGAGAGAGAGAGCACAGTGCTGAATAGAGATCAGGCACAGGTAAGTAATTTAGGGGGAGATTTGAAGTGTTACCAAACCCACAAGCGTAAAATCAGTCTGTATATGCAGTAAAGCATGCTTGTTATACTCAATGTGGAACCTAAGGGGTTAATCCTCTGCATTGTGTAAATAAAAAAAATAAAAAAATTGTTTTATTCTGCCTTCTCTGATACTCTCCTTCTTCCACTGTCCCCAATCTACCTGCTAATAGAACAGAGCCTTGGGGGCAAGCTGCACATGCTTAGTTTGGTGTGTATTGCTAGAGAGTTTTTTTTTTATTCTTGGGAGGGTGCATGTGATCATCACAGGGCCAATCAGCACTGTCCAGACAGAGGGTTAGGGGTCCTGCTACCTCATAGGACAATCGGGGGAGAATGAAAACTTCTCCTACAAGCTTTAACCAGACACTGATAGAAGTCACAAGACTGCTATATACTGCTGATGACAAAAGGTATTTAGCAGTTTATATTTACTAAAATAATTGCATTTCCATGTTCTGTTTACCAGATATAGTGAATGTAGGGTCCTGGGTTTAGTAACACTTTAATTTTTTTTTACCTAATACAGAGAATGCATTACATCCACTTGAATTTTTGATTGGTCACAAATATATTGGAGAGAGTTCCCATATGTGTGGTGTGTGTGTTTTTTTTTTTTTAACTTAATCTGTTTTTCATACATTCTGCCTTCCGCAGCAAACTGATTGTCATGGAATATTTCTATAGTTTTTCAAAGCTAAGTTGAAAGTAGTTCAAAGATTAATTTTCTTTTAACATTCGATTTTGAATGAGTGTATTTTCCCAAACAAATACCACATACACTGCTAGAAATGTGTTTGTTCGAGAAAATGATTCCATCCTGCTGCTTTGAATTTTCTCATCAATGTGGTTGAAAAAAAACAATATGACCCCACTGACTATGAGTAAAACATTCTTATAACTAAAAATGAAATTGTACTAGTGTATGGCCAGCTTAAGTGCTATAACAAGAGAATAGGGCATTTTTTTAAAGCTCTATGTTGAAGTATTTGGAAGTTATTGCAGTATATACTGATTTTTGCTTTTCTGTACTAGTTCTCATCTGCTACACTCACACCAAGTCTGAATCGTGTAACACATCTCCTCTTTCAATAGTCACTGCCTTAGTGGACAAGATTGGTGAGTGATAAAACATACCTGGGAAGAAAAATTCCAGACTTGGTGCCAGTTCTGTTTTTTACTGTAACTCTATGATAATCCATTCACAGTAAATCTTTGAAGTCAAGAAATTGATATCCATTGATAATCTTTGTATGGATGGTGGTGGCATCATCTATTAGGGTTGCACAGATGCCGTTTTTTTTTAATTTACCGGCGAGTACCGATACTTTCAGTCAAGTACTCGCCAATGCCGAGTACCGATACCTTTGCAATGCAATTTGAGCCCATACAAAATGAATGGGCTCAAATCGCACTGCACCGAATCGCATGCAGTTTCCCACACCGCTCTTGTGTGAACCCAGGCCAAAGTCACTTTGAGACAGGAGTGGTGGGGATACCAAATGCGATTCGGACAGGGGTCGCACCTCATTCTTGTTCAAATCGCATGCAATTCTTTGCAGTGCAATTTGAGCCCATTTAATTTTGTATGGGCTCAAATCATTCTGAAAAGTTTTCGATTTCAGGTATCGGAGCATTTGCATGTGTTCTTGGTATCGGCACTGATACCGGTATCAGTATAGGTGCAACCCTATCTATTATGGTACAATATTTTTATTTTATTTTTTTAGGTAAACGTTTTATTAGGTATAAAAATACCCAAAAACAGACAAAGACGTTATGGTACAATTTAGAGGAACAGTTCAATGACCCAGCTGACATGGCAAAAACTCTATGCTAGCCAACATGTGTAATAATTTTTAGCTTTTTTTTTGTTTGTTTTTTTACCTTGGCATACACTTTTTAAAGTGTGTATATACAGCTAAAACGTTTTGTGTTCATTGAGGATAGAGTAAGGCTGCATTCACACCTGAGTGTTTTGTCGCCTGAAGCTACAAAACGCTAGAGGGGAAAAATACAATTTTCTCTTACCATCCATGGACTGACACGGTGTCTCTTTACACTTTACACGTGGGTTATGTCCCTGCTTGCAGGAGAAGACCTAGGCAGAATGTGAAATGTTATACATACATTCTAAAAGCCAGAGCTGAACAGCCCCACCCAGGGGGCGGTCCCTCCGGACATAACCCTCCCACTACAGTCAGCTGACTTCAGTTTTTTTCTGCCTAGCAGAAGGAGAAGACGTGGCTCTCTCAGGAGCCAGTCTCCTGACCTATTTTTATTCCTTTTCTGGAATTCTTTTTTATTTTATTTTTGAGAATTTTTTATCAACTGTCGGCTGGGCAACAGGTTGGGTACAAGATATCCTCATAGTCTTCCCTGTCCGACCATCGAGCGTGCTGATCCTCGCCTTGTGTGCGTGAGACTCAGTTCACGACAGGCCCCATGACTCCAGGGGTGGCCGGGTTTGCTTTCATGCTCCCACGGTCCTCTCAAGACTGAACAGTTCCTGACTGACTGTATCTTTCGCGGTGGACCGGGCCGACAGCTACTCAGTACTGCACTGTGATAGTCCTGTCAGAAACACACCAGTGGGTCCCTCAGGGGACGGGTAAGTAGTCTCTCCTGCCTGCAGGTGAGTACAAAAGGCTGTGTGTTTCTCTGTGGGGGATTTTCCCTGTCTCCCCCTGTATTTCATTGTCACTCTCTGTCACCATTGCTGGCGCTGTGCTGTGTGGGGTGCCTGGGGGTCACACTGTTATTGGAGGGGCTAATGCTGGTCTGCAGATATGCTTGGGGCCTTTTTTGTGTATTTTGGGGCCTGAGCGCCGAGTGGCGCTGTGTGTGTGCTGTTTTTTTCACTTTTGCTGAGTCATGGCGGCCATCTTGCCGCGGATCGCCTCAGTGAAGTGCGGCGGCCATTTTCTTGTAGCCCGCGCGCTCTTCAGCACTAGTTTTGGCCTCTAGCGCTGCTGTAACAGCGCGAATCTCCTCACAATCTCCTCACAGCTCACCAGCGCTGACACAGCGCGGTACAGACAGCGGAACTGAGCGGTCCCTGGTCCGGTTTGGTGAGTCCCCTGGGCGCCCCCTCCTCAGTCAGCACAGCCTGTGGGTGGACTTTTTATCTGAGGAGTCTCAGAGGGGGGCAATATGGAGTCTCTGTCACCAGCTTCCCCTAAATGTCAGTGGACAACAGGCAGTGCTTCAGCACCTGCGGTCCCTAGGGACCAGTTGTGGGCAGTCCTGGAATCATTTCTGACCAGGATGGGAGCTGTGTGCAAGGGAGCAAAAAAGCGCCCTCTCCCCACTTTAATTCATGAAGACAGTGCGCTGATTCAGATATGGGCCTAGCCACTACCGCTCAGGACTCTAGTTCTGAATGTATTGGATGGTTTTGAACAGGACATTCCTTATGAGGAAAACTCCAGTTCTGAGTCAGTAAACGACAGGGCGCTTGTTAGTGTACTCATGACTGCGGTGAGGGACACTCTCAAGCTAAAATGCTGCGGATGCAGAACCTCAGGCGGATACAGTCTCCTTTGGTTCTTTTAAGGCCAGGCCTTCTAAAGAGGTTTTTCCATATGTACTTTCTTTGACCAGCTCATTGATAAGGTCTGGGAAAAGCTGCAGAAGAATTTTTTTATGGTCCCGCAGCGTTTGTTTATCAGATACCCCTTGAAGATGCCCTACTTAAAAAGTGGGCTTCTCCCCCAGGGTCGACCCTCCAGTCGCCTGGTTGAACAAGGCCATCACTCTCCCGATGGAGGGGACTCCTGCATTTGAGGACCCCACTGACAGGAGGTCAGAAGTGGTGAGCAGAGCCATGTTTGCCTTGTTGGGATCCGCCCTACGGCCTGTGGTAGCGGCGACCCTTGTGTCTTAAACACTTACAGGTTGGGCAAAAATGTTGCACCTAGCTGTACAGGAGCATAATCTTCCTCCAGACACAGTTACTTTGGCCCACCAACTGGTTCAGGTCCTGGTTTATGTGTGCGACGCCACGTTGGACGCGGCCCCTTTAATATCCAGGGCCTCTGTCTCGGCGGTGGTATTGCGTCGTCTTATCTGGTTGAAGTGCTGGTCTGCTGACCTAGCCTTAGGAAGCTCCTGACGGATCTACCATTTAAAGGTGGTAGACCTTTCGGTGCTGCTCTGGATGACATCGTCATGGATGTCATGGGAGGTAAAAGCACTCTTCTTCCTTAGACTAGCAAGGGTGAGGAGGCCCGCCGCAAACAGGGGCCTTCCTTTCCAGCAAAACGGGGTTTTTTCGTCAGTCAGTCCACGGGTAGGCCCTCTCAGACTGACGGCAGTGCGGCTGGTGGGCACAAGTGCCCCAGGGTACGTAAGTCGAACAAGCGGCTCCCAAGCCCGCCTCCGCGTGAAGTCTTGCCTCCGCCCGACTCTGGGGTGGGGGGACGACTTCGCAGGTCACGAATCGGTGATCCTCCCGAATCTCCGACTGGTGGGTGTGCGAGGTGGTCGCCTCAGGATACAGGATAGTATTCCGATCCTGGCCCCCAGACAGATTCTTTCCCTCAAATCTTCCTCTCCTTCCTACCTGTCGGGCAGCCCTCTTGGGGGCTGTACAGGATTTGATCAGGTCCGGAGTGATTGTGCCGGTTCCGTCACAGGAGAGTTTTCAGGGATTCTACTTGAATCTGTTTGTCGTCCCAAAAATAGGACGTGGTTCGACCTATCCTGGACCTCAAGGCCCTGAATGCCTTTGAGAAGGTGCAGAAATTCCGCATGGAATCCATTCGCACGGTGATCGCTACACTCCACCAAAGGGATTTTCTTCTGGCGTCCTTGGACTTCAAGGACGCCTACTTGCATGTTCCGATCTGCGCAAGTCACCAGAAGTTTCTGCGCTTTGCGATCAGCGAAGTCCACTATCGATTGTGGCTCTTCCTTTCGGCCTAGCCTCGGCACCAAGGGTGTTCACCAAGGTGCTTGCTCCGGTTCTAGCCTTCTGTTGCAGTGAGGTATTGCTGTCATGGGCTATCTGGACTATCTTCTGCTAAGAGCAGAAAGTGGATCAGACTTAGAGGAAAGGTGACTATCGTCAATTAGACCCTCAGGGACTCGGGTGGTTCCTGAACATTCAGGAGTCAGTCCTGGTCCCGACTCAGTGTCTGGAGTATCTAGTTCTGATTCTGGACTCCTTGGAGGCAAAGGTATCCTACCTCTGGAGAAGTTGCTGACACTTCAGTCTGCGGTGCGGGTGCTGACATCCCAAAAATGGTTGTCAATCCGTTTTTTGCATGAGAGTCCCGAGACTCGTGGTGGCCTCCTTCGCGGCCGTTCCGTATGCCCAATCACACACCAGGGCATTGCAGAAGGAGATCTTGTCCACCTGGGACAAATCCCCGTTGTCCTTGGATCTTCAGATCCAGGTGATTCACCTGGTCAGGGCGCCCCTGACATGGTGGTTGAGATCCTCGGCTCTTCGGTCCGGAAAGTCGTTCCCCTCCCATCCAATGGACGGTACTCACGACGGACACCAGCCTGACGGGCTGGGGTGGAGTCTGGGGAGTCCTGTCGGCTCAGGCCTTGGACTCCGGACGAGTCCGTTTACCAATCACTGTTCTGGAAATACGGGCCATCGGACTGTGTCTCTCCTCAGGTCGGAGAGAGTACGGGGTCGCTCCATCAGGAGCCAGTCAGACACCGCCACGGCGGTGGCGTATGTAAACCATCAAGGGGGAACTCGGAGCTCAGCTGCGGCTTCCGAGGTAGTCCGTATCCTGAAGTGGGCCGGAAGAAACGTACCAGCTCTGTAGGCCATTTTACATTCTGGGCATAGACAATGGGCAGGCGGACTATCTGAGTCGCCAATCGCCAGACACCGGACCAAGAAGAGTGGTCCTTGCATATTTCAACTCCTTTACCGACAGTGGGGCACGCCGGATGTGGACCTGATGGCCTCTCGACTCAATCGCAAGGGTCGAGGTTGTGGCCAGATCCAGGGACCCTTGGGCGATGCCTCGGATGCGTTGGTGGCCCCATAGGGTCCTTATCGCCTGATATAAACTCCGGCGATCCTAATTGTTCCGGATTGGCCTCAGCATCACTGGTACGCTGATCTGGCACGTCTCGTCGCGGACGTTCCCTGGCGGTTGCCGATGAGGGAGGACCTTCAGTCTCAAGGTCCTATGTTTCATCCGGCTTACAGTCTCTGGCTTTAACGGCAGGGCTGTTAAAAGCCAGGTGTTGAGGGACCGAGGTCTCTCGGACTCGGTCATTTTGACCATGTTAGGGACACGGAAGTCTTCCTCCAGGCAGATCTATCACCGTGCCTGAAAAGCTTATATCGCCATGTGCGAAGCGCTGGACTGGCGTCCTTGGACGTATTCCGTCCCCAGAATCCTGCGTCCTCTGCAGTGTGCAGTGACCCAAAAGCTTGCTTTGAGTACCATAAAGGATCAGATTTCGGCCTTGGCCGTCTTCTTTCAGCGACCTCTAGCGGGTCATTTTTCTTGGTTAGCACCTTGTGTTGGGGGTTCGCCATGTGCTCCCTCCTGTCAAGCCTCCTCTCCCACCGTGGGATCTGAATTTGGTGCTCCAGGAACCTCCTTTTGGGAATATCCGGGATATTCACCTCTTGTCTTGTCTCAGAAGGTGGCCTTTTTAGTGGCAATCACTTCTGTTTGACGAGTGTCTGAGTTGGCGGCTTTGTCCTGCAAGTCGCCATATTTGGTCATCCGAAAGGATAAGGCGGTGTTGCATCCGCGACCTTCCTTTTTTGCCAAAGGTGGTGTCGACCTTTCACCTACATGAGGACATTACCCTCCTGTCCTTGTGTCCTCACCCATCGCATCCCAGAGAGTTTGTGCTGCACATATTGGAGGTGGTACGAGCCTTACGGGTGTACCTGTCTGCTACTGCTTCTATTCGGAAGTCCGACTCACTGTTTGTGACTGTTTGTGACTGTCTCTGGTCCATAACAGGGCCAAGCGGTTTCGTCTGCCATCATTTTAGGGGAATCAGACAAACCGTCATTCAAGCCTATGCTCTCAAAGGGCGGGCGCCTCCCTTTCCGGTTACGGCGCATTCCACCAGGGCAATTGGTGCTTCCTGGGTTTCCCGACATCAAGCGTCGGTTGCACAAGTGTGCAAGACGGCGACCTGGTCGTCTGTTCATGCCTTTTTAAGTTTTTTTATAGGGTTAATGTGGCTGCATCTTCGGATGCTTCCTTCGGCCGCAGGGTGCTGCAGGCCGCTGTTTAAAGTTGCGACTCCTCCGTGGAGGAGCTCCGCCTTATTGGAGTGAAGTTTTGGTTTTTCCATTTATACTGCTCCCATCCCTCTTGACACTGCTTTGGGACATCCCACGTGTAAAGAGACACCGTGTCAGTCCATGTATGGTAAGAGAAAATAGGATTTTTTGTACTCACCGTAAAATCCTTTTCTCTGACATCCATGGACTGACACGGCACCCACCCTTCCTTTTTAAGTTTGTACTGCTTTGTTACGAACTGAAGTCTGCTGACTTTAGTGGGAGGGTTATGTCCGGAGGGACCGCCCCCTGGGTGGGGCTGTTCAGCTCTGGCTTTTAGAATGTATGTATAACATTTCACATTCTGCCTAGGTCTTCTCCTGCAAGCAGGGACATAACCCACGTGTAAAGTGTAAAGAGACACCGTGTCAGTCCATGGATGTCAGAGAAAAGGATTTTACGGTGAGTACAAAAAATCCTATTATTCTCTATGGAGATGGTTCACATCTCCACTCCAAAATGCCTGAAGCCGAACGCCTGAAGCTCAAACAAGTTCAGGACCCTTTTTTGTCGCGGGAATCGGGCAGATTTGGGCGTTTTTCTGCTTTTTACATTTGTGACCCTTGGACCTGTACAAAATTGCGGTAAAAACGCCATAAAATTGCGCGACTTTCTGCCTGAAAATGCTATGTTCAGGTGTGAATGGGGCCTAAGGAATGATTAGTCAGCTTTTTATTTTTTTTTTATTTTTTTACTGCTGTCCCTGGTGTCCTATCAGAGAGATTGCCTTTTAGTTCTTGTCCTGAAGACACAGCAGGAAGCAAGGGGAGATCCTTATAAAGCAAGAGTGTCTATACACATGTATATTTTATTTTTATGTTCAGTCTGTGGGCTGACTGTTTCATCCATCCATGCTATACAGCACAGATGTACGAATCTCCCACGACAGCTAGGTTGTATTATGACAGCTGCCACTGCTGGCTGTCAAAAGATCCTAAAAATCAGATGTAGCTAGATAGATCGGTCAGAATACAATGACACAGCAGGGGGGATTCCTTGCATGTGTGGATGGGATAACCTTTTTGTTTTTTCGATCAGCCCTCTGGTTGGTTAAAAAAAAAAAAACAAGGCATCTAAGTCCAGCCTTAGATTTTTTCAATCTAGGTAGGAGTGGGAAGACAGCAACACCCACTAATTGAAGTTCAACAGGAACCAGCAGAATTTAAAGTGTGTGACCAAGTTGTCACCAGGTTTCACCATTAAAAGATTTCCCCTCGTCTGTTCTGGTGGCAACTCAAAAATGTTAGATTTCCTTTCAACCAATACTAAAAAGGTTACATTTTTTCCACATTCCACATTCTATCTAAAACAACGAAAAAGATTTTGCCATAAAAAAAAAAACACTTTGTGCTGGTCACAAAATTCAACTTTTATAATCTTCTTTAGATTTACCATCAACTATATGCTTTGAGAAGCTACAGTAACTATATAAATCCCAGCAGATCAGAACTTTTATATAAATTTAGAGATCATTAATGCAGATTGTAGCATGCATGACCAACTGAAGTTGGTTTAGTTTAGCTGAATGGATAAAATGGACTGAGCACTAGAGTTTCATGGCACTCGGTTCACTTAACTCTTTTACTTTGAATTCTTTATTTTTATATATATTGATTTATAATAAATGCTTTGCTTTACTAAATTACACTGTGTTTGTTTATTATATATTTCAGATCTACGTCAGCAGATCATTTCTCCTGACTGTGACATTAAGCTGACTGGCCATGTGTCATGGGTTGGGAAAACTTCAATGGAAGTCAAAATGCATATGTTACAGGTATGTATTATGTAATGCCTGTATCTGACTTTACTGTGTTTGTTTTTCTCCATCATAAATAAAATTGACATTGGTTGCTCTTTCTTTATTGTGTTTTACTAAAAGATATGTATCTTAAAGAAATAACATTACTCAGAAAAAAAGCCTACATAAAATTCCACTTGTCTAGCCAAGTGACTTATTATATAGTTACATCCAAGAAGATATTCCAGGGAATTTACAATAAGAAAAAAAACATGGGCCACCATTTCTGACCTTTTTTTTATATGAAAAGAATGTAGCAAGGGAAGTCAGTAATCTGATCTTAAAAGCTGGTACACATGGGCCAAATATTGGCTGGTATCAGCTGGTTCAACAAAATGGACTGACATTCTGCCAATGTGTACAGCAGCCTGTTCAACAGAAGCTGGCCTAACGTCCCAGCTCTGTCGAATGGGCATGCTGGAAAACTGTCAGCTGATCAGCATCCAATCAGAGCTTGCAGGCAATGGCTGCGAGCCCTGACTGGTGTGTTCTGGCAGGGGGCAGTCCCACTCTCAGAACCCAATAGCTCAGCAGGGAGATCGATGTATTAACATCGCATAATTAGTACAACGAGTGTCTCAGAACTACGTGTGTGTGTGTGTGTGTGTGTCAGGCTTTATGCTTGTTGTGAATCAGTGACTTATAAAACATTGAAGCCAGTGGATCAGCATAATAAATAGGCAAGTAGATTTTTCAAAAGCAGATCAGCAGTAGCAGCCTACGTTTTTCTTTCAGGACAGGTTCACTAAAAGTTGACATAATATACTGGTCTCCAAACTGGGTGCATGATTAGCAATGTTAGTCACCTGGAATGAATAATCAATGGGGAAGTCATTACTGGACAGCGTATTGCATTTTGGGGGTCTTGCATTTTTAAACATTGATTCTTCAAAATGGCTTTTAATTGCATAATTTTTAGCTAGTTATTTATTTATTTTTTATTTTGGGAAGGTGGCACCCACATCCCAAGTCTATTTCCACAGTCCTGATACCAGCTGGGCGGCTATTCTTAGGCTAAGTTCACACTGGCATTGAAAGCAGGCATTTGAGGGGGTGTTTTTAACGCTCCTCAAACACCTATGCAAATGATACTATGGACAGTAGACAGCAGTGGTGGCCCCTCCATTAGAGGCGCATGGGCGCCGCCCCCCCAGCCATGTGTCTGGCCCCCTAAACTACATGCGCTCCGAGCCCACCCAGTTGTGTGACAATAGCGAATGAATATTCGCAGTTGTCACACTGATCCTCCTCCCGGGCCAATCAGAAAGTGGGTCCCGAGACCCGTCACCCGATTGGCTGAAAGGACAGGCAATCCTATTGGAGCGCTGCCTGCCCG
Source organism: Rana muscosa (assembly GCA_029206835.1). NCBI lineage: Eukaryota > Metazoa > Chordata > Amphibia > Anura > Ranidae > Rana > Rana muscosa. Next base: position 213,411,673 of record CM055117.1, on the reverse strand, counting down.
CCCGCAACCTAGATGGGGTAAGTGTGGGTCTGGATGGACGACCGACCGTGAGACCCCCCCCGAAAAAGAGGTTACTAAAGCATGAAAATTCTCAGGACGAGCGAATAAAAATTTGGAAATATTGTATTTTATTGTATTTTTGGACAAAAACTGTACTGATTAAACGCAAATCGTACTGGTATTGTCCCTTCCAATAATTTCGAACGAAAGCTGTGTACTAATCAGATTATCGTATGATCGCTTCGAAAGCGGCATTGTTTTGTATGATTTTCTGATTGTTTGTACGGGCCTTAATGGAACACAGGAAACATTCACCATGACAACCCACACCTCCAAATATTTCCTGTAATGTCACTTCCCTTTAAAAAAAATAAAAATTGGCGTTTCTGAAGCGGTTTTAACGTGTCTTAACACGTATCAAACACGTCAAAACTGTGCATAGGGCATTTGGATAGCTTTTTTAACTCGTCATTAACTTGTAAAATGCCAGTTTAACGCCCATACTGATTAATGCTATAGGAGCGTTTGTTAAGGGTTAGAAATTTAGTGAAGTGTGAACAAGCCTTTATAGAGATGCATGGTAATTGGGAATCGTCATACATGTGGCTTTGAACTTACAGCACTGACTAAATATATGTCTACTCAGGAAAATGTAAATGGTCACTACAGGGTGCTTGTGCATCACTAAAGTAAATTGAGCTAGTGGTGACAGCAGTTGTCACATGAGCTAAGGATGTATACAATGGGCACTTCTGTTTTGCAGTGCCAATGGTATAGTTTCGCATTAAAGTGATACTTAAGTCTCGTTTGTTATTTTTAAAGGGAAAAAAAATAAAAATCATACTTCTCTGCTCTGTACGGTGGTTTTGAACATAGCAGCCCAGATCCTCTTCTTCTCGGGTCCCTCTTTGGCACTCCTGGCCCTTACCTCCTAACGAGTGCCCCACAGCAAGCAGCTTGCTATGGGGGCACCTGAGCCGAGTCGCAGTTCCCATGGTCATTCAGACACGGAGCCATGGCTAGGCCCCCTCTCTCTCCTTATTGGCTCAAAGACTTTGACAGCAGTGGAGGTAGAATCCCGGGCAGCCGAGTTTCTCCTGCAACTTTGCTCGATGGGGCTCAGGTAAGTTGCTGGGAGGCTGCTGCACACAGTTTTTTTTTTCTTTATGCATAGACTGCATTAAGATAAAAAATAAACTTCTGACTTTACAATCACTTTAATTCTCCATGAAGAAGATTACTTGGCAAATGGCTACATAACATAGATCATCTTTGTGTTTTTGATGGTTACAGCTTCATGACGGTGTTTACAGTCCTGTGTTGGATGCAACGTTTGTTATGGTGGCACGGGATCCAGAAAACAGGAGGTAAATAGGTGCTGAATATAAAAGGTTACATTTTCTACAGATCGCCCCTATCCAAGAATGTGTATTGGGATAGTCTATTGTTATAATAAGTAGAGATAACAATAACACAGCGCATAGTTTTGAGAATAAATGCGTAAACTATTCCTGGTATGGGGTGAGTCCACTAGATAATTACTGTGAGATGAATGGTCCAACGTTTCAAAAGAATATAGTGTAGTGATGATAATGTTGGTAAAGGTTGGGTTACCTAGGGAATGGACCACCATCAGCCATCTCGGAGATGTGTTATGCTGCGTACACACGATCATTTTTCACGTCGTGAAATTTTTTTTATTTTTTTTTCAACAAGAAAAACGACCGTGTGTGGTCTTTTTGTCATTTTTCCCGACGTGAAAAACGGCATTAAAAACGACGAGAAAAATTAGAACAGGCTCTAATTTTTTTCGTTGTTTTTCCCGTCATTTTTTTCCGCGGCTGTTTTCCCATAGGGAAACACTGCCGCGGAGCCCACAGACGGTCGTTTTTCTCAACAAGAGAAAAAAATGACGTGAAAAACGATCGTGTGTGGGGAACAAGCCGTTCCCTCGTTTTTAATGTCATTATTCACGACGGTTTTTTAACCGCCGTGAATAATGATCGTGTGTACGCGGCATTATTGTTATCTCTCTTCTGGTTTAATGTTGACTCGGTTGATATGCGCTTAGGAGCAGGAACTTGGGTCATTTATTTCATTGCTGGCGTGTTCTTTTGTAATATGGGTCCAGAGTGAGTGTAATAGCGCTGGACTTTTTAGTGGTTGTTATAAAAATGTAACTTGCCTTATTAATATCCTTAGGCCAGCATTTGTTAATCCTTTAGTTCCTAATGGAGAAGAAGAGGAAAATCTTTTCAAGCAAGGGGAATGTAAGTGTTCATCTAACCCACCCTTTCACAACTTTAACATGCAGGTACCCTTGGAATAACTTTCCTGTCCCAGGGAACCCCTAACAAAATATGCTATAGCTATCATCTATCTAGCGTGCAGGACCTTAGTGTGGTGGTCTTTGGAAAGACGGCTTCGTACATTTGTGCTTGTTGGGCATTGCTAAAAAGATCCCTGTTGTCAGTAGTTACTTATCTGAGAGGCAGGAACTGCTCAGGGAATGCCTAGCAATCTCTAGAGGCACCCTACATTTCTATGGAACCTCGGTTGAGAAAGGCTGATCTAACATAAGGGTTAAAACCGTGTTTGTGAAGAAATTAATTACATTCATGCATTATTCTCATGGCTTTATATGACATAAAGAAAAAGAGGGGGAGGTGGTGTGACCCTCACTGTTTTATACTAAGTAGTTGCCCAAAGTAACCTTCTAGTCATCTTCCAATTGTCATTCTTGTTGCATAGTAATGGGGAGCTAAGATGAAAACTAGAAAACATATTTGAGGCAATCCTGTCTAGATAGATAGATAGATAGATAGATAGATAGATAGATAGAGATATATATATATATATATATATATATATATATATATATATATATACTGTATTTATTGGCGTGTAACACTCACTTTTTTACCCTGAAAATAGAGGGTAAACTGTGCCTGCGTGTTATACGCAGGGGGCTGTGGAAAGTTTTTTTTCCTGAAACTTCCCTCTTAAAGTTAGGGTGCGTGCTATACACCTGTGTGTGTTATACGCTGATAAATACGGTGTATATATATATATATATATATATATATATATATATATATATATAAAATCTTTTCAACACTGTTAGGAGTTATTTTACTGAACCCTTTTAAGTATAGATTTCTTTCTCGTACATCACGGGACACAGAGCGACATAGTCATTACTAATGGGTTATATAGATACCGTCAGGTGCTGGCACTGGCAACTTCCAAAACCGGAAGTACCCTCCCCTATATAAGCCCCTCCCATCCGGGAGCACCTCAGTTTTTTGCCAGTGTCTAAGGTGTTGGCCAAGAAGAAACATGTGTTTTTCACTGAGCTTGCGTACAGGTTCTTTTGGGCCTCAGTAAGCTATTCCGGATCCGACCAAAAAAGCTTCATAGCTAAACGGTCGGTACCCGGGCCTTGCAGAGAAGAGCAAGGTTTTGCCTGTAATGCTTCTCTTAGGAGAGCTGGACCCTGGGATCCAGAGCTCTGGTCATACCCACGACCAAGATGTTTTCTGTGCAGGGTGCTATACAGGTCCAGGGGAGTGGAATCCTTGGGAACCCGGTCCCTGAAGGTTTGATTACAATGCCTGCCGTGATAGGTGAAGTTTGGGCTTTTGTGGACCAAACAAAGTCCTGCGGCGGGGAACAGGTAAGTGGGGGCCCCCAGGAACTTGGTTCTATTGGGGGACCCCCAAGCCTAATTTGTCTTTCTGTCTGTTACCTAATGGTATTCCCGCAAAATTCTGTGCATGCCTGTAACTACTAAAAAAATGTAATAATTTTTAATGGTGGTCAAGAAAAAAAAAAAAAAAAATTTTTTATATATATATTTAATATATTAGACTGCGGTACCTGTGTTTGTCCACTAGAGGCCGCTGTGGAATGTTTTCTTGTCATGTGGACTAGCTTCTTCTCAGCAGAGCAAAGTCCAGGCAGATGGTGAGTTCTCTTATAGGAAACTGCTTCCTCTGCCATGTTGCAGTGCTCGTCCATCCCCCGGCCTGCGGCAAAGAGGGGCCCTGGCTCCTGTCCCTTGTTACCATATTTGAAATTAGCGCCGAAGGCGCACGTGCCCGCGCGCGTGCGCGTGCACGCGCCTCTATATATAGAGGTGAGCCGGGAAAGGGGGCGGAGCCTGGGGGATGACGCTCTGTGCGCGCCGCAGCGCTTCTGCGCATGTGCGGGCGTCCCAGCAGTTTAAAAAAACCACAATATTGTAGTGAGCTGGCTATGAAGTACAGAGACAGAGCTGGCAACATTTAAAGGCATACAGCAAGCGGTTGATACAGGCATCCCCTAGAAAGGCACATTAGTAGACACCAACTGTGATATAGCAGCAATTGTGCTAGACTATTCTCAGTAAAAGTGGTGTATTACGGCTGGAATACCTCAGCTTTAGGCTTAGGAATATGCCGTCCAGAAGCTCCGGAACTGAATCTTCCAGGAAGCGAAGGGGGTCTCATCGGGCTCGGAGGATCTTGGGCATACTCCTGCTGCACCAGTCTCCCCTGAAGTTCAGAGGTAAGTGACCGTAGAGACCCCGCAGGGGTACTTGGTACTGTGGCTGTCCTCAGTCACCTGCTCCTGTGTATGTAACAGAGGAGGTTTTTTCCTCAGCTCTGGGAGGATTAGAGAGAGATTGTCAACATTTATCGCTGCCTCCCTGTCAGGGAAAGCACGCCCGATCTCCGTCTCCTCCTTCAGAGTGCCTGTTAGCAGAGCAACAGTCCCATACAGGGATCGACCTGCCTGAAGGGGATCAGGATGAGGTTGATTCTGTTATAGAGGAATCAACAGTGGGGGAACCTTTTCTCAGCATCTCAAGCTGAAAGATTATGGGTTCAGTCTCTGACTAACATGGTCCGATCAGCATTTAAAAATGCACCTTGCGGAACCATCAACCACTACTGTATCCTCGTTGGGGTCGCTAGAAGCCCCCAGACTGTTTGTTCTTTTCCACTTCACCCTTTACTGAAAGGGCTCATTTACCAGGATTGGGGAACGTCCTGAGAAAATATTTATTCCCCCAAGAGATTTCCGGTGGTCTATCCCATGGAGGATAAGTTCATCAAAAAAAAAAAAAAAAAAAAAAATGGAAGGTCCCTACAGTGGACGCAGCCATCTCTTGTATGTATAAATCACTGACATGTCCAGTGGATAATGTCCAAATGTTCAAGAACCCAATAGATAAAAGATTGGAGTCCTTATGAAAATCTGCTTGGTGATACAACCAGCAGTAGCAGCTATTGGGGTCTGCTAAGCAGTGAAGGATCAGTTGAAACAGGTCTTGAGGGACTTGACAGATCAGCAGGCTTTGCCCTAGCTGATCTACCTAGAGCCTTAGGCTTTGCGGTTGACGCCATAGAGGATTCAGTCCATCAGGCCTCCCGCCTTACGCTGTCTATAGTACATATGCGTAGGCTCCTATGGCTCAAAAACTGGTCTGCTGAAGCTCCCTGTAAAGAATGGCTGGTTAGCGTCCCATTTCATGGTGAACGCTTATTCAGGGAAAATCTGGACAAATATATCCAGAAAATTTCCAGCGGTAAAAATACGCTCTTGCCGGTTAAAAGCAGAGTTAGAGGTCCCTCTTTAAGAGGCCTGCTTCTCCAGTCCCTGGGGCATCGGCTGTGTAACAGTTCCGACGGCCTCCTCGGTCAGATCCCGGGGGTAAAAAACAGGGACAGTAGCAGGGTAATGAGAAACCCTGGGTCAGGGGAGGTACAAAACCTCCCCCAAAGTTAGTAATTATGGAGGTTCCCCTGGAAGAACCTCTTTACAGTCCCGAAGCAAACGCGGACGGGAGGCCCATATTAGTTCTAAAAGGGCTATACAAATTCCTGTATATCAGGACTTTCCGATGGAGTCGATCCGATCGGTGGCCACTGCCCTACAAGGGGAGGATTGGTTAGCCACGATCGACATCAAAGATGCTTATTTGCACATTCCCATCTTTCCAGTCCACCAAAAATTTCTACGCTTTGCAGTAGAAGGGCGCCATTTTCAGTTCAGAGCCTTACCCTTCGGTTTGGCCACAGCACCACGAGTGTTTACAAAAATTCTGGCCCTTTATTGGCCAATCTAAGAACACAAGGTGTAATGATAATGGCATATCTGGATGACTTGTTGCTGATAGACCACTCAGTGAAAAAACTGGACGTGGTCGTTCACAAGACGATCAAGTATCTGGAATCTCACGGTTGGATTATCAACCGAGACAAGTCAGCCCTAAAAACCAGTCAACAGTCTGGAATACTTGGGGCTAAGGTTGGATTCAGGCCAGAGAAAAATATTCTTGCCTCGAGGAAAGGTGTTGTCTTTGAAAGATTTGATCCACTTAGTGGGTACAAAAAAGACAGCCGTCCATACGCCTGTATATGAGGCTGCTGGGAAAAATGGTGGCATCATTCGAAGCAGTACCCTACGGTCAATTCCATTCAAGGAATTTGCAAGGGGCCATACTGTCAGCCTGGAACAAAAAAGTTCAGGCCCTAGACTTACAATGTCCTTGTCCATATCCGTTCGCAAGAGCCTCCGTTGGTGGTTGGTTCCCCAGAATCTGGAAAAAAGGAAATCCTTCAGTCCGATTTCTTGGAAGGTGGTCACTACAGATGCCAGCCTTATAGGCTGGGGAGCAGTACTGGAGCAATAGTATCTCCAGGGCAGATGGTCGGATGCAGAAAAGGCCCTGCCCATCAATCTCTTAGAGATACGAGCAGCCCGGTATGCCCTAGTAGCATGGACATCCAAACTCCAAGGGTCCCCTGTCAGAATTCAATCAGACAATGCCACAGCAGTGGCATATATCAATCATCAGGAGGGCACCAGGAGTCGTGCAGCCCAGAGGGAAGTAAATTACATCCTGAAATGGGCAGAAAAATATGTCCCAGCCATATCTGCGGTATTCATTCCAGGAGTGGAGAATTGGAAGGCGGACTTTCTAAGTCGCCAGCAATTAGGCCCAGAGGAAGGGTCCCTTCACCCCGAGGTTTTCTGGACAATATGTCAGCGGTGGGGAACATCGGATGTAGATCTTCTAGCATCCAGATTCAACGCAAAGGGGGACAGGTTTGTCTCTCGGACAAGGGATCCCCTAGCTTGCGGCTCGGATGCCCTAGTGTTCCCTTGGGATCAGTTCAAGCTGATATATGCATTCACACCGCCACAATGGTTACCTCGATTACTCCGCAGAATCAGGGTAGAAAAGAAACCAGTGATTCTGGTGGCTCCAGCGTGGCCCCGAAGAGCGTGGTACGCGGAGATTGTAAAATTTCAGTGGGGAGTCCTTGGACTCTCCCACGTCGTCCGGACCTGCTTTCGCAAGGACCGATATACCACCCTTCCTTACCAGCCCTAGGTTTGACGGCCTGGCTATTGAAGCCCACATTCTAAAAAAGAGAGGGCTCTCTAATGCTGTGGTATCTACCATGATCAATGCCAGGAAGCCGGTATCCAGGCAGATCTACTATAGAATCTGGAAGGCGTACATCGCGTGGTGTGAGGCCAAGAAATGGCATCCACATAAGTACGTAATAGGTAGGATTCTGGACTTCCTACAGTGGGCTGTAGATAGGAAGCTTGCCTTGAGTACTATCAAGGGTCAGATTTCGGCCTTGTCAATATTTTTTCAAAGGCCCTTGGCTTCGCATTCACTAGTCAAAGCCTTTATACAAGGAGTGATGCGTATTAGTCCTCCGGTTAATATTCCCATATGTCCATGGGATCTAAACTTGGTTCTGTCGGTTCTACAGAAACAACCATTTGAACCATTACAGCATATTTCCTTGGTTCTTCTCACCAGGAAATTGATTTTTCTAGTAGCCATTTGTTCGGCTAAAAGAGTATCGGAATTAGCAGCTATGTCCTGTAGGGAGCCATATCTGGTTATCCATAAGGACAGAGTAGTGTTACGTCCTCATCCAGCCTTTCTTCCTAAGGTGGTATCGAGTTTTCATTTGAACCAAGATGTGGTTCTTCCTTCTTTTTTCCCCAAACCTACTTCGGTAGAGGAAAAGTTATTGCATTCTTTGGATGTAGTAAGAGCAGTAAAAGCTTATCTATAAGCCACTGCTCAGATTCGCAGAACGGATACTTTGTTTATTCTGCCGGAAGGCCCCAGAAAGGGTCAGGCAGCGTCAAAATCTACTTTAGCCAAGTGGATTCGACAGGTCATAATACAAGCCTATGGCTTGAGAAGTAGACCGCCTCCGTTCAAAGTTAGGGCGCACTCCACGAGAGCAGTTGGAACTTCATGGGCAGTGCATCACCAGGCCTCCCTGGCTCAAATCTGTAAGGCCGCAACATGGTCTTCGGTACACACGTTTACTAGGTCCTACCAGGTGGACGTTAGAAGTCAGGAGGATGTCGCCTTTGGGCGCAGTGTGTTGCAGGCCGCAAAAGATCCTCATGTCTGATAGCGCTCAGCTTATTTATGGTGTATCCCCCCCCTCATTTGGCATTGCTTTAGGACATCCCATTAGTAATGACTATGTCGCTCTGTGTCCCGTGATGTACGAGAAAGAAAATAGGATTTTTATAACAGCTTACCTGTAAAATCCTTTTCTTGGAGTACATCACGGGACACAGAGCTCCCGCCCCTCTTTAGGGACACTTATTGCTTTGCTACAAAACTGAGGTGCTCCCGGATGGGAGGGGCTTATATAGGGGAGGGTACTTCCGGTTTTGGAAGTTGCCAGTGCCAGCACCTGACGGTATCTATATAACCCATTAGTAATGACTATGTCGCTCTGTGTCCCGTGATGTACTCCAAGAAAAGGATTTTACAGGTAAGCTGTTATAAAAATCCTATTTTTTGAGACCAGAATACACTAGTCCTTAAGAGTGGTGACCCACCCCAGCTACTCTGTACAAAAAAAGATTTGTATAATTGCCTTATTTTAGTGTACACCTTTACAGCTCCAGCTCCCCTGTGTTAGTGAGCGGCTGCTACAGGGGAGAGGAGTGCTGACAACAGCTATGGCTATAGGAGCCTATGGGTTACGTCACAGATCCAAGAATACCCACCTGTTGTGGAGCGCCCCATGACCTAGGACAGCCAGACCTACTTAATCACATGATAAGTCCGGATAAAAAAAAGGTAAGTATACAGAGCTTTCTTTACACAGTGCAGGTAGGAGGAGGTGGAGGGAATGTTTTTAAGAATACTGTAGTTAGTGTTAGTTTTGCATTCCACGTTAACTTCTAAGATGATGATGGCCAAACATATATTTAAGTTTAAGGCCACTGGGGGTCATTATAAAAACGAGTGCAAAACGAATCTCTGGTGTATCATATTTCCAACTATGCTTTTTATCCTCTTATGATAGTAAATAAGTCAAGGCGCGTTGCATTCAGTACCGCATCTCTTCTGAAAATGGCTCCAGAAGCAGAAGAAAGGAAAATTGTGCATGACATGTTTCTGAACACACTAGATACAAAGTATGTGCATAGGGGTAAATACAAGTCCTTTGAAAATGGATGGGGCAAGTATCTTTCTGGATTTTTTCACAAATGTCTTTTAATGTCGTTCTATAGCACAGTGAGCTTCAGAAGTCGTGTATTGCCTCACAACTCAGTGTGGATGGAAGATGCTAAACTGAAGGGCTTGGAGATCTGTCACCCACAGGTATTATCTTTTTATCTTGCATATTAATATATATTTTTGCACTAGCATAAAAAAAAGGAATTGTTAACCCTATATAAAAAAAATGTCCCCCTACAACCACCACCACTGCCACATTGTCATAGTAGCAGTTCTGGCTTTTCTTCTGAGCTGAAGAAAGTAAATGATGTTTGCATAGGAGTCCAGAAGCAGATTTCATTCAAGTGTTTGGAGATATGTGGTCTTGCTTCCCTGCTGAACTGATTCTCTATTCTTATAGTTAAAGTGAAAAGACATCATCATAGAAACCTTGTGGAAATCTCTGCATTTAGCTTGTTGAAAACTTGAACTCTTTTGTGTTATAGGAAAGTGATGCAAATGTCACTTCTCATGAAATTACACTGTTAAATGTTTGTTTTATGCAGAATTAAGTTACAAAAAATAAAATTAACTTCTTTAACCATATTAAAATAAAGCATATCAGTGCAGCCTGATCAGTGCAGCCTCATCAGTGGCTATCATTGCTGCCTCATCAGTGGCCATAAGTGCAGACCCATGAGTGCTGTCGTCCCATCCGTGCAGCCTCATTGGTGCCCATCAATGCAGCCTATCGCTGCATTGGGGATCACAGGGGGGATTCAGGAGGAGAGCCGTCCGGATTACACAGAATCTCCCGTTGTGATACAGCTTGGATCTGAAACACCAGCCCCTATCAAACAAAGTCACGCCTTCTGGACCGACTCCTATGATAGACAGCACACTGATTAAATTTCCTGGCATTGGACCAGTGTGCTGTCTATCATAAGAGGCGGGACAGCTCCTCTCCGTGTGATCCGGCCAGCTCTCCTCATGACAGTTTCTTGGCTGATCGCTTCTGGCAGAAGCGGTGCAGCCCTTTTTACAGGGCATCAGAGCGGTCGGGGGGGGGGGGGGGGCAATTGCTTCTGGTGTTGGGAGCTGGACCCATCCACAGTTTGCTGCTGTCATGCCCAGATCTGCTTTGCTGCAAATGTTCTAAAATATTTCTCAGTTCTGTGTAAGCTCAATGCTTTTTTTTCTTTTTTTTTTTTACAACTTAAGCAAAGGAACATCTTCAACAGGATATTTGGTGGTTTTCTAATGAGAAAGGCCTATGAGCTGGGATGGGCTATTGCATGTTCCTATGGGTAAGTGATCTTTCATTTATTGTTAAAATATTTTTTATTCCTTATGATGAATATTTCAGGATTTGTTTTTATATATGATTCTTTCAGCTGTGTACTACTTCATGTCTTTTTCAAGACTGTGGGTAATGCATACCCTAATATATTTCAGTGTGTGTATATGTATGTGTATAGAATATAAAAAAATGATTGCCACACCTTTCTCTTCTAGTGGATCTAGACCTTACGTTGTAGCCGTTGATGACATCATGTTCCAAAGACCTGTGGAATTAGGGTCATTATTATTCTTATCCTCTCAGGTAGGGTTTTACACTTAATAGTTAAAGCTGTATTCATTTAGTGGTCACCGTACACATTACTATCCGACCATACAACCTTTGTACAAGCAACTTTTAATTTGCCAAAACGATGTAATATAGGAACGTAGAGCAGCTATCCAGTCATGCAGGCGCTTGAACTATATAGTTGTTGGTAGATCTAAAGGCAATTGTAACAATCAGATTGTAGCCTGTGTGGTGAGCTTTGGATCTACCAACAAGTACAGTATTGAGGAGAAGTGTACCGCTCAAAGGTTCCAGGTTCCTTCAATTAGCTCCCGCCCTGCTCCACTCCCAGGTGCTGGCTATGCTCTGATGCTTGAGGAGAAGAAGTAATCTGGACTGCCGCACTCTGGTTAAACGTATTATTTAATGAAGAAAATTAAAATGCCAAAAAAATTCCAAAAAAGAAATAAATAAACAATCCATCCAAAAACAATCAAAAGTGAAGGGACATGCAGGGTGACAGCTAACGCGTTTCACATCAGGGTGTGATGCTTACTCATAGCTATGAGTAAGCATCACACCCTGATGTGAAACGCGTTAGCTGTCACCCTGCATGTCCCTTCACTTTTGATTGTTTTTGGATGGATTGTTTATTTATTTCTTTTTTGGAATTTTTTTGGCATTTTAATTTTCTTCATTAAATAATACGTTTAACCAGAGTGCGGCAGTCCAGATTACTTCTTCTCCTCAAACAAGTACAGTATGTAGTAGAAGGGTCTGACTAATTGAATACAAATTGATTTTGCATAGTTTAGCTAGGTAGGCCCTCCATAATACCAAGTTTTGGTAGATCTAAAGCTTATTGTAAAGAACATGTACAGTAGAATTGTAATGTGTATAGTGAACTTAAATGTGATCAATATTTTGTTTTAAAATCCTCCACGGGGCTGATCATAGCGTTATAGGCCTTCCTATTATGTAACCAAGTTATTCTACACTGCCGGTTGTGACCCCCTATATTTACTGTGAATATATTTCCCCGGGAACATTCTTCTCAGGTCTTTGAGTGCATTGTTCATGTCCCCCTTTTTAAGATTTTTGTCTTTGCGTTCTGTGCTGTGTGCAATACCACTTGTTATATAGTATTTACTTACTAATGGTCTATGCTCAGGATGTTAACCTGTTTCTGAAGGATTGAATTACATACGCTGGTCTTACCTCAGTGGCCAACCAAACTTTCAACACTATAGACACATGTTGTTCTTTTGCATTTTGGTGGCCTTTTGAAGTTTTGTACAGTGCATATTCTTTGTTAACTGTGATCAATTGTGGTTTTTTAATGTACTGTGAAGACTCAATAAATATCTGATTATAAAAAACAAAAAAAAGCCACAGGGCTGAGGTTTTCAACCAGTGACTTATTAATAGATAACACTTGAGGTACTTAGTCCACCCAATACTCAAAGATCAGAATTAGGCTAATGCTATTGGGTTGATATAGCCATCTGCTTCTTACATTTCCCAGTACCACCTACCTGCTGAAGCCTTTTTGAGGCTATCCCATCGCTAGTTACATCTTACATTACGGAAAAGATGGAAGCATGGGGTATGAGACTCCATAGTGCAGGGGTAAAAATGGGGAATCCAGCAGGGAAAAACTGAGACCAGCAGTTGAGTCAGCAAACCAGGGTCAGTTCATAACTGAAATATCAGTATTTTGAGGCCTGACCTTTTCAATAAAAAGTGTACTAAGGAAAATATGTGGACTACCACTGCCACCCTTGCTCGGAAAATGCTACTTGCCTTGCTGGCATGCTCATCCAATGGTCGCTATAGTGCTTTCTAAGCTGCTGACCTAGGACAAGTTTGTACATAGGTTCTGACATCAGTCAGACATTACTCGCTGCATGTTTGTTTTGGGAGAGTAACTCAGAAGGTACAGGAGACAGACAGGCAATAAGCATTTTCAGAATGGGTCAGTACTGATCGCTTATTTCTCTGCAGGTTTCTTTAATTATCTGTGTATCAATGTGTCAAGAGGCTTCTAAATATGCAAGTATGCATTAAAAAGATAGTTCTATCTTTCAAATGTAAGAGCTATTTTTTTCCACTTTATTTTACAGTGACCAACTTCTGGCAATACTATTTTAGCTACAACACAAGGGTGCGTGTCCCACCACACCTAAGCGAACTGGTCTTAAAACCTAACTTTTACTAGTTCACAAATAAAATGTTGAAAAAGTGTGTGAAAGAATGTATCGTGTTTTTTTTTACTTAAAGGGGTCACCTCAAAAAATTATTGATGAGAGATTACCATGGAGGTCAATGTCTGCAAATATCTTCCCTGCTTCTACTATACAGCCAGAGAGATCCTGTTCAGATTAGAACTACCTGATCTGCTGGCTTTGTGGCAAACTGTCTATCTGTAGGAGGCTACTTTAATACCCTACCTGTCAATGTGATAGATAACCTGACAGATGCCTATATTTTTTTTTAAATAAATATCTTTCAACAATTCTACAGCTCGGCTCAGCTCAGATAATTGTATGGTTAGTTCTATCTGTAGTATCTGCTTAGTATCCAATCTTCAGCTCTGCTCCAGCCAATCTGTCTATTGGTAGTTCTACAATTGCTACCTTGTTGTAGATAATATGCCCTCTCTATTGACCACCATTCATCTCTCATCAAACCGAGGTGCTGTACCCCCACTGAATCCATGTAAACCCACAACCAAAAAACTCCCCAAGTGAACAAAAAGCCCATTTGGGGAGTTTTTTTGGTTGTGGGTTTACACGGCTTCAGTGGGGGTATAGCACCTCAGTTTGATGAGAGATGAATGGTGGTCATTAGAGAGGGCATATTATCTACAACAAGGTAGCAATTGAAGCACTACCGATATAGACAGATCAGGCAGAGCTGTAGATTGGCTACTAAGCAGGTACTACAGTTAGGCCTCGTACACACGAACGGTTTTCTCGGCAAGAAACCAGCAAGAAAACTGCTGGCAGAGCTTTTTGCAGAGAAAACCGGTCGTGTGTATGTTTTCTCGTCGAGAAAACTGCCGGGAAACTCGGCGAGAAAAATAGAGAACCTGCTCTCTTTTTTTTTTATTTATTTTTATCGTCTGCCTGTTTCCCGACGAGTGTGTGTGTGTGTGTGTGTGTGTGTGTGTGTATGCGGCTACAAGCTTACCTGTCCTCCGGTAAGCCTGTGCATTCTCGATGAGACTACGACGCATGCGCGGTAGCTTACAAGGGTAGTGTAGGGTGAAGAAAAATGGCGGCGACGGCATCGAATGTGACGAGCGCATGCTTGTCGTAGTCGATGACGTCACCGCGTTCTTGCCATTCAAAAAAACGGCGGTTCTTTTGAATGGCCATCTGTATGCACGGCTTGGCAAGAATAGCTTGCCAGGAGTCTCGTCAAGAAAAACAACGTTTTTTTTCCTGACGGTATTCTCGGCCGTGTGTACTAGGCTATAGAACTAATCATACAATTATCTAAGCTGTAGAGCTGTTGAAAGATATTTATTTTAAACAGCTTATAGGCATCTGTCAGGTTATCTATCGTATTGACAGGTAGGGTATTAAAGTAGCCTCCTGCAGATAGACAAATTGCCGCAAAGCCAGCAGATCAGGTAGTTCTACTATAGAGTATGTGAAAAAAGTGTGGCGCTATAGATGTGCAAAATAAATAAACCTAGCAAAACCTATATGAAAGGTTAAATGATCAAAATAAATTGGTCAAAACAATATAGTGCGGGAAAAGATCTCTCATAATAAAGAACATACTATATACATATCCCACTGTGAGTGTATGCAAAAGACCTCATGTGATGTTGAGTCACGAGAAAAACGCACACACTACAGCAAAAAGTGATGTGATGAGTGACATATCCAACCACAGTATCATAATCAGAAAAGTAAAATCATATGAAATCTTGATACATATTTCGACGCATAAATGTGATAATATAGAATTAATGTACAAATGTAGTAACAAACACCCATTTTTGTGCCAGAAATGTGGCAAACACAATGTTAATTTAAATTGTGAAAGCTAAAAACGTGGTAGTCCATGAAAATAAGACGTCAGAGTTAAACAGTGACTCATGAGAGGGACACTTTATAGCTGCAGATGTCCAACAGTCTCTTGTAAGATGTAATAAGCAGTGAGTCAGTACACCCAGGAGTGCCTTCATCATCCAGAAATAGGGGAGAGAAATAGGTACTCTTACCCGAAGTAGGGGATCTATCAGGCATGGAAATGGAGACGTGAAGTCAAACTCCAAGAACGGACCATTCAATCCCCTCCTCTACAGGCCGGTGGTGAATCCAGACCGCCAGTAATGGGAAGATGGCAGATACTACAAACAGTAGACCATAGTGAGCACAGCTCTCCAAACTATGTCTCCTCCACAAGATAATGATGTACAGTATTCAAGGTATAAAAAGGAGAGAAAAAACCCTCCACATAGCGTAAATCCAAATGATGGAATTTATTTAAATAAAAATATCCAAACGAATAAATATTAAGTGAAAACAGTCCAATTGAACAATAAAAGAGCGCAGTTTAGGGTGGCTTGGGCCAGCGTATTAACCCTACGCGTTCCGTCTGCAAAGACTTTGACCGGGGTTCTAGTATACAGCCAGATAGATCCTGTTCAGATTAGTAGCAGGGAAGATATTTGCAGTATTAAAGACCCATGGTTAGACATTGACCACCGTGGTAATCTCTCATCATTCATTTTTTGAGGTGACCCCTTTATGTAAAAACACAATACACTTTTTCAGTATTTTATTTGTGAACTAATAAAGGTTAGGTTTTAAGACCAGTTGGCTTAGGTGCGGTGGGACACGCACCCTCGTGTTGTAGCTAAAATGTAAGCGCTAAAACAGAATCGACTCCGTTTCTTTATGTCATCGGCCAGACAGCTCATCCCATCCTATTGGAAAACAACCACCATTCCTCCCTTGTCACATTGGGTCTCGATTATGAACGACACTATGAGAATGGAGGAAATGCTGGCCCTTGACAACGACACCTTTGACAAATATAAATTATTGTGGCTCATCTGGCTTCGCTTCTCCTCCTCCGATACTCTCATATATATGTTTACTGCTCCGACGTGATCATTCTTGCATGTTGCGTGCCACTGAAATGATCTGGGCTTCCACTTTAGAGTCCCCCCCCCACCCCACAACACCATCGTCCTTCCAGGACGGTCTCCTCAGCAGCTCTTAAACTTTTCTTTACTCTCTCCCCTCTCATTTCTCTACTGTCTGTCTCTTCTCTTCCTCCTTTTCCGTCTTTTCCTCGCCTCTCTGTTCTTTCCTACCCTACCCCACCCCCATCACCTGATCCACTAATTCCAAATTTATTTTTATTTTTATTTTTATTGTTTCACCCTACCCTTTCCTTTTGTTTTTGCCATCCCCTCCTTATAGGGCATCTCTGGTGGTTATAATCTTACCATAATTGACGAGGCTATTTTAGCCAACTCTACCTCTTTCGTTGATTTACGGTCCTTGTTGTTATCACTGTTACACGTGGCAATGTGAGCTCAGCTGTGGGCGATAGCCATTTTGCTGACTCATCACGCCGATTCACCCGTAAATGTCTTCAGTTTGTAACCTTGCATATTGTTTTAATGTACACTCTGTTAAAATACCAATAAATATATTTTCAACCCTAAAATGTAAGAGCTAGGTGAAAGCCTGGGATATTATGTTACCAACTGCTATTAAGCTCAGTTTACCAAGGTTAAATGCATGTGATTTATTTAAAAATAAATAAAATGTGTGTGTTATTTTCAGCCACATGAATGTTTGCTTTCAGCTGTAACTTAGTGAAATTAGTTTTGTTACTAAAGATGAGAAGAAAACACACGCTTCTATAAAGATTTCTTTGTCCAGTTACATAATTTCAGTTCATCTGGGCACGTGTTCTTTTTTCATTGTAGGTGTGCTATACAGAGAACAACTATATTCAGGTCCGAGTCCACAGTGAAGTTTCGGATCCCATTACTAGGGAACATCACACAACTAACATCTTTCACTTTACATTTATGGCAGAAGAGGAAGTGCCTCACATTGTACCGAAGACATATGGAGGTAAGTGGACCTCGATCCGGTATTCTTTTTATTGCATTGAGAATTTTCAATAAGTAAACCTAATGCATTTGATGTACTAAAGAAGCAAAGGCTGTTCACTTAGCAGAGTAAATCTTTACTTTGAAAAGTGAATGTTCACTATGAAAAGTGAATAATGGTAAATATGAGGGAATAGTGTTCACTTGAAATACTCAAAAGTTTTTGTTAGCTCATGATTGGTTGATTAAAATGAATACGGTTTCTTCTTCTTTTTTTTCTTTTTTTTTTACTAAGCTCAATGAAAATGTACTTTGCTAAGTGAACACTATATAATCTGTTAGTAAATCAACCTCTATAAAGCAGATTGAGCGCCAGCTTTTAGTGAAATTTAAATAGATTGTTTAGACCAAGCTACTCCAAATTAACTATTTACTTCATCAGCAGATGCAGCGGCTAGGAGCACTGTATAAACTGTATATAGCCTCATCTACATATAGTATACAGTGCTGTGTACTGGCAGTAGGACAACACCTTTCTGTCCCACTCCCGGAACAAAATTAAGAAGGGCTGAGTGGCGCTCTGCCTTTTACAGGGAGCTTTGTATTCTATGAATGAATACAAAGATTCCTCTGATTGGCTGAGGGAGAGAGGCGGGCTGATGTCACAATCTCAGACTCGGTCAAATCAGAGGAAGCTTTGTATAGAATACCAAGTTCCTTATGAAAGGCTAAGCACCGCTCAGCCCAACTCGCTTTTGTACCAGGAGTGGGACAGGAAGGCCTTCTCTCCCACTGCCAAAAAACAGTGCTGAATACTGTATGTAGCTGAGGCTACATATAGTTTATACAGCGTTAAGAGGCGCTGCATCTGTTAGTGAAGGAATTTATTTACCGTATATACTTGAGTATAAGCCGAGTTTTTCAGCACATTTTTTTGTGCTGAAAATGCCCCCCCCCTCGGCTTATACTCGAGTCTGTGTCCGACTTCAACTTTGTGCGCCTGATCCTGGCCAGCCGTAGGTTCCCTGGACCCCAAACGTGGCACACATATAGCCTCACTCTTCCTGTACAAGTGTGCAAAGTTTGGTGGCCGGGGAGCACCGATTTTTCAAAACCAGGCACCCCTTCCATAGACTCCAATGTTAAACGGTCATTTCGCCAGTGATTTTGGGGGCCCGGTACCGGCCGGTCCTAGGTCCCCTGGACCCCAAACTTGGCACACATGTAGCCCCACTCTTCGTCTACAAGTGTGCAAAGCTTGTTGTCCAGGGGATCTACGGCCGGGGAGCACCGATTTTTCAAACCTGGGCACCCCTTCTATAGACTCCCATGTTAAAAGTCAGTCTAGTCACACAGCGCCGGAGATCAGGTAGGGAGATTGGACACAGTGAGGCATGGGCACAGTGAGGCATGGGCACAGTGAGTCATGGACACAGTGAGGCACGCACATGGACACAGTGAGGCAAAGTGAGGCATGCAGATGGACACCCTAGGCTTATACTCGAGTCAATACTGTGAGGGGGTTAGCTCGGCAGCGGGTGTGTGTGACCCCCGGGATGGGCTCCCCACACAAAACAGGCCCAGCAAACGGAGGTTGTGGTTTTCAAAATCAAAAAAGGTGCGGTTTATTTTCTATTTACAGTGACAAAACACAGCAAAGCAAAAGAAACATAACCAAAATAAATCCTGGTCAAGTTGACCTCTGACTAAACATACAGGTTTCCTAACTAACAACTGGGATCAGCCTAGTGCTGTCCTAGTCCCTAAGTCCCTGGTTTTAAATGTCCAAGCAAATAGCCACACAGGCTTTGCCTCACCGCACAGGGGTTCACTCTCCCTAGACAGTCCACACAGGTCTGGTTCCAGGCATGAGCTAACATCTAATGAAGCTGGGAGTTCTTATAGAGGCCTAAATGAGCTGACAAGGTTCAGCTGGTCTCCTCATCTCTGTCTGCACGACGCCCCACACTCTCCCTAGAGGTATGAGTCATCCATGAGCCCACTAGCCTTATACAACTCTCCACCTAGTTGTATAAGTCGGCGTAAAGCCTGAATCTGGGCAAAATATATCTACCCCCCTGGATGCAACCAGGTGACTTTACCTTCCTGCTGTCACATACCCCCCCCTCTTGTTTTAACCTCGGGGTTGGAACACCAGCAATCAGGCATTCATGTACTCGAGACAAAGCATCCACATTCCCCATTTGAACGCCAGGGCGATGCTTTACTGTGAAGTTGAATTCCTGGAGGGCCAGGAACCACCTATTCACTCTTCTATTTGTTTCCTTGTTTTGAGCCATCCACTTTAACGGAGCGTGATCCGTAACCATGTCAAAGTGCCTACCTAGCAGGTAGTACCGAAGGGAATCTAGAGCCCACTTCACCGCTAAACACTCCTTTTCAACGGTGGCGTAATTTACCTCATGGGACTTCAACTTCCTGCTGAGGTAAATGACTGGGTGCTCTTCCCCGTTCCAGACCTGGGACAATACTGCTCCTAACCCCACATCTGACGCATCACTTTGTACGACAAAGTCTTTAGAGAAGTCGGGTGAGTACAACACTGGCTGGCTACATAAGGCTTGTTTCAAGAATTGGAATGCTGCCTCAGCCTCGGGGGTCCATTTAATCATGACCGACCCTTTCCCCTTCGTCAGGTTGGTTAGGGGCACAGCCTTAGAAGCAAAGTGGGGAATGAATCGCCGATAATACCCAGCGATTCCCAGAAAGGCTCGTACCTGCTTCTTGCTGTTGGGACGTGGCCAACTCTGGATGGCCTCGACTTTGTTGAGTTGGGGTTTTATTACTCCCCTCCCAATGGTGTACCCAAGATATTTGGCCTCCTCCTGCCCAATGGTACACTTCTTGGGGTTAGCCGTAAACCCCGCTTCCCGAACAGAGTCCAGGACTGCTTGCACTTTTGGCAGATGTGAGGCCCAATCTGTGCTATGGACAATTACGTCATCCAGGTAAGCCGCAGCATACTTCCGATGGGGCCTCAGCATCTGGTCCATTTTCCGCTGGAATGTGGCCGGCGCATTCTGTAACCCGAACGGCATTCTTTTATATTGGAACGCCCCGTCTGGGGTTACAAATGCGGTTTTCTCTTTGGCCGACTTGGCCAGGGGGATTTGCCAATACCCTTTTGTGAGGTCAAGAGTCGTCATGTATCGGGCTGTTCCCAGCCGGTCGATCAACTCATCTATACGTGGCATGGGGTAGGTGTCAAATTTTGTAACTTTGTTCAACTGACGAAAATCGTTACAAAATCGCCAGCTCCCATCCGGTTTAGGCACCAACACGATGGGACTAGACCAATCACTTTGGGACTCCTCTATCACCCCTAAGTTCAGCATTTTCTGTACTTCCTCCCGTATTGCCTCCCATCGAGCCTCTGGGATCCGATAGGGTTTTAACTTCACCCTTTCACCGGGCGGGGTAATGATGTCATGCTCTACCCCAGATGTTTGTCCCGGCAGCTCAGAGAATACCTCCTTGTTGCGAAGCACAAACTCCTTAACCTCCTGTTGTTGGGGTTGTGACAAGGTGGCTGCTATTCCAACCTCAGGAATCACGCAACCAGTTTGAGCTGGTGACCAAGTGTCTGCGACTAGGGACTCTCTATCCCTCCAGGCTTTCAACAGATTAACGTGATAGATCTGTTCGGGCTTTCGCCTTCCTGGTTGTCTGACCTTGTAATTCACTTCGCTCACTTTTTCCATTATCTCGTAGGGGCCTTGCCATTTGGCAAGGAATTTACTTTCAACCGTAGGGACAAGTACCAATATCCTATCCCCCGGGGAAAAGGTACGGGTCTTGGCTCCACGGTTGTACACTCTCTGCTGTGCCAACTGCGCTTGGGCCAAATGTTCCTTCACGATGGGCATTACCTGTGCAATTCGATCTTGCATCAGGGCGACATGCTCAATCACACTCCTGTGGGGAGAACTCTCACTTTCCCAAGTTTCCTTGGCAATATCCAACAGCCCTCTTGGGTGTCTCCCATACAGTAACTCAAAGGGGGAGAATCCCGTAGAGGATTGGGGCACCTCCCTAATAGCAAACATCAAATAAGGAAGTAAACAGTCCCAATCCTTTCCATCTCTATCCACCACTTTCTTCAACATTTGTTTTAGGGTTTTGTTGAATCTTTCAACCAGCCCATCGGTTTGGGGGTGATACACAGACGTACGCAATTGCGTCACTTTGAACAATTTACACAGCTCTTTCATAACCCGGGACATAAAGGGTGTACCTTGGTCCGTAAGCAGTTCTTTACAAATACCCACCCGGCTAAAAACAAGAGATAGCTCTTTGGCTATGGTTTTGGCCGAGGTATTTCGGAGAGGGATCGCTTCTGGATAACGGGTGGCATAGTCCATTATAACTAATATGTACTGGTGCCCCCTAGCGGACTTGATTATAGGACCTACCAAATCCATGGCGATCCTCTCAAACGGGACCTCAATGATGGGTAGAGGGACCAGCGGGCTACGGAAATGTGGCATCGGGGCCAACCTCTGACACACAGGGCAGGAGGAACAATAATTTTCTATGTCCTTCATCACCCCCGGCCAATAGAATCTCTGTAATACCCTCTCTCGGGTTTTCTCTGTCCCCAGATGACCTCCAAGAATGTGCCCATGGGCCAACTCCAACACCAACTTCCTGTAAGGTTTGGGCACCACAAGCTGCTCAACGGTTTCTTCTGCCCTTTTTGCCACCCGATACAGTAGGTCCTTCTCTACGCTGAAGTATGGGTAAGTGCAGGTATTATCTGGGTTCACTAACTCACCATCTATTTTCACTACGTTTTCCCGTGCCTTTATTAGGGCGGGGTCTTTCAACTGTTCTGTGGCAAAGTTTTCCCTGTGAACCTCAAGATCAGAAAACTCCACAGACGGTAGGTTTTCGTCTGAGGAGGTGGGCTCCTCTCCAGTTTCTTGAGTCTCCCCTGCCAATACTGATAAGGGAAATTCCGGAGAGTCCTCACCACTCTCAGGGGAGTTCTGGCTATCACATTCCTGGTACATAGGGGCACCAGTGAGGGGCTCAGGATCATCCCACAGTTCCCAGAACTTCGGAAAATCCCTTCCCACAATGGCGTCATGCGGTAACTGAGATACTAAGCCCACTGGATGAGAGAGGGTACCTTTGGGGGTCTCGAAACACACTGTAGTCACTGGATACTCTCGGGTGTCCCCATGCACACAAATAACAGCTACCTTGCTATTCCCAGAGACCTCTGTTTTAACTAACTCAGCCTTTATCAGGGTCACAAGGCTACCTGAATCCAACAATACCACAACATTTCTACCATTAACACACATTTTGCATAAATGTTTCTCAGTTCCTCGAATGGCAGTGCATGCGACTGTCGCACACAGCAACTGACGTCTGCCCGTCAGAAAGTCACACTGCATGGGTTCCTCCACAACCGGGCAATTGGCTGCAATATGTCCCGCTTGCCGGCAGCGGTAGCAAACGATCCTTCTTGCCGCCTCTTGAGCCGCTGATTTCCCCGGCTGTTCTCGCCAAACTTGGGGTAGAGCTCCCACCCTCTCACTCTCTCCACCCTCACCCCTTGGAATCCTCTTATCCGCCCCTGGGGATGGTCTGGTCTTAGGGTGGAAAGTCCGAGTGTCTCTGGAAGAGGCCGTCAGGTTCTCTGTAGCCAAGTATTTCTCCACACAATCCACAAGACCATCGGCCGTCTCTGGGTCTCCATGGCTTACCCACTTTTGGATGGCAGTAGGAAGAGCTCTCAAAAACCGATCCATTACAACACGTTCCACAATCTTTGGTGCGGACAAAGTCTCTGGCTGTAGCCACTTTCTGCTCAGGTGAATGAGATCATACATTTGAGACCTGGGGGGTTTTCCAAGCTGGAAAGTCCAGTTATGCACACGCTGAGCCCGGACAGCCTGGGTGACACCCAGCCTTGCCAATATTTCAGCTTTTAGCATCACATAGTCTTTTGCTTGGTTAGGCTCTAGGTCATAGTAAGCTTTCTGCGATTCACCAGTTAACAGAGGAGCCACCAGTCCAGCCCACTGCTCCTCAGGCCACTTTTCTCTTTCAGCGGTCCTTTCAAATGTGGTCAAAAATACCTCTGGATCATCCTCTCCAGTCATTTTTGTCAATAAACGACTCACCCCAAAGGACGCGGTATTAGTGGGACGGCTTTCCTCACTGGTCTGCGGACGTTGCTGCATTACTGCTTCCATCTGTTGTTGTAGTCTCTGCTCTTGCTTCTGCAACAGGTCTATGAAGCGGGCCTCAGATTGCTGCTGGGCTCGTTGCTGAGCCTCCAGACTCTGTTGCAAAGTTGCGTTTGTCTGCTGCTGGGCTGCAAGGCTCCTTTGCAAACCTGCATTTGTCTGCTGTTGATTGGCATTTGCTAGAGCCAGCTGCTTCAGTATCTCCTCCATGCTGGCTTAAAAAAAACTGCCACTGGTTCTCCACCAACTGTGAGGGGGTTAGCTCGGCAGCGGGTGTGTGTGACCCCCGGGATGGGCTCTCCACACAAAACAGGCCCAGCAAACGGAGGTTGTGGTTTTCAAAATCAAAAAAAGGTGCGGTTTATTTTCTATTTACAGTGACAAAACACAGCAAAGCAAAAGAAACATAACCAAAATAAATCCTGGTCAAGTTGACCTCTGACTAAACATACAGGTTTCCTAACTAACAACTGGGATCAGCCTAGTGCTGTCCTAGTCCCTAAGTCCCTGGTTTTAAATGTCCAAGCAAATAGCCACACAGGCTTTGCCTCACCGCACAGGGGTTCACTCTCCCTAGACAGTCCACACAGGTCTGGTTCCAGGCATGAGCTAACATCTAATGAAGCTGGGAGTTCTTATAGAGGCCTAAATGAGCTGACAAGGTTCAGCTGGTCTCCTCATCTCTGTCTGCACGACGCCCCACACTCTCCCTAGAGGTATGAGTCATCCATGAGCCCACTAGCCTTATACAACTCTCCACCTAGTTGTATAAGTCGGCGTAAAGCCTGAATCTGGGCGAAATATATCTACCCCCCTGGATGCAACCAGGTGACTTTACCTTCCTGCTGTCACAATACATTTTCCCAGTTTTTTGTGGTAAAATTGGGTGCCTCAGCTTATATTCGGGTCGACTTATACTCGAGTATATATGGTATTTGACCAGCTTGGTCCAAACAAACTTGGCGATCAGCTTTAAGTTGTTTCAAAGTTTGCTGAAAATAATTTTTTTGAATAAACTTTTATATGTTTGTGTTGTATGTCTATAATTGTATTCTATTTGCAAATCTGTGTATTGATTACTGTCTGCATGTCAATGTAGGCAGTCGGCATTATTGCTGATGATCTGCTTAGATTAAATTGATTAAATGATAACCCATGTGGAACTGGTAGATTTGTAGTAGTGCTGGACCAATAGGAATATGAATTGATTCTGGTGTATTTATTTAAAAGGAGAGGGTTTTCTCCTTAGGCGGAGGTAAACCCATAATGACAGTAAGATATGTGTAGACCCAGTTAAGATCCTAGGCTGCTGCCTTTCTGATATCGATGAAGGAATTGCTCATCAGAAGATCAAATCCTGGATATGTAGTCAGGAGCTCCTAATAAAAAACTGTTATTTTGCTTGAAAATACATTTAAAATAAATATTGACTAAAAACAATCAAATACAGCCAACGCATTTCAAGGGGATGGATCCCCTCTTTATTATGACTAGCTTGTAAAAGACAGTAAGAATATAATAATGCCATTTGGCATACATAGTAATTAAATAAAATAAGTTCATCTGACCCTGTGTGCATGTGATGGCTATCTCTGTCATACTGTACAATCGGCATTCTTACTGAAGATCTTAGATTAAATCAATTACAGGACATTACACATGAATTTTCTTTTACTCAGGTTACAGTACACTTAAAGAGGTAGTAAACCCTGATGGGTTTTACTTCTTCTTTTGCTCCCTGCAAAGCCTGCAAATTAAAAGCATAATGGGCTAGTATGCATCGCATACTAGCCCATTATGTGACACTTGCCTGCAAAAGAATCCAGCGCTGTCCCCTGTGTAGGCAGTGTCCATCTTCTCGGCCTTCTTCCTTCCGGGCCGTGGACTCCGGCTCTGTGATTCGCCGGAGCCGGTGACGTCACTCCCACACATGCGCACGATAATGGCACACGCTAGGGAAGAAACGGCATGGAGTTTCGTTTCTTCCCAGCGCATGCGCCGTGAACATTTTCGGCGGAATACAAGTGAAATATCTCCTAAGCGGCGCACGTTTAGGAGATATTTCCAATACCTATAGGTAAGCCTTATTAGGCTTACCTATAGGTAGAAGTAACAAAAAAGGGTTTACAACCACTTTAAGCCGGCCATAGATGGATCAAATCTCGGCCGGTTCAGAAGGAATCAGGCAAGATTCAATCCATCTATAGGCAGGCTGATTGTATCGACTTGGGCACAACCAGCATGTCGGATTTTTAGCATGTGGCTATAGCTGCTAGCAGTAATCGCTATATTCTCCAGGCAGGGATGTAATGTGACACTGACTTAATGTTTTTTTTTTCTTTTTATATAGAGTCAATGCTTTACTTAGATGGGAAGCGTCATTTTGATGCAGCAGTACAAACCAAAAATGGCCAGAGAGTGTGATCAAGAATTGTTCTTCAACTGACAACATTACCAATAAAGTTTGGTATACATTGTTACATTAAGACTGTTCCCAAAGACAAGAAGTGGAGATGATGTAAAAGGACACTAAGCACTTTGAAAAAAGAGCTGAAATGTATTTCTGCCGCAACACCTTCCATTTTATTATGCACTCTTTTTATAATTGCGCACATTTTGCTTATGGGTAATATGAGTCTTTTGGAGTTTTAGGAAAGCATGTTCTGATGTTGCTTGTAAATACAGCAATCCAAGGTTTACTCTATCTTTATTTTTTTTGCATTTGGTTGTGTGTGTATATCTCAACTGCCGTGTTATGGGGTGGGTGTGTGTGTGTGTGTGTGTGTGTGTGTGTGTGTGTGTGTGTTTGTGTTTTATTTTTTTGGTTCCACACCTATATGGTCATTCATGAATGCTTAGCTTGATAAGCATATATTTATTACGCCAAAGAGCAAGTAGCCATAGAAACAAGTCAAAATACTATATACTACAAGTCTAGATACTACATACTACAATGACCACACCAACTTCTTTAAAGTCTGAGGGGTAGAACTTGGTTGCTTTGAGACACAGCATACCTGTGTGTTTTGGACCATGTTTCTGAATACTGTAAAGGCCATCGTATCAATCACGTTGTAGTAGAAATATGATAATATAGATATTAGAGTAACACCTCTCCTGTATTGGAGTACCTCCCCCCCCCCCCAGATAAAGAAGCACAGAAACTTTGTCAGTCTTGGGGGGGGGGAGTACTAGCAGATTTAAATATACTAACAAACTGAAGCCAAACTCTAGCTAAGACTTTATAAGCAGTTACAGCAAACAGTTTTTTTTTTATCCCAAAAAGTTTTACATAAATAAAAGCTGATCATTGTAAGCAACCCTGCTCGTGTTAAGTGGTTTGTGTCATCTGTGTAACTGCTCTATACTGATGGATAGCTTGTTCGTTTGAAAAACAACAGACTTGCTAGCTGGATCACCAGATGAAGAAAGCAAGTCTAAAGAAAATTTAATGTGGCCATCACATCTAAGAAATGGTAAGCTGCAATATAATAAATGTTTGCTTTTGGGTTTATTACCACTTTAATTACAAAGTAACATGTTTCATTTGGCATCCATTATATGTCACTACTGTAGACTTAAAGTAGAATTCCAGACTAAATCACTAGTCCAAAAAAAAAAGATCTTGTGCTTTTAGAGAGAAAAAAAATGAAAGTGGTTTTTATATTTGCCAGCCCTAGGAGTGACGTCATGACTTTGCTTCCGGCCTCCGAGAGTCATAGAGATAGCCGGGGACCATGGCCAGCTCTATAGTAAACCATGTCCCCTCCCACCTGTAAAAGCAATCAAGCAGCTAAATAGCCGCTATGATGGGTTTTTACATTTGAGGGAATCGCTGGCTAAAAAAAAGGCGTTTCTGCAGGCATCATTTAGATATCTTGACTCAAACTCCAGGACATCGTAAGACACAAGGAGAAGTGGTTAATTTCATTTTCAAAAATTATATATTTTTTTGTCATAACATATCATGACTCTTACTAAATACTTTGGACTGTCTACTTTCCAAAAAGGGGTCATTTGGATGGGGGCATGTTGGGGCCTTACTAAATGAGACAGGAAGTCAGTACATCAGGATTGTTCCATTTTTTTTTATTTTTTTATTTTTTCATATATAATCTTCCATAGTTTTATAGACTATAACTTTCACACACAATAACTGAATGCACTGATTTGGGTCATTTTTACCAAAATACATTTTAACCTAAACTTATGAGCAAAGATTATTTATTGCAAAATTTATAATGGAAACTAAGAAAAACTTTTTTTTTTTTTTTAAGTTGTCAGTTTTATATACCAAAACAAAAATGCCAATGGTAATTTAAATACCACCAAAGGTAGCTCCATCTATCTTAAATAAAAAAAAATATTATTCCTTTTTTTTTTTTTTTCTTTTTTTTTAGTACAATGTTGCATGACTGAGCGATTTGTCATTTAAAGTGTGAAAACTTAAAAATGGCCTGGGCCAGAAAAGGGGTGAAAGTGTCAAGTTTTGAATGGTTAATCTACACATCTCTATCTTAGGTGAACCGGTTTATTGTCTATGCTGAACAAACACGAGTTCACTGTACTATAAAGGCTACAGAGCCTTGACAGTGTATTCCTGGTACCAGCCTGTTGCCCCAATCTGCTGCCAGCCTGCCCAAGAAATATCCAGTATGTCCAGGTATGGTGGAACACCTGACACTCCCACTGTTGTCCCACAATGTAGCATAAGGTTTATGAATGACACTGGGTTAAAAAAAAGGGATTTTTATAACAGCTTACCTGTAAAATCCTTTTCTTGGAGTACATCACGGGACACAGAGCGACTTAGTCATTACTAATGGGTTATATAGATACCTTCAGGTGCTGGCACTGGCAACTTCCAAAACCGGAAGTACCCTCCCCTATATAAGCCCCTCCCATCCGGGAGCACCTCAGTTTTGTAGCAAAGCAATAAGTGTCGCCAAAAAAGAGGGGTGGGAGCTCTGTGTCCCGTGATGTACTCCAAGAAAAGGATTTTACAGGTAAGCTGTTATAAAAATCCCTTTTTCTTTTTCGTACATCACGGGACACAGAGCGACTTAGTCATTACTAATGGGACATCCCAAAGCAATGCCAAATGAGGGGGGGGATACACTATACATAAGCTGGGCGCCATCAGGCATGAGGATCTTTTGCGGCCTGCAACACACTGCGCCCAAAGGCGACATCCTCCTGACTTCTAACGTCCACCTGGTAGAACCTAGTAAACGTGTGTACTGAAGACCATGTTGCGGCCTTACAGATTTGAGCCAGGGAAGCCTGGTGATGCACTGCCCATGAAGTTCCAACTGCTCTTGTGGAGTGCGCCCTAACTTTGAACGGAGGCGGTCTCCTTTTCAAGCCATAGGCTTGTATTATGACCTGTCGAATCCACTTGGCTAAAGTAGATTTTGACGCTGCCTGACCCTTTCTGGGGCCTTCCGGCAGAACAAACAAAGTATCCGTTCTACGAATCTGAGCAGTGGCTTTTAGATAAGCTTTAACTGCTCTTACTACATCCAAAGAATGCAATAACTTTTCCTCTACCGAGGTAGGTTTGGAAAAAAAAGAAGGAAGAACCACATCTTGGTTCAAATGAAACCTCGATACCACCTTAGGAAGAAAGGCTGGGTGAGGACGTAATACTACTCTGTCCTTATGGACAACCAGATATGGCTCCTTACAGGACATGGCGGCTAATTCCGATACTCTTTTAGCCGAACAAATGGCTACTAAGAAAATCTATTTCCTGGTGAGACGAACCAAGGAAATGTGCTGCAATGGTTCAAACGGTTGTTTCTGTAGAACCGACAGAACCAGGTTTAAGTCCCATGGACATATGGGAATACTAACCGGAGGGCTAATACGCATCACTCCTTGTATGAAAGCTTTGACTAATGAATGCAAAGCCAAGGGCCTTTGAAAAAATATTGACAAGGCCGAAATCTGACCCTTGATAGTACTCAAGGCAAGCTTCCTATCCACAGCCCACTGTAGGAAGTCCAGAATCCTACCTATTACGTACTTACGCGGATGCCATTTCCTGGCCTCACACCACGCGATGTACGCCTTCCAGATCCTATAATAGATCTGCCTGGATACCGGCTTCCTGGCATTGATCATGGTAGATACCACCGGATTAGAGAGACCTCTCTTTTTTAGAATGTGGGCTTCAATAGCCAGGCCGTCAAACCTAGGGCTGGTAAGGAAGGGTGGTATATCGGTCCTTACGAAAGCAGGTCCGGACGATGTGGGAGAGTCCAAGGGCTCCCCACTGACATTTTTACAATCTCCGCGTACCATGCTCTTCGGGGCCACGCTGGAGCCACCAGAATCACCGGTTTCTTTTCTACCCGGATTCTGCGGATTAATCGCGGTAACAATTGTGGCGGTGGGAATGCATATATCAGCTTAAACTGATCCCAAGGGAACACTAGGGCATCCGAGCCGCAAGCTAGGGGATCCCTTGTGCGAGACACAAATCTGTCCACCTTTGCGTTGAATCTGGATGCTAGCAGATCTACATCCGGTGTTCCCCACCGCTGGCATATTGCCTGGAAAACCTCGGGGTGAAGAGACCATTCCCCCGGGCATAATTGCTGGCGACTTAGAAAGTCCGCTCTCCAATTTTCCACTCCTGGGATGAAAACCACGGATATGGCTGGGACATATCTTTCTGCCCATTTCAGGATGCAATTCGCTTCCCTCTGGGCTGCACGACTCCTGGTGCCACCCTGGTGATTGATATATGCCACTGCTGTGGCATTGTCTGATTGAATTCTGACAGGGGACCCTTGGAGTTTGGATGTCCATGCTACTAGGGCATACCGGGCTGCTCGTATCTCTAAGAGATTGATGGGCAGGGCCTTCTCTGCTTCTGACCACTTGCCCTGGAGAGACCATTGCTCCAGTACTGCCCCCCAGCCTATGAGGCTGGCATCTGTAGTGACCACCTTCCAAGAAACCGGACTGAAGGGTTTCCCTTTTTCCAGATTCTGGGGCACCAACCACCAATGGAGGCTCTTGCGAACGGAAGGGGACAGGGACATTGGTAAGTCTAAAGCCTGAACTTTTTTGTTCCAGGCTGATAGTATGGCCCTCTGCAAGTTCCTTGAATGGAATTGACCGTAGGGTACTGCTTCGAATGCGGGGGAGGAGCTTACTCGGTGACGTCACCCGCGTCTGTCCCAGGCTGTGCTCGCGGCTTGCATTGCCGCTTACTACTGATTCATCTCAGGCTGAGTTTACGGCGTTCATCGCCGCTTACACTCTCTTCACCTGCCTGCTGTTCACTCTGGTGGATCTCTCACTGTTAGTCATCTGGTGCTGCATATGCCTATTTTTGTTGCTATTAGCACAATCTTTTGCCAGTTTTCAGCATATGATTTTTACTTGTGACCTCCACCAGCTGTGTATCATGGTTCATTTATTATTATAAGTACAAGAGACTTGGTCACTATAGCAGCTGTTTTACATTTTGGACTTCTCCATCATAGAACATCAGCGCCCAGTGGCTTTTGCTGTACTTTTTTGGACTTTGTCTGAATTTTACTTGTATGTATTTTATATACACTATATTTTTGGATTAAAACAGTCTACACTTAGAACGTTTCCACATCCCTTTTTTTTATATATCATCTCTACATCTGATGCTGTGCCTACCATCTGGCTGGATCACCGCTTCATCTGAGACCATCTTCCCCTCATGGTGGAAAAAAAGCGTTTTTGACCTCTTGTTCATTCAAAAGGTCCATCTGGTCTGGTAAGCAGATTTTCCTTACATTGGATACACAAGTTATATACTGTATGAGGAAGCCTACACCCAGATCTCTTCAGTACATCTTTTTCATCATTGTTCACTGTATATGGACATTTATTGCGCTGCACTGTTATTTCTTTATATTATCTGTTTGGGTCATTGTGTGATATACCTGTTGGTGTCCAGCTGCAGTAGTTCTCTTAGTCATTTGTGCGCTGATTGCCTTTTATAATAAGTCTAAAGCCTGAACTTTTTTGTTCCAGGCTGATAGTATGGCCCTCTGCAAGTTCCTTGAATGGAATTGACCGTAGGGTACTGCTTCGAATGAAGCCACCATTTTTCCCAGCAGCCTCATGCACAGGCGTATGGATGGTTTTCTTTTTGTACCCACTAAGTGGGTCAAATCTTCCAAAGACGACACCTTCTCTGGAGGTAAGAAAATCTTTCTCTGATTTGAATCCAGCCTTAGCCCCAAGTATTCCAGGCTTTTGACTGGTCTTAGAGCTGACTTGTCTCGGTTGATAATCCAACCGTGATATCCCAGATACTTGATTGTCTCGTGAATAGCTACTTCCAGTTTTTCCACTGAGTGGTCTATTAGTAGCAGGTCGTCTAAATATGCCATTATCGTTACACCCCGTGTTCTTAGATTGGCCAATAGTGGGGCCAGAATTTTTGTGAACACTCGTGGTGCTGTGGCCAGACCGAAAGGTAAGGCTCTGAACTGAAAATGGCGCCCTTCTACTGCAAAGCGTAGAAATTTCTGATGGGCCGGAAAGATGGGAATATGCAGATAAGCATCCTTTATGTCGATCGAGGCTAACCATTCCTGCCCTTGTAGGGTGGTGGCCACCGATCGGATCGACTCCATCCGAAAAGTCCTGATATGTAGGAATTTGTTTAGCCCTTTTAGATTTAATATGGGCCTCACGTCCCCATTTGGTTTGGGGACTGTGAAGAGGTTTGAGTAAAACCCGAACCCGCATTCTTCCAAGGGAACCTTCATGATTACACCTTGGAGCAATAGTTGTTCTAGTGCCAGAAGGAGGGATCCTCTCTTCTGGGGATCGCTTGGCACGTTTGACCTCATAAAATGGGCAGGAGGAGTGTCTTTTAACTCCAGCTTGTATCCCAGACTTACTGCGGAGATCACCCATCTGTCTCTGATGGTGTCCCGCCAGGTCTCTGTGAACAGCTGAAGTCTTCCCTCCACCCGATTGTGTGGGGGCAACCCTTCATGACTTGGGGGGAGGTTTCGTACCTCTCTTGATCCAGGGTTTCTTGTTACCCTGTGATTGTCCCTGATTTCTGCCCCCTGGATTTGACCGCGGAGGCCGTCGGAACTGTTTCACAGCCGATGTGCCAGGGACTGGAGAAGTAGGCTTCTTAAAAGAAGGACTTCTAGCTTTGTTCTTAACCGGCAAGAGTGTACTTTTACCGGCAGAAATTTTCTGGATATATTTGTCCAGATCTTCTCCAAATAAGCGTTCTCCATGAAATGGGAAGCTAATCAGCAATTTCTTACAGGGAGCCTCAGCAGACCAGTTTTTGAGCCACAAAAGCCTACGCATATGTATTACAGACAGCATAAAGCGGGAGGCCTGTTGGATTGTATCCTTTATGGCGTCCACCGCAAAACATAAGGCTCTGGGTAGGTCAGCTAGGGCAAGAGCCTGCTGATCTGGTAAGTCCCTTAAGACTTGTTTCAACTGATCCTTCACTGCTTGGCAGACCCCAATAGCTGCTACTGCAGGTTGTGTCACCATGCTTGCTGTAGAGAAAGCAGATTTTAGTAAAGACTCCAATTTTTTATCTATTGGGTCTTTGAACATTGGAACATTATCTACTGGATATGTCAGTGATTTATTCACAAAAGAGATGGCTGCGTCCACTGTGGGCACCTTCCATTTTTGTATGAACTTATCCTCCATGGGATAGATCACCGGAAATCTCTTGGGGGGAGTAAATATTTTATCAGGATGCTCCCAATCCTGGTAAATAAGCCCTTCCAATAAGGGGTGGATTGGGAAGGAACAGACAGTCTGGGGAGCTTTTAGCGACCCCAGCGAGGAGACAGTAGTGGTTGATGGCTCCGCAAGAGGCATTTTAAATGCTGATCGGACCATGTTAGTCAGAGACTGAACCCATAATCTTTCAGCCTGAGATGCTGAGAAAGGTTCTTCCACTGTTGATTTCTCTATAACCGAATCAACCTCATCCTGATCCCCTTCAGGTAGGTCGATCTCTGTGTGGTGCTGTTCCTCCACTAACAGGCACTCTGAAGGAGGAGACGGAGATCGGACGCGCTTTCCCTGTGATAGGGAAGCAGCGATCAATGCTGTTAATCTCTCTTCCAATCCTCCCAGAGCTGAGGAAAAAACCTCCTCTGTTATATATACAGGAGCAGGTGGACTGGGGACAGCCGCAGCACCAGGTACTCCTGCGGGGTTCCTATGGCTACTAACCTCTGACATTTCAGGGGAGATTGGTGCAGTACAAGCATGCCCAAAATCCTCAGAGCCCGATGGAGACCCCTTTGGCTTCCTGGAAGACTTATTTCCGGAGCGTCTGGACGACATATCCTTTTAAGCACAGAGCTGAGGTATTCCCGTCGTCATACACCACTTTTACTGGTAATAGTCTAGCACAGTTGCTGCTATATACCAGCTGGTGTCCACTAAAGTGCCTTTCTATGGGGATGCCTGCATCAACCGCCTCTGTGTGCCACCGTTTTGTTGCTAGCTCTGTTTGCATCCAGCTGACATTTGTACTGTGTCTTTTATCCATGCTGGGACGCCTGCACATGCGCAGAAGCGCCGCGGCGCGCATCGAGCGTCATCCACCAGCCCCGCCCCTTTTTCGCTCATTTCTACATAGGAGGCACGCGCGCCCGTGCGCCTTCGGCGCTTTTTTTTTAAAATAAGCAGGGACTAGGAGCCAGGGCCCTTTTTGCCGGAGGGCCTGTGCGGTGGATGAGTGCAGCAACAGGGCAGAGGAAGTGGATTCCCACAGAGAACTTACCAACTGCCTGGATCTTTTGACTTGAAAAGACAAAGATCCACATGACAAGAAAAAATGGACCACAGCGGCCTCTAGTGGTTTAACACAGGTACCGCGGTCTCCTTTTTTTTTTTTTTTTCTTGACTACTATTAAAATTTTACATTTTCCAGTAGTTACAGGCATGCACAGATATTTAGCGGGAATACCGTTAGGTAACAGACAGAAAGACAAATTAGGCTTGGGGGTCCCCCAATAGAACCAATTTCCTGGGGGCCCCCACTTACCTTTTCCCCGCCGCAGGACTCTGTCTGGTCCACAGAAGCCCAAACTTCACCTATCACGGCAGGCATTGTAATTAAACCTTCAGGGACCGGGTTCCCAAGGATTCCACTCCCCTGGACCTGTATAGCACCCTGCACAGAAAACATCTTGGTCGTGGGTATGACCAGAGCTCTGGATCCCAGGGTCCAGCCCTCCTAAGAGAAGCATTACAGGCAAAACCTTGCTCTTTCTTGCAAGGCCCGGGTACCGATCGTTTAGCTATGAAGCTTTTTTGGTCGGATCCGGAATAGCTTACTGAGGCCCAAAAGAACCTGTACGCAAGCTCAGTGAAAAACACATGTTACTTCTTGGCCAACACCTTAGACACTGGCAAAAAACTGAGGTGCTCCCGGATGGGAGGGGCTTATATAGGGGAGGGTACTTCCGGTTTTGGAAGTTGCCAGTGCCAGCACCTGAAGGTATCTATATAACCCATTAGTAATGACTAAGTCGCTCTGTGTCCCGTGATGTACGGAAAAGAAAAAAAGCGTCATTGATCTGCCATTGAAAAATAAACTGCAGTACATAAGGGGTTAAAGCTTTACTCCAGCTATAAATACTCCCATTACATATATGCCTTATTGGCTACAAAGGATATAAATGCAGTTTCTGTGCACCAAATGAATTTGCAAACCTAGGTATTGCTTTGTAAATACGCTGCAAAAGCCTATGTATGGAGGGGCGTTAAAAAAAATGCCTGACACCCCTAGAAGCAGCTGTAAAAAGGATCCACCTTACGTGCATGAAAACTGATGGGAGAAACCGTGCAAATTTCACTTACAGAGACATCAGTTTACCAGTTTTTATGCGCATCAGTTATGTGCCCTATTCACACCAATATTGATGTCACGTCACTTTTTTCCTGGGCAAAAAATCCACACGGTGTGGTGTGAACAGGGCACATAGAGAACTATTGTGGTTTTTTTTTTTTTTTGGGGGGGGGGTTTGTTTGTTTTTTGAGCCTTTGCAGAACGTGTACAGAAAAACTGATGTCTCTGTACCAAAGTGTGAACGAGAGGTGGGCGGATAATGTCGCAATCTCTGCCTCAGCCAATCATAGGAAGCCTTATATTTATTCATAGAATACAAAGTTTGCTGTGAAAGGCTGAGAACTGCTAAGCTGGACTCAAAATTGTTCTGGGAGTGGGATTGGAAGTCTGTCAGAGTGCTATATACTGTATGTACACAGTAGCTAAGCTGCAGCATGTTGGTCAAGGATTTTTTTTTATTTGGAGCAGCTTGGTCCAGATTAACTATTTAACCTCTTCGCGCCCACGCTATAGCCAAAAGATGGCTACAGTGCCTAAATTGCCAAGAAGGCACTAATTTACGTCCTCCAGTGCATGTAAAGCCTGCGTGCCCCCTGCAGGGTGCGCACAGCTCGCTCTATGATCAGCGAGTCAATGAGACTCGGCTGATCACAGATCGGAGTAAGGGGCTGATCCTGGCCCCTTACCATGTGATTAACTGTCAGCCAATGACAGCGTGAGGAGAAAAAAAAAAGCTGATTACTATCTGGAGTAAACGGGACATCGGTCCTGCACACTCCAGATCCACTGCTGCTAAGTAGTGCCCACCAGTGCATGTCCAGCACTGTTAAAGGGGAGTTCCAGCCTTTTTAGGTTTATTAATAGTCTGCAGCTACAAAAAGTGTAGCTGCTGACTTTTAATAAACAGACACTTACCTGCTCCACGGTCCAGCGATGCGGCCGCCCGGAGCTTCGCTCCTCTCCCCCCCCCCCCCCGTCCGCCGGTGCCTCCATTCACATTGTGGGCACCCGGCCGTGACAGCTTTCGGCTTCACGGCCGGGCACGCACTGCGCATGCGCGAGCGGCGCTGTGCTCCCTGAGTGGACAGGCGATCGCCTGGGACCTGTCACGTGTCCCAGGAGATCACCTAGAGGGAGGGGCCGCCTAAGGCGAGAGGAGGAGTCACCGAGGCGGTCCCTGGGCGGAAGGAGGAAGTGGGACAGGAAGTCCCACTCCTACCGAAGCCCCCACTCCCCCCCAAAAAAAATTACATGCCAAATGTCGCATGTAAGGGGGTGAGGAGTGCTTAAAGCGGAAGTTCCACTTTTGGGTGGAGCTCCGCTTTAAGCAGTGTCTCATCATCGGTGCCGCCTTAGTGCACATCAATGAAGGAGAAAAATTACCTGTTTGCAAAATTTTATAACAAACTATGAAAACATTTTTTGGTCTTTTTTGTTTGTTTAGCAAAAAATCAAAACGCCAGTAGTGATTAAAGGGGTTGTAAAGGTTAGTTTTTTATTTTTTGTTTTCTTTGCCTGAATTTCTCACTTCCTGTTCTTCCTCAGTAAGCTGTTCTGGCTGACTCAACACCGCTCGGATGATGGTGGCAAGCTTACTGAGGAGAAACAGGAAGTGAGAAATTCAGACAAAAAAAAACATTTAGAAGGGAAATCGAAGGAAAAGGTAAGTGAACCAACAATGCACTAGCTTAACCACTTGAGACCCGCGCTATAGACAAAAGACGTCTGCAGCGCGGCTCTCAAGTGCTGAGTGGACGTCCATGGACGTCCTGCTGTTTCTCTCCCCCTGCGCGCCGCCGAGGGCCCGCGGCGGGGGAAACAGCTGTGCCCGCCGCGGTCACGTGATGCCGATGCGCGTGCCTGGTGGCCGCGATGTCCGCCAGGCACCCGCGATCGGCTGTGACAGAGGCAGGACGTGGATCTCTGTGTGTAAACACAGAGATCCATGTCCTGTCAGGGAGAGAGGAGACCGATGCTGTGTCCCTTGTACATAGGGACACAGATCGGTCTCCTCCCCCTGTCAGTCCCCTCCCCCCACAGTAAGAATCACAAATAGGGAACATAGTTAACCCCTTCCTCGCCCCCTAGTGTTAACCCCTTCACTGCCAGTCACATTTATACAGTAATCAGTGCATTTTTATAGCACTGTTCGCTGTATAAATGTGAATGGTCCCAAAATAGTGTCAAAAGTGTCCGTTATGTCCGCCGCAATATTGCAGGCCTGACAAAAATCGCAGATCGCCGCCATTACTAGTAAAAAAAAAAATATTATAAAAATGTCATAATTCTATCCCCTATTTTGTAGGCGCTATAACTTTTTCGCAAACCAATCACTATACGCTTATTGCAATTTTTTTTTACCAAAAAAATATAGAAGAATACGTATCGGCCTAAACTGAGGAAAAAAAAATGTTTTAAAAAAAAATTGGGATATTATTATAACAAAAAGTAAAAAAATATTGGTGTTTTTTTTCAAAATTTTCTGTCTTTTTTTTATTTAGCGCAAAAAATAAAAACCGCAGAGGTGATCAAATACCACCAAAAGAAAGCTCTATTTGTGGGGAAAAAATGATAAAAATATCATTTGGGTACAGCGTTGTATGACCGCGCAATTGTCATTCAAAGTGCGTCAGCACTGAAAGCTAAAAATTGGTCCGGGCACGAAGGGGGTTTAGTGCCCAGTTGTCAAGTGGTTAAAGGAAGCTATTTAGAAAATAAAAAACAAACCTTTACAACCCCTTTAAATACAACCAAAATTAAGTCCTATTTGTGTGAAAAAAATGATAAAAATTTAATTTGAGTACAGTGTAGCATGACCGTGCAATTGTCATTCAAAGTGTGACAGTGCTGAAAAATGGCCTGAGCAGGAAGGGGGTGAAAGTGCCCAGTAAGCAAGTGGTTAAAGGGTTAGTTCGCCTTTACCAAAATAAAAGCCTATGCAGAAACAAGGTGCCTGTAGATGAAAACAAACTGCAGCTCTGACTAAAGTTGAATAAGCCCAGGTTCACACTGGGCTGCAGGAGTGAAGCCGTGCGAGTTCAGCTGAACTCGCACTATTTCACTCCCGCTGGAAGTCCCGATTTCAGCCGCGATTACAAAGACATCTGACACAGATGTCAATGTAAATCGCGGCCGAAATCGCAAAAACTAGTACAGAAACTACTTTCTGAAATTGGTGCAGCGCCGCAGATGCGACGTCGCACCGATTAGGACGGTGCCATTGCCCGCAATTTGCGGCAAATATCACAGATTTTACATGTCAAATCGCATGTCAAATTGCACCAGTGTGAACCAGGGCTAATGCTCATGCCATTGGTGTCAACAATTTATGTACAGTTGTGCTCATAAGTTTAAATACCCTGGCAGAATTTATGATTTCTTGGCCATTTTTTCAGAGAATATGAAACACAAAAACTTTTCTTTCACTCATGGTTAGTGTTTGTCTGAAGCCATTTATTATCAATCAACTGTGTTAATTCTTTTTAAATCATAATGACAAATGAAACTACCCAAATGACCGTGATCAAAAGTTTACATACCCCAGTTCTTAATACAGTGTATTGCCCCCTTTAACATCAATAACAGCTTGAAGTCTTTTGTGCTATTTGTGGATGAGGCTCTTAATCTTCTCAGATGGTAAAGCTGCCCATTCCTTTTGGCAAAAAGCCTCCAGTTCCTGTAAATTCTTGGGCTGTCTTACATGAACTGCACATTTGAGATCTCCCCAGAGTGGCTCAATGATATTGAGGTCAGGAGACTGAGATGGCCACTTCAGAACCTTCACTTTATTCTGCTGTAGCCAATGACAGGTCGACTTGACCTTGTGTTTTGGATTAGTGTCATGTTGGAATGTCCAAGTACGTCCCATGCGCAGCTTCCTGGCTGATGAATGCAAATGTTCCTGCAGTATTTTTTGATAACATACTGCATTCATCTTGACAACAATTTTTACCAAATTTCCTGGGCCTTTGTAGCTCACACATCCCCAAAACATCAACGATCCACCTCCGTGTTTCACAGTAGGAATGGTGTACCTTTCATCATAGGACTTGTTGACTCCTCTCCAAATGTAGCGTTTATGGTTGTGGCCAAAAAGCTAAATTTTGGTCTCATCGCTCCAAATGACTTTTGTGCCAGAAGGTTTGAGGCTTGTCTTGTGCTGTTTGGCGTATTGTAAGCGGGATACTTTGTGGCATTTGCGTAGTAATGGCTTTCTTCTGACGACTCAACAATGCAGCCCATCTTTATTCAAGTGCCTCCTTATTGTGCATTTTGAAACAGCCACAACACATATTTTCAGAGAGTCCTGTATTTCACCTGAAGTTATTTGTGGGGTTTTCTTTGCATCCTGAACAATTTTCCTGGCAGTTGTGGCTGAAATTTTAGTTGGTCTACCTGACCGTGGTTTGGTTTCAACAGAACCCCTCATTTTCCACTTCTTGATTAGAGTTTGAACACTGCTGATTGGCATTCTCAATTCCTTGGATATCTTTTTATATCCCTTTCCTGTTACATACAGTTCAACTACCTTTTCCCGCAGATCCTTTAACAATTTTTTGCTTTCCCCATGACTCAGAATCCAGAAACGTCAGTGAAGCACTGGATGAAAGATGCAAGGGTCTGTCAGGAGTCCAGAAACTCATTGATCCTTTATACACACACACACACTAATTACAAGCAAACAGATCACAGGTGAGGATGGTTACCTTTAATAGCCATTCAAACCCCTTTGTGTCAACTTGTGTGCATGTTATCAGGCCAAAATCACCAGGGTATGTAATAGAGCTGCACGATTAAGCATCAAGAATCGTTATCGCGATTTTTTTTTCCCGTTGCGATCTTGACAAACTTTCCCAATCTTTGGTATGCAGAAAATTTTCTCTCTGCTCTCAGCCATCAAAAGTCAAAGTCTGGGCAGTTTGCCAAGTTTTAGAACATTCTTTATCCGTGGAATGTTAAGTCTAAACATTGTATCAATTTGTCTTTTACATCAAAAGGAATGGACTTCTGTATGTAAATTAGGAACGTTTAAACACTAAACCTTTTTCTGACCGTTGTTGTTTTCAAGTTAAAATCATTTTTTTTTTGCTAGAAAATTACTTAGAACCCCCAAACATTATATATATATATATTGTGACAGCAGGAAGGTAAAGTCACCTGGTTGCATCCAGGGGGGTAGATATATTTCGCCCAGATTCAGGCTTTACGCCGACTTATACAACTAGGTGGAGAGTTGTATAAGCCCAGCTGAGGCTAGTAGGCTCATGGATGACTCATACCTCTAGGGAGAGTG
The DNA here is from genome assembly GCA_029206835.1 of Rana muscosa. Taxonomy (NCBI): domain Eukaryota; kingdom Metazoa; phylum Chordata; class Amphibia; order Anura; family Ranidae; genus Rana; species Rana muscosa. Next base: position 213,371,160 of record CM055117.1, on the reverse strand, counting down.
CTGGGCGTCGTGCAGACAGGGAGTTGATGAGACCAGTTGAAGCTTGTCAGCTCATTTAGGCCTCTATAAGAACTCCCAGCTTCATTAGATGTTAGCTCATGCCTGGAACCAGACCTGTGTGGACTGTCTAGGGAGAGTGAACCCCTGTGCGGTGAGACAAAGCCTGTGTGGCTATTTGCTTGGACATTTACAACCAGGGACTTAGGGACTAGGACAGCACTAGGCTGATCCCAGTTGTTAGTTAGGAAACCTGTATGTTTACTCAGAGGTCAAGTTGACCAGGATTTATTTTATTTATGTTTCTTTTGCTTTGCTGTGTTTTGTCACTGTAAATAGAAAAAAAACCACAACCTCCGTTTGCTGGGCCTGTTTTTGTGTGGGGAGCCCATCCCGGGGGTCACACACACCCGCTGCCGAGCTAACCCCCTCACAGTTGGTGGAGAACCAGTGGCAGTTTTTTTTAAGCCAGCATGGAGGAGATACTGAAACAGCTGGCTCTAGCAAATGCCAATCAACAGCAGACAAATGCAGGTTTGCAAAGGAGCCTTGCAGCCCAGCAGCAAGCTCATCAACAGAGCCTTGCAGCCCAGCAGCAAGCTCACCAACAGAGTCTGGAAGCTCAGCAACAAGCCCAGCAGCAATCTGAGGCCCGCTTCATAGACCTGTTACAGAAGCAAGAGCAGAGACTACAACAAATGGAAGCAGTAATGCAGCAACGTCCGCAGACCAGTGAGGAAAGCCGTCCCACTAATACCGCGTCCTTTGGGGTGAGTCGTTTATTGACAAAAATGACTGGAGAGGATGATCCAGAGGTATTTTTGACCACATTTGAAAGGACCGCTGAAAGAGAAAAGTGGCCTGAGGAGCAGTGGGCTGGACTGGTGGCTCCTCTGTTAACTGGTGAATCGCAGAAAGCTTACTATGACCTAGAGCCTAACCAAGCAAAAGACTATGTGATGCTAAAAGCTGAAATTTTGGCAAGGCTGGGTGTCACCCAGGCTGTCCGGGCTCAGCGTGTGCATAACTGGACTTTCCAGCTTGGAAAACCCCCCAGGTCTCAAATGTATGATCTCATTCACCTGAGCAGAAAGTGGCTACAGCCAGAGACTTTGTCCGCACCAAAGATTGTGGAACGTGTTGTAATGGATCGGTTTTTGAGAGCTCTTCCTACTGCCATCCAAAAGTGGGTAAGCCATGGAGACCCAGAGACGGCCGATGGTCTTGTGGATCGTGTGGAGAAATACTTGGCTACAGAGAACCTGACGGCCTCTTCCAGAGACACTCGGACTTTCCACCCTAAGACCAGACCATCCCCAGGGGCGGATAAGAGGATTCCAAGGGGTGAGGGTGGAGAGAGTGAGAGGGTGGGAGCTCTACCCCAAGTTTGGCGAGAACAGCCTGGGAAATCAGCGGCTCAAGAGGCGGCAAGAAGGATCGTTTGCTACCGCTGCCGGCAAGCGGGACATATTGCAGCCAATTGCCCGGTTGTGGAGGAACCCATGCAGTGTGACTTTCTGACGGGCAGACGTCAGTCGCTGTGTGCGACAGTCGCATGCACTGCCATTCGAGGAACTGAGAAACATTTATGCAAAATGTGTGTTAATGGTAGAAATGTTGTGGTATTGCTGGATTCAGGTAGCCTTGTGACCCTGATAAAGGCTGAATTAGTTAAAACAGAGGTCTCTGGGAATAGCAAGGTAGCTGTTATTTGTGTGCATGGGGACACCCGAGAGTATCCAGTGACTACAGTGTGTTTCGAGACCCCCAAAGGTACCCTCTCTCATCCAGTGGGGTTAGTATCTCAATTACCGCATGATGCCATTGTGGGAAGGGATTTTCCGAAGTTCTGGGAACTGTGGGATGATCCTGAGCCCCCCACTGGTGCCCCTATGTACCAGGAATGTGATAGCCAGAACTCCTCTGAGAGTGGTGAGGACTCTCCAGAATTTCCCTTGTCAGTATTGGCAGGGGAGACTCAAGAAACTGGAGAGGAGCCCACCTCCTCAGACGAAAACCTACCGTCTGTGGAGTTTTCTGATCTGGAGGTTCACAGGGAAAATTTTGCCACAGAACAGTTAAAAGACCCCGCCCTAATAAAGGCACGGGAAAACGTAGTGGAAATAGATGGCGAGTTAGTGAACCCAGATAATACCTGCACTTACCCATACTTCAGCGTAGAGAAGGACCTACTGTATCGGGTGGCAAAAAGGGCAGAAGAAACCGTTGAGCAGCTTGTGGTGCCCAAACCTTACAGGAAGTTGGTGTTGGAGTTGGCCCATGGGCACATTCTTGGAGGTCATCTGGGGACAGAGAAAACCCGAGAGAGGGTATTACAGAGATTCTATTGGCCTGGGGTGATGAAGGACATAGAAAATTATTGTTCCTCCTGCCCTGTGTGTCAGAGGTCGGCCCCGATGCCACATTTCCGTAGCCCGCTGGTCCCTCTACCCATCATTGAGGTCCCGTTTGAGAGAATCGCAATGGATTTGGTAGGTCCTATAATCAAGTCCGCTAGGGGGCACCAGTACATATTGGTTATAATGGACTATGCCACCCGTTATCCAGAAGCGATCCCTCTCAGAAATACCTCGGCCAAAACCATAGCCAAAGAGCTATCTCTTGTGTTTAGCCGGGTGGGTATTTGTAAAGAACTGCTTACGGACCAAGGTACACCCTTTATGTCCCGGGTTATGAAAGAGCTGTGTAAATTGTTCAAAGTGACGCAATTGCGTACATCTGTGTATCACCCCCAAACCGATGGGCTGGTTGAAAGATTCAACAAAACCCTAAAACAAATGTTGAAGAAAGTGGTGGATAGAGATGGAAAGGATTGGGACTGTCTACTTCCTTATTTGATGTTTGCTATTAGGGAGGTGCCCCAATCCTCTACGGGATTCTCCCCCTTTGAGTTACTGTATGGGAGACACCCAAGAGGGCTGTTGGATATTGCCAAGGAAACTTGGGAAAGTGAGAGTTCTCCCCACAGGAGTGTGATTGAGCATGTCGCCCTGATGCAAGACCGAATTGCACAGGTAATGCCCATCGTGAAGGAACATTTGGCCCAAGCGCAGTTAGCACAGCAGAGAGTGTACAACCGTGGAGCCAAGACCCGTACCTTTTCCCCGGGGGATAGGATACTGGTACTTGTCCCTACGGTTGAAAGTAAATTCCTTGCCAAATGGCAAGGCCCCTATGAGATAATGGAAAAAGTGAGCGAAGTGAATTACAAGGTCAGACAACCAGGAAGGCGAAAGCCCGAACAGATCTATCACGTTAATCTGTTGAAAGCCTGGAGGGATAGAGAGTCCCTAGTCGCAGACACTTGGTCACCAGCTCAAACTGGTTGCGTGATTCCTGAGGTTGGAATAGCAGCCACCTTGTCACAACCCCAACAACAGGAGGTTAAGGAGTTTGTGCTTCGCAACAAGGAGGTATTCTCTGAGCTGCCGGGACAAACATCTGGGGTAGAGCATGACATCATTACCCCGCCCGGTGAAAGGGTGAAGTTAAAACCCTATCGGATCCCAGAGGCCCGACGGGAGGCAATACGGGAGGAAGTACAGAAAATGCTGAACTTAGGGGTGATAGAGGAGTCCCAAAGTGATTGGTCTAGTCCCATTGTGTTGGTGCCTAAACCGGATGGGAGCTGGCGATTTTGTAACGATTTTCGTCAGTTGAACAAAGTTACAAAATTTGACACCTACCCCATGCCACGTATAGATGTGTTGATCGACCGGCTGGGAACAGCCCGATACATGACGACTCTTGACCTCACAAAAGGGTATTGGCAAATCCCCCTGGCCAAGTCGGCCAAAGAGAAAACCGCATTTGTAACCCCAGACGGGGCGTTCCAATATAAAAGAATGCCGTTCGGGTTACAGAATGCGCCGGCCACATTCCAGCGGAAAATGGACCAGATGCTGAGGCCCCATCGGAAGTATGCTGCGGCTTACCTGGATGACGTAATTGTCCATAGCACAGATTGGGCCTCACATCTGCCAAAAGTGCAAGCAGTCCTGGACTCTGTTCGGGAAGCGGGGTTTACGGCTAACCCCAAGAAGTGTACCATTGGGCAGGAGGAGGCCAAATATCTTGGGTACACCATTGGGAGGGGAGTAATAAAACCCCAACTCAACAAAGTCGAGGCCATCCAGAGTTGGCCACGTCCCAACAGCAAGAAGCAGGTACGAGCCTTTCTGGGAATCGCTGGGTATTATCGGCGATTCATTCCCCACTTTGCTTCTAAGGCTGTGCCCCTAACCAACCTGACGAAGGGGAAAGGGTCGGTCATGATTAAATGGACCCCCGAGGCTGAGGCAGCATTCCAATTCTTGAAACAAGCCTTATGTAGCCAGCCAGTGTTGTACTCACCCGACTTCTCTAAAGACTTTGTCGTACAAAGTGATGCGTCAGATGTGGGGTTAGGAGCAGTATTGTCCCAGGTCTGGAACGGGGAAGAGCACCCAGTCATTTACCTCAGCAGGAAGTTGAAGTCCCATGAGGTAAATTACGCCACCGTTGAAAAGGAGTGTTTAGCGGTGAAGTGGGCTCTAGATTCCCTTCGGTACTACCTGCTAGGTAGGCACTTTGACATGGTTACGGATCACGCTCCGTTAAAGTGGATGGCTCAAAACAAGGAAACAAATAGAAGAGTGAATAGGTGGTTCCTGGCCCTCCAGGAATTCAACTTCACAGTAAAGCATCGCCCTGGCGTTCAAATGGGGAATGTGGATGCTTTGTCTCGAGTACATGAATGCCTGATTGCTGGTGTTCCAACCCCGAGGTTAAAACAAGAGGGGGGGGTATGTGACAGCAGGAAGGTAAAGTCACCTGGTTGCATCCAGGGGGGTAGATATATTTCGCCCAGATTCAGGCTTTACGCCGACTTATACAACTAGGTGGAGAGTTGTATAAGGCTAGTGGGCTCATGGATGACTCATACCTCTAGGGAGAGGGCTGGGCGTCGTGCAGACAGGGAGTTGATGAGACCAGCTGAAGCTTGTCAGCTCATTTAGGCCTCTATAAGAACTCCCAGCTTCATTAGATGTTAGCTCATGCCTGGAACCAGACCTGTGTGGACTGTCTAGGGAGAGTGAACCCCTGTGCGGTGAGACAAAGCCTGTGTGGCTATTTGCTTGGACATTTAAAACCAGGGACTTAGGGACTAGGACAGCACTAGGCTGATCCCAGTTGTTAGTTAGGAAACCTGTATGTTTACTCAGAGGTCAAGTTGACCAGGATTTATTTTATTTATGTTTCTTTTGCTTTGCTGTGTTTTGTCACTGTAAATAGAAAAAAAACCACAACCTCCGTTTGCTGGGCCTGTTTTTGTGTGGGGAGCCCATCCCGGGGGTCACACACACCCGCTGTCGAGCTAACCCCCTCACAATATATATATTTTAGTAGAGACACTATAGAATAAAATGGTGGTTGTTGCAATATTTTATGTCGCACTGTATTTGCGCAGCGGTCTTTCAAATGCAATTTCTTTGGATAAAAATGACTTTAATTAATTAAAAATAAAAAATAAAAATAACCAGTTAAATTAGCCTAAATTTGTTTTGTATAATGTGAAAGATTTTACGCCGCGAGAATCGTGATCTTTATTCTAAGCACAAAAATTTTGATTTTCATTTTGGCCAGAATCGTGCAGCTCAGGGTCATTTGGGTAGTTTCTGTTGTGATTATGTTTTAAAAAGAGTAAACACAGTTGATTGATAATAAATGGCTTCAGCCAAACATTAAACATGAGTGAAAGAAATGTTTTTGCATTATCATTCATATTCTCTGAAAAATGGCCAAGAAATAATAAATTTGGCCATGTAAACTTATGAGCACAACTCATAACTTATGAGCACAACTCCCAAAACCTGACTGAAAAACTCCCAGACATGGCATCATCTCATCCTAGGACCTTGCTAAGACACTCCCCGCTGTTCACCTCCACCATCACAATAGTGAGCTCTGTCTCTGATTGAAACCCCCTCACATGCACTTTCTCTCCCCTAGCACAGTAGCTGTGAGCTCAGCATTTGAAGGCTCACTCCTGTGATGGTGGATGTGAACAGTAACAGCTGGGAGTGTCTTAGCAATGTCCTAGCCCCAAGGCAGGAGGGGATATGATCTCTGGGAGTTTTTCAGTCAGGTTTCAGGAGGTACGTAAATGGCCTTCACCTATAGCAAGGGTAATGTCCAACTATGTTCAGAGCAGCACAGTTTGATTTCATCTACAGACACCTCTTATCTACATAGGCAGATTTAGGTAAAGGTGAACTTAACCCTTTAAGTGCTTGCGGACCAGCCGCGGCAGTTATATTGCGGCAGGTTGGCTCCGCTGCGCAAACTGTACCCACCGCATCGTGGAAGTGCCGATTCTCGTGCCCGGTGGTCGCGAGGGATGTCCGGGCACGAGAGGCAGAACAGGGACGAGTGTGTGTGTGTGTATAAACGCACACATCCCTGTTCTGTGAGCTGAGGAAATGCAGATCGTGAGTTCCTAATAGCTAGGACCATAAAAAATAATAATAATAAAAATGCTATAAATCTATCCCCTATTTTGTAGACGCTATAACTTTTGCGCAAACCAATCAATATACACTTATTACAATTTTTATTACCAAAAATATGTAGAAAAATACATATCGGCCTAAACAGAGAAAAAATTCACTTTAAAAAAAAAAATTAGATATTTATTATAGCAAAAGGTACAAAATATTGTGTTTTTTTTTCAAAATTGTTGCACTTTTTTTGTTTATAGTGCAAAAAAGAAAAATCCCAGAGATGATCAAATACCACCAAAAGAAAGCTCTATTTGTGGGAAAAAAAGGATGTCAATTTTGTTTGGGTACAGCATCACACGACTGTGCAATTGTCAGTTAAAGCAACGCAGCGCGAATCGCAAAAAAGAAATAAAAAAATGGCCCGGTCATTGAGCAGCCAAATCTTCCTGAAGTGGTTAATGGTCACTAAAATTTGGAGTTTGGCTTCTCCTCATTTTGAGCTTTTATTGTCAACACACTTTAGAGCTGCATGCAAAGAAATATTTGTAAAAAATAACATTATTGACTATTTCCTCTCACAGATAAACATTGAATGAAGCCAACCCAGCCCCCATAAATACAAGTCACAGAGTCCTATCTTCTGCTTTTTATACAATGTGATGTATCTAGTATTGTGTCAGTATTGCATCAGCTCCTGTACTGTGTGCATGCAGAGAGGAGGGGGTTCTAATGACCCCAGAAAAGAACACTTCCGGTTCACCACACTACGCTCGGAATGAATGAACAACCCCTGAAGTCTAGCATTGGTTTACATCGCACTAGATTCTGTCTGGGGATGAAAGGGTGCCGTCTGTTCTGCCACACCTCCTACCAGAAGTGTATCGCCAATTATCGGCAGCGCTGAGCTGTCAGGGGCGTGTTTTTGGAGCGGGACGAGGCATGGAACGCAGCATGTCCCGGAAGTGAGTTTAGTGAGCATCCTGGGACTGGTTGCCGTCTGCTAGCGACTTCCTCTTCACCAAGATGGCGGGCGACGAGCCGGGAGTGACTCTGGGGCAGCCTCATTTATCCAGGCAGGATTTGGCGACTCTGGTAAGTAGGTTCTGCCCGCTCTGTGGACGGGATAGAGAGCTGTATGGTGGACGAGGATGTGTGTGAAGGAGGGGGTCATATCACTCATTGCTGGAGTTCATGCTGGCCGAGGCTTATCTTCTCCCTCATGTGCCGGCCTCTGGCTGGGTGGAGACCGCTTCCCCGACTATAATGACCTCACTGCTTCTTCTCATGGAGACATCCATCCCTCAAAGACCTCAGCACATATCTGCATGTAGGGCTGAGGTTCCATGTACTGCTTGGATGACTGGATTGAGGCTATGTGTCCCCCTGGGGCCACTTGTAGCTCTGATCTGGGGTTATATGTACAGCTAGGACCGCCTGTAGTACTGATCTGGGGTTATATGTACAGCTAGGACCGCCTGTAGTACTGATCTGGGGCTCCTTGTACTGCTTGTTGGGTTCTATATAGAGCTGGGGTCACCTGCAGGACTGGTCTTTGTTTAGCTGGACTGCACTGGGGTTATGTGTATAGCTGGAACCACCTGTAGGACTAGGGTTATATGCACAGCTGGGACCAATTGTAGGACTGCACTGGGGTTATATGTACAGCTGGGACCGCCTGTAGGACTGATCTGGGGTTATATGTACAGCTGGGACCGCCTGTAGGACTGATCTGGGGTTATATGTACAGCTGGGACCGCCTGTAGGACTGATCTGGGGTTATATGTACAGCTGGGACCGCCTGTAGGACTGATCTGGGGTTATATGTACGGCTGGGACTGCACTGGGGTTGTATGTACGGCTGGGACCGCCTGCAGGACTGATCTGGGGTTATATGTACGGCTGGGACCGCCTGTAGGACTGATCTGGGGTTATATGTACAGCTGGGACCGCCTGTAGGACTGATCTGGGGTTATATGTACAGCTGGGACCGCCTGTAGGACTGATCTGGGGTTATATGTACAGCTGGGACCGCCTGTAGGACTGATCTGGGGTTATATGTACAGCTGGGACCGCCTGTAGGACTGATCTGGGGTTATATGTACAGCTGGGACCGCCTGTAGGACTGATCTGGGGTTATATGTACAGCTGGGACCGCCTGTAGGACTGATCTGGGGTTATATGTACAGCTGGGACCGCCTGTAGGACTGATCTGGGGTTATATGTACAGCTGGGACCGCCTGTAGGACTGATCTGGGGTTATATGTACAGCTGGGACCGCCTGTAGGACTGATCTGGGGTTATATGTACAGCTGGGACCGCCTGTAGGACTGATCTGGGGTTATATGTACAGCTGGGACCGCCTGTAGGACTGATCTGGGGTTATATGTACAGCTGGGACCGCCTGTAGGACTGATCTGGGGTTATATGTACAGCTGGGACCGCCTGTAGGACTGATCTGGGGTTATATGTACAGCTGGGACCGCCTGTAGGACTGATCTGGGGTTATATGTACAGCTGGGACCGCCTGTAGGACTGATCTGGGGTTATATGTACAGCTGGGACCGCCTGTAGGACTGATCTGGGGTTATATGTACAGCTGGGACCGCCTGTAGGACTGATCTGGGGTTATATGTACAGCTGGGACCGCCTGTAGGACTGATCTGGGGTTATATGTACAGCTGGGACCGCCTGTAGGACTGATCTGGGGTTATATGTACAGCTGGGACCGCCTGTAGGACTGATCTGGGGTTATATGTACAGCTGGGACCGCCTGTAGGACTGATCTGGGGTTATATGTACAGCTGGGACCGCCTGTAGGACTGATCTGGGGTTATATGTACGGCTGGGACTGCACTGGGGTTGTATGTACGGCTGGGACCGCCTGCAGGACTGATCTGGGGTTATATGTACGGCTGGGACCGCCTGCAGGACTGATCTGGGGTTATATGTACGGCTGGGACCGCCTGTAGGACTGATCTGGGGTTATATGTACGGCTGGGACCGCCTGTAGGACTGATCTGGGGTTATATGTACAGCTGGGACCGCCTGTAGGACTGATCTGGGGTTATATGTACAGCTGGGACCGCCTGTAGGACTGATCTGGGGTTATATGTACGGCTGGGACTGCACTGGGGTTGTATGTACGGCTGGGACCGCCTGCAGGACTGATCTGGGGTTATATGTACGGCTGGGACCGCCTGTAGGACTGATCTGGGGTTATATGTACGGCTGGGACCGCCTGTAGGACTGATCTGGGGTTATATGTACAGCTGGGACCGCCTGTAGGACTGATCTGGGGTTATATGTACAGCTGGGACCGCCTGTAGGACTGATCTGGGGTTATATGTACAGCTGGGACCGCCTGTAGGACTGATCTGGGGTTATATGTACAGCTGGGACCGCCTGTAGGACTGATCTGGGGTTATATGTACAGCTGGGACCGCCTGTAGGACTGATCTGGGGTTATATGTACAGCTGGGACCGCCTGTAGGACTGATCTGGGGTTATATGTACAGCTGGGACCGCCTGTAGGACTGATCTGGGGTTATATGTACAGCTGGGACCGCCTGTAGGACTGATCTGGGGTTATATGTACAGCTGGGACCGCCTGTAGGACTGATCTGGGGTTATATGTACAGCTGGGACCGCCTGTAGGACTGATCTGGGGTTATATGTACAGCTGGGACCGCCTGTAGGACTGATCTGGGGTTATATGTACAGCTGGGACCGCCTGTAGGACTGATCTGGGGTTATATGTACAGCTGGGACCGCCTGTAGGACTGATCTGGGGTTATATGTACGGCTGGGACTGCACTGGGGTTGTATGTACGGCTGGGACCGCCTGCAGGACTGATCTGGGGTTATATGTACAGCTGGGACCGCCTGCAGGACTGATCTGGGGTTATATGTACGGCTGGGACCGCCTGTAGGACTGATCTGGGGTTATATGTACGGCTGGGACCGCCTGTAGGACTGATCTGGGGTTATATGTACAGCTGGGACCGCCTGTAGGACTGATCTGGGGTTATATGTACAGCTGGGACCGCCTGTAGGACTGATCTGGGGTTATATGTACGGCTGGGACTGCACTGGGGTTGTATGTACGGCTGGGACCGCCTGCAGGACTGATCTGGGGTTATATGTACGGCTGGGACCGCCTGCAGGACTGATCTGGGGTTATATGTACGGCTGGGACCGCCTGTAGGACTGATCTGGGGTTATATGTACAGCTGGGACCGCCTGTAGGACTGATCTGGGGTTATATGTACAGCTGGGACCGCCTGTAGGACTGATCTGGGGTTATATGTACAGCTGGGACCGCCTGTAGGACTGATCTGGGGTTATATGTACAGCTGGGACCGCCTGTAGGACTGATCTGGGGTTATATGTACAGCTGGGACCGCCTGTAGGACTGATCTGGGGTTATATGTACAGCTGGGACCGCCTGTAGGACTGATCTGGGGTTATATGTACAGCTGGGACCGCCTGTAGGACTGATCTGGGGTTATATGTACAGCTGGGACCGCCTGTAGGACTGATCTGGGGTTATATGTACAGCTGGGACCGCCTGTAGGACTGATCTGGGGTTATATGTACAGCTGGGACCGCCTGTAGGACTGATCTGGGGTTATATGTACAGCTGGGACCGCCTGTAGGACTGATCTGGGGTTATATGTACAGCTGGGACCGCCTGTAGGACTGATCTGGGGTTATATGTACAGCTGGGACCGCCTGTAGGACTGATCTGGGGTTATATGTACAGCTGGGACCGCCTGTAGGACTGATCTGGGGTTATATGTACAGCTGGGACCGCCTGTAGGACTGATCTGGGGTTATATGTACAGCTGGGACCGCCTGTAGGACTGATCTGGGGTTATATGTACAGCTGGGACCGCCTGTAGGACTGATCTGGGGTTATATGTACGGCTGGGACTGCACTGGGGTTGTATGTACGGCTGGGACCGCCTGCAGGACTGCACTGGGGTTGTATGTACGGCTGGGACCGCCTGCAGGACTGCACTGGGGTTGTATGTACGGCTGGGACCGCCTGCAGGACTGCACTGGGGTTGTATGTACGGCTGGGACCGCCTGCAGGACTGCACTGGGGTTGTATGTACGGCTGGGACCGCCTGCAGGACTGCACTGGGGTTGTATGTACAGCTGGGGATGTCTGAAGGATATACACAGCTGATGACCTGATACAAGCAGAGGCTGTGTTGTGTGATTTCTATTTGTATTGCTGTATACCTCAGACATGTGATAGACTACTTCTCATTCAGCTCTAAACTCTCCAGGCCAGAATAAACACCACACTTTACTACAGATCAGCTCATTTCCACCTGCTGAGCAATCACTTTTACCATTTCATAGGAACCCTACAAACAAAGGTGCTGTGGTGTGAGCTGAACCCACAGAAGTCCAGACAGTCTATTAAACGTTATGTAAACCTTAACAATGAACTTCTCTTATTTACTACCTTTTGGTCTTTTAAACTTAGAATTGTTTTATTTCTCCCCAAGAAAATATGTATTGATACTGTCACATATTCAGAGTTGTCCCGTTTGACTCTTCCTGTGTTATCTCAAGAAGTCAAATTGGCCCTTCCAGGTGTTCAGTAATAAACCACCCCCATGTTGTGAGAGTTGAGAGGGAAAGGTGTTCTGTGTGTTTTTTTTTTTTTTTTTTTGTTTTTTTTACCAAAGATCAGTGTGCAGGGCAAATACCATTCCTTGTGATTTCAGACCAGAAAAGACACTTATGAATTGTTGGCCCACAACAGGAAATTAGGATCTGTGTGCATTTCTGCCAGGGTCAGCATATTTTTTGTAGTTAAAGGATTAAAGGGGTTGTAAAGGCTTGTGTTTTTTCACCTTAATGCATCCTATGCATTAAGGTGAAAAAACACCTGGCAGTCACCAGCCCCCCGTTTTACTTACTTGAACCCCTTCATCTCCTTAGGGCGTCCCTGCTATCCTTTTCTCCACGGAGTCCCAGCTTTGATGGCAGCGCAGCCATTGGCTCCCGCTGCTGTCAATCAAATCCAATGACCCGGGGGGCTGGGCAGAGTCATAAACTCGCCGTCTATGGATGCCGAATGAATGACTCGGGAGCGCGCCCACAAGGTAACCCCCTCAGAAGACCGCTTCTCCTAGGGGGGTTATCTAATGCGGGAAGGAGCCGCAGAGGGACCCCAGAAGAGGACGATCGGGGCCACTTTTTTTTAAACAAAGCTTTAGTGTCACTTTAAATTGTGAGAGGTTCTGGGACACGTCACATGTCCTAGAAAGCTGCGGTACCATTCACAAAGTTTGCGTATTCAAAATGGGCGGCTGGTTGTGAAGCTGCAAGGAATTGCAGCTGGCTGCCCACAGAAAACTTGCCAATGTCGTGGACCAAAAAAAGTCGAAGAAGCAGTTCGAGTGAGGATGCCACTGGATCCTTGGATGCAGGAATGTCTTTTTTAAAAAAAAAAAAAAAAAAGGTCAGCAGCTATGGTATTTGTAGCTGCTGACTTCATTTTTTTTTTTTTTTTTTTATCCAAAAGGCTGAAGAACTGCTTTAATGTTTGGAAATACAGTAAGCAAAATACAGTAGGAAAAGGCACATGGCAAATCGCATCAATGTGAACCAAGGCTAAAACAGCATTTCCCCATTCTATGTGCAGAAAGTTCTCTGCTCATTTCTGACAGCTGACAGAAAAGAATAATCCAGGCAGCCTGCCAAGTTTATCCCAACATGGCCGATAACTAAAAAAAACAAAGTAACATTTCGTTCTTAGATCAAAGGACTGAATTTAGGTCTGTAGATGAGGGCAGTTTAACCACTTAAAGACTAAGGCCCCTTTCATACTACTGCGACTTCACCGCAATTTCGTGGCCATGATTTTGCCACGATTCCCGGCTGCGATTTCAGGGAATGCCTGTGTAACCGGCATCAAAATCGGACCAAAGTAGTGCAGGGACTACTTTGAAGTCAGAACGACTTGAAGTCGTACTGATATTAAAGGTGGTTGTCATTGGAAATCATGGGAAACGACTTGTCATGCTACTTTGCCATCACAAATCGTGTGAAAAGTCGTATAAGTGTGAAAGGGGACTAAACCTTTTTCTGACACTTGCTGCTTACAAGTTAAAATCGTCGCACTGTATTTGTGCAGCGGTCTTTAAAATGCAATTTTTTTTGGGGGGGGGGGATACTTTAATGAATTAAAAAAAAAACGAAACCGTAAAGTTAGCCCAATTATTTTCTATAATGTAAAGGTTTTATGCCGCGAGAATTGTGATCTTTATTCTAAGCAAAAAAACAAACAAATTTTAATCTAGAATCGTGCAGCTCTAATTCACAGCCTTTGCTCAATACTTTGAGGCACCTTTTGGGACCAATTACAGCCTCAAGTCTTTTTTTGAGTATGAAGCTTGCCACACCTATTTTTGGGCAGTTTGTCTCATCCTTCCTTTTTTGCAGGACCTCTCAAGGTCCATGAAGTTGGATCTCTCCAGAGACGTTCAATCAAGTTCAAGTCTGAGCTCTGGCTGACCTTCAGAGTTGTCCCGTAGCCACTCCATTGTTATCTTGGCTGTGTGCTTAGGGTCGTTATCCTGTTAGAAGATGAACCAGTTCCTGCTGCTGAAAAAGATCCACACAGCATAATGCCACCACCATGCTTCACTGTAGGGATGGTATTGTTTCTAATGGTCTGCATGTTTTTTGAGGTGCCTTTTGTCAAACTCTCAGGCAGTCTGTCGTGTGCCTTTTACTAAAGAATGGCTTCCGGTTGGCCACTCTACCATACAGGCCTAATTGGTGGAGTGCTGCAGAGATGGTTGTTCTTCTGGAAGGTTCTCCTCTCTCCGCAGAGCAATGCTGGAGCTCTGTAAGTGACCATAGGGGCTCTTGGTTACCTAAGGCCCTTCTCTCCCGATCGCTCAGTTTGGCCGGGTGGCCCGCTCTAGGAAGAGTCCTGGTGGTTCCACACCTCTTCCATTTACAGATGATGGAGGCTGCTGTGCTCATTCGGACCTTCACTGCTGCAGAAATTTCTCTGTACCCTTCCCCAAATCGATGCTTCGAATACATTTCTGTCTCGGAGGTCTACAGGCAATTCCTTGGACTTCATGGCTTGATTTGTGCTCTGACATGCACTGTTACCTGTGGGACCTTACATAGACCGGTGTGTGCCTTTCCAAATCCTGTCCAATCAACTGAATTTACCACAGGTGGACTCCAATCAAGTTGGAGAAACCTCTCAAGGATGATCAGTGCAAACAGGATGCACCTGAGCTCAATTTTGAGTGTCATGACAAAGGCTACGAAGAATACTTATGTACATGTGATTTTTATTATATATATATATATATATATATATATATATAAAAAAAAAAAAAAAAAAAAAGATTTCAAACAAACTTCTTCTTTCACGTTGTCATTATGGGGTATTGTTTGTAGAATTTTGAGAAAAATAATAGATTTAATCCATTTTGGAAAAACTGAAGTGCTGTAAATACTTTCTGGATGCACTGTATATATGCACAAATGTTTTGCCCTTCAGTTCAGTTTTAAAGCGGAGTTCCACCCAAAAGTAGAACTTCCGCTTTAAGCACTCCTCGCCCCCTTTTTTTGGGGATGTGTTTACCTTTTTAGTGGGACTTCCTGCTTCCTTTTTTGGGCCGCCTAGGCCACTCCTCCTCTCACCCTAGGGGAGGAGGAAGATCTGCCAGCGATCTTCTGGGACACGGCTCAGGTCCCAGAAGATTGGCTGGCCAATAGGAGAGCGCGACTCGAGCATGCGCAGTGCGTGCCCGGCCATCAAACCGTAAGCTGTCACGGCCGGCTTCCCACAGTTATGGTGACCGTGCCGAGGAGAGGAGCGAGCCTCCGGGTGGCAGCATCGCTGGACCGTGGGGCAGGTAAGTGTCGGTTTATTAAAAGTCAGCAGCTATGCTTTTTGTAGCTGCTGACTTTTAATAAACTAAAACACGCGTGAAACTCCACTTTAAACTGGGTTGTTTTACACCAGGGTGAGGGTTTACATATACTTTTATCTGACATATGTGCAGATCAAAGCTCACCCCTTGCATCTGCCACAGATACAATAGTATTTGTTTTGTCACTTTTGTTGCCAGCGGTTTAGACATTAAGGCCCCTTTCACACGGGACGGATCAGTCATGATCCGCCCCGTGAACCTCCGCTTGCTCAGCGGGGATCGCTCCGTTGATCCCCGCAGAGCCGGCGGATGACTGGGCAGTCCCCGCACACTGGGCAGGGACCGCCCTGTCGGAGCGCCACTCTCCCCTATTGGGGATCGGATGACGACGGACCGTAGAGTCCGTTGTCGTCCGATCCGCAGACGGATGGGGAAAAATAGGGTTTTCCTCCATCACACTTTGGCGGATCGGAGCGGGTCGGATGTCAGCGGACATGTCACCGCTGACATCCGTGGCTCCATAGGGGTACATGGAGCATCCGTTCAGGTCCGCTTAAAAAAACTGACAGGCGGACCTGAATGGACCGTCCGTGTGAAAGAGCCCTAATGGATGTGTGTTGAGTTATTTTGAGGGGACAGCAAATTTACACTGTTTTACAAGCTGTACACTCACATTGTAGCAAAGTGTCACTTCTTCAGTCTTGTCACATGAAAAGATATAGATATAAAATATTGACAAAAATGTGAGGTATGTACTCTTTTGTAAGATTGTGTAAAATTATTTGTGTGTGTACATACATACATACAGGTTTTAATCGGAGTATAGCATCAATTCAATTCCTGGGATATTGATCTGGTCAGGTAAAGCGGAGGTCCGCCAAAAAAATAAAATTAAAATTAAAAGCCAGCAGCTACAAATACTGCAGCTGCTGACTTTTAATACATGGACACTTACCTGTCCAGGGCGCCAGTGATGTCGGCAGCCGATCTGTCAGTCTGCTCTCGGCTGCTGTCGCGGCCGCCATCCTTGGTATGCGCGAGTCCTCACTGGTCCCTGCTGTCTTCTGGGACCTGTGTGTCTCCCAGAAGACAGCGAGGGAGAACAGAGTAGGCGTCGGAAGTGGCGAAGGTCACCTTGATCACCGAGGTGATATATGCGCCAAAGTGGGAGCAAATGCCTGTATTGGACAGGTATCTGCTCCCTTCTCACCACTGAAAGGTGCCAAATGTGACACCGGGGGGGGGGATGGGGGGGGATTCCAAAAAGTGGAAGTTCCATTTTTGGGTGGAACTCCACTTTAAATAGCAGAGGGGGTTGTTAATCAGTTACCGCTGCTTTGGTGTTAATGAAATTAACAACCGGTGCACTAGATGGGCAACAATGAGACAACCTCCAAAATGACAATGGTTTTACAAGTGGAGACCACTAACTTTTCTTTTTTTCCCCTATTCCTCTTTTCTGACTGTTTTTCACTAGTTTTGCATTTTGGCTATAGTCAGTGTCACTACTGGTAGCACGAGGTGATACCTGGACCCTATCGAGGTTGCACAGGCAGTCCAACTCCTCAAGGATGGTACATCAATACATGTCATTGCCAGAAGGTTTGCTGTGTCTCCCAGCACAGTCCACAGAGCATGGAGGAGATTTCAGGAGACAGGCAGTTACTCTAGGAGAGCTGGACAGGGCCTTAGAAGGTCCTTAACCCATCAGCAGGACCAGTATCTGCTCCATTTGTGTAAGGAGGGACAGGATGAGCACTACCAGAGCCCTACAAAATGACCTCCAGCAGGCCACTGGTGTGAATGTCCCTGGCCAAGCAATCGGAAACAGACTTCATGAGGGTGGCTTGAGGCCCCGGCATCCTCTAGTGGGCTCTGTGCTCACTGCCTGGTTCAGCATGACTGGTTTGGTAGTGAGTCAGTAATGGTCTGGGGAGGCATATCCATGGAGGGATGCACAGACATCTACAGGCTGGACAATGGCACCCTGAGTACTATTAGTTATTGGGATGAAATCCTTGGACCCATTATCAGACCCTACGCTGGTGCAGTGCGTCCTGGGTTCCTCCTGGTGCACGACAATGTCCGGCCTCATGTGGCGAGTGTATGTAGCCAGTTCCTGGAGCATGAAGGAATTGACACCATTGAATGACCCCCCACGCTCGCCTGACCCAAATCCAATAGAACACCTCAAACGTTATTCCAGTCCATCTGACACCGCCAGGTTGCGCCTAAGTCTGTTCAGGAGCTCAGTGATGCGCTGGTCCAAATCTGGAGGAAATGCCCCAGGACACCATCCGTAATCTCATTAGGAGCATGCCCCGATGTTAGGGATGCATACAAGCACGTGGGGGCCATACAGACTACTGAGTACCATTTTTGAGTTGTTGCAATGCCATATCAGCAAAATGGACTAGCCTGCTGCATTGTTTTTTCACTTTGATTTTCAGGGGGGTCTTTTAAATTCGGGCCTCTGTAGGTTGATCATTTTCATTTCCATGAAACGATGTGGCATCCTTTCATTCCTAACACATTACCCAGTCCATATCCGTATAGATATCCAGCATGATATTTTTTTCCCCATTGAGATCTGATGTGTTTTTAACATGTTCCTGTGTGTAATCCACAATATGGTAATGCCACCTACTTTTTTCACAGAATGTTACTAAGTTGACACCCCTCTCGCCGGAAATCATCAGCAGACAAGCAACAATCAACATAGGTAATATATTCCTTTTGTGTGTATGTATGTATGTATGTGTGTGTGTGTGTGTGTATATATATATATATATATATATATATATATACCTTGGTTTGAGAGCGTTTTGCAAGACGAGCAAAATGTTTTAATAAATTTTGCCTTGATGTACAAGCAATGTCTTGATATAAGAGTAGCGTCATGTCACAACTGAGTATAAAGAAAGGAGCCTCTAAGGCCCCTTTCACACTGAGGCGTATTTCAGGCATTTTAGCACTTAAAATAGCGCATAAAAAAACGCCTGAAATAATCCTGCCCCAGCATTCTCAATGTGAAAGCCCGGGGGCTTTCACACTGAGGTGATGCGCTGGCGGGAGGAAAACAAAATCTCCTGCAAGCCGCATCTTTGGAGCGGTGTGTATATACCGCTCCTTCCCATTGAAATCAATGGGATACCGCCCGCAAACTGCTGCTGTAGCAGCGGTTTGCGGGCGGTATTAACCCTTTTTCGGCCGGCTAGCGGGGTTAAAAACCACACCGCTAGCGGCCGAATATCGCAATGAAAATGTCGGTTTAGCGGCGCTAAAAATAGCACCGCTATACCGCCAGCGCACCTGCCTGCCCCACTGTGAAAGGGGCCTTAGTGTAGCAATATGGTTACATTTAATGAAGGTACAACATTTAGCAACTTATTGCTACACTTGGAGGCGCCTCTCTACTCTTTTATACCCTGTAAAAAAAGCTTTGATATACAAGTGCTTTGGATTACAAGTATGTTTCTGGAACGAATATATAATTATATTATATAATTTTTTGCAGCCAATGCTGCAAAATAGTTATCTTCATTTATACCAGTGTTTTTTTAAAGCAACTGTTCTTTGGTTCCTCTGGTGTTAGTCACATAATCTAGCTCATCTCCTTAATGTGACACTAAACGATATCCTTTATTCTCCAAAAATAATCTATACACATCCAGTATGTAATGGCCCTGTAATCTATTTTTCTTATTGTCGTTTTTTTTTTTTTTTTTTCTGCATCTTTGTAACGTCCTCCATGAGCTCTCCCCTCCCCCACTTCAGTTTATTTAGAATGAGCATTGCATGTTATTTGCAGTTGAGTGCACTGCTCTTTGCACACTACACATCCTATAGTCCCTGGTCCATTTCAGGAGCGGTCAAGAGAGGGTGGCTATGTTCCTAGATACTAGTTCCTAGAGAGTGAATGTAGTCTGATCCAGCAGCAAACAAAAAAAGAATTGGGTCGTTTTGAGGAGGCTGAGAGCAATAGAAGTTACTTTTCTGAGTTAAGAATATACTTGAATATAATTTTAGTCTCACTTTAAGGCCTTCTTTACATGAACATTTACTTGCATACACCAGATTCCAGTGGCAAAAATCGTGAAATTGTTGTGGTTGGAATGACAGGTGTATGGGAACAGTGGCAGTCGCTAAACCTGTGTATATATCCGCAAACTTGGCAGTCACATGCGGTTAGGGACAAATGAAATGACCTTGTATGCAGTAAGATATCCATCAGCTATTCATTCCAAATATTTTCTATACCATCCATGATATTTTTAAACAACTAAAAAAACTAAGCTCCTGTTTACACCAGTGCTACTTGTTGTGCGGTTTGACAGATCAAAGTCGCATGACAAGTCGCACCCTATTTCTGGCTATGGAACTGTTCAAATCGGTGTGACTCCAACTTGCACTGACTTTGAAAAGGTTCCTGCACTATTGGAGATTTCATGTTGCATTGACATCTGCATGCAGTCACACAAATGTCAGTAAGCCACACATGAAATCGCACTGACTGGCGGCTTTGAAATCATGCTGAAGTAGCGTGTTTTCAAAGCTGCATTCAGTGTGAACTGGGGCTAACGGATATTCCTTTTTTTTTTTTTTTTTTTTTTTTTTTTTTTTTTTTTAGGCCTAGTTTACACTTGCATCTGGGGTGCGGGGAGGGTTGGGGGTGGAAAATAATAACACAGCAGCTGGAGGGGGTTGTACACCTGGCCAAACAAGCATTTACAGTTTCTCTGCTACTACTGTAAGCAGTTATGAATTAATAAAAAAAATAAAAAAAAATAACAGAAGTCGGAATAGTTTGTCTATCCTTATCCAAAGAAAATAGGTTTTGCAACAGAACGGACAATAATATTTAAAGTGTTCCTAAAACCACAACCATGGGGGGAGAGAAAACAAACCTACCCCCCTCATTTGCACAAACTCCATGCACCCCCCCCCCCCCCCCAGCCGAACAGACATTGCTTCTTCTCCCGGCCAAACAGGAAGTGGGTCCTGAGACCCGATTGGCCAGGAGTCTTAAGACTCCCTGTTCAATTGGGTCTCAGGACCTGATTCCCTGGGAGGAGAAGCAGGAAAAACTTAGTGAATATTTATTCGCCAATAATGTCGCTCAAGTGGGTGGGCTCGGGGTGCAGTGTAGCCCCGAGCCCACCTCCTTTTTTTTTTTTTTTTTTTTTTTTTTTTTTTTTTTTTTTACCCAGTTGGAGCCTTAGGGCTCTAATCGCGTGCTTAAGAAAAACAAAAAACATTGAAATCCATGTATCCGGTGCCCTGCATGTAGATTAGGGGTTGGGTGCATAGATTGGGGGGTGCGCCCCTTATGGAGTGGCTGCCATGGTTTTTTACTTCGGAAGGAATCAACCTCACTTTTCTTTCCTTGTGAAGGTTGTAACCAAAACAGGAAGTGGGGAGAAGGCCAAGATTCTTCAGTAGTTCTTAAAAAGAAGTTATGGGGGAAATCTATTCTGGAATCGTCTTAGGTGGGATTTAACTTACTGTGAAGATTTCTTTAAGTTATTGCCATGTCTCCTGGGCACAGTGAAAAGAAAATGAGAAGGATTGTGAGAAGTAAGCATAAGGCCTTAAGCACACTTATAAAAACTCCTAGCGTAAGCTGTAGAATGAGTTTTTCAGTGTTTTTGCAGTAGCGTTTTTGGCTGTAACGTTTGTTAGCAAAACTATACTCCCATAAGCTTATAGCTCAAAAACTCTGATAAACCCTGAATAGCTGCATTTTTCAGCTTTTATCAAAGTTAGAGCGTTTTTTACAGCTGAAAAACTCCTCTTAAAACCCACTAAATCTGCTAGAAAACTGCCCTGCTAAAAAAACGCTGATAACACCCTATGTGTGCATGGACGCATAGGATAACATGCTGGGGACTACTGGCTGCAAAAAAGAACGCCTGAGGCCAAAAGCAGCAACTGTAAAAACGTCCAGTGTGCATGAGGCCTTAAAGGAAAGGATATAAGCAAGAACGGGGAGAAAAGCCCAGGAAACAGTTTTATTAATATATTATTGCATTAAATGGTATGTTGGCTCTTTTTTTTTTATTTTTTTTGCCTTTTAGGGATGTACTGATTTTTTTTTTTTTTTAATATATATATATATATATATATATATATATATATATATATTTTCTTTCGGTTGCAGGCACCATTGGTCACGTAGCCCATGGTAAATCCACAGTAGTTAAAGCCATCTCTGGTGTACACACTGTCCGGTTTAAGAATGAGCTGGAAAGAAATATCACCATCAAACTGGGTTATGCCAATGCTAAGGTAACTTAATTTAAAATATCTGTTGTGGTAAGACTGTCTTCTCAGTAAGATCAGAAGCCTGCAGTGCCATGGTCAAGTACGACCGGGGGAGCAAAAGAGCACACAAAGGGGAGTGGAGGGTGGCGGGGGACCGGAGGAGGCTACAGGGGACACTCGGGAACAATCTGTGCGGCGGTGGGGGAAGTTATAATCACCGATCTCCCTGTGTGGCTTTTAATAAAGCAGCTTAAAGTCGGGGAGAGGAGGAGAAGTAGCTGCCATGATTATAACTTCCCCTGCCGCGTTTCCAGGTATCGGACTAGGCATCAGGAGCGTGTGTGTGCGCGTGTGCGTGTGTCGGTCCTAACCCTCCCATGGCTGTCAAGGATGAAGATGACTGCCTGGACGTCAAGACTTTCAAAAACAAGGCAGCACTTTTAGTTCCCTTACAACTAGAGCTGCATGATTAATCGTTAAAAAACAAACATGATCTCAATTCAACCCCCTTCACGATGTTAACCCAGCATTTCCTCGATTCATACAGTGCAGAGCCACTCTCTACTCACAGCTGTCAAAAAAAAAAGCCAGCAAATGTTTATCAACATTGTTGGCGCTGGGAGATAGTTTGTTTATAGTTATCTTTTTTGTTCTTTAAGGCGTTGAAAAAAACGCAAAAAAATTGATTTTCCCGCGTTCGCAGTAAAAATAGCATTAACGCCTATGCGGTTTACCGCGTTGCTCATTCATTTCAATGGAGATGAGCGTTTTTACAGCGCTATTTTTAGCGCCCTAAAGATGCTCCAAAAAAGCTGTTTGCAGGATTTTTTCCAACGCACAGCCAGCAAAACGCCTCAGTGTGACATTGAGAATGATGGGGCGGGATTATTTCAGGCATTTTTTAGAGCGCTATTTCTACCGCAAAAACGCCTCGGTGTGAAAGGGGCCTTTGATCAAACTAATGAATTTCAGTCTGTAAATTAAGTCCGTTTAACCACTTGAAGACCAAACCTTTTTCTGACACTTGTTGCTTACAAGTTAAAATAGGTATTTTCTGCTATATGTATATATTTTTTTTTAGCAGATACCTTAGAGCAGGGGTCTCCAAACTTTTTTTTTTACTCTGAGGGCCATATTTTAATTTTTTTTTTCATATATTCGCGGGCCGAAAAAATAAAGTGTTTATAAATGAATTTGCTGCAGCAGAATATAATTTGACAGGCTGCCGGCAGGAGAGCTGGATGGTGCACCTGTGTCCTCCAATCAAAAATGCCGTAACCTCATGCACGGGGATAAACCTCCAGTGTGCACAAGGTAATCTGTGTTACCATGACACACATTGCCCATACATTTTGTCCCCATCAGAGTCTCCCAACACATTTTGTGTCCCCATCAGCCTCTCCACTGCACATTTGTGTCCCCCTTGGATCCCCTTCCATATTAGTGTCCCCATCAGAGACCCCCCCCCCCCCACAGCACTCACATTTCAGTCCCAGTAATATTGATGCCTGGCTTCAGTGCAGCTCTGTATCTCCTGGCTTCTGCTTAGCTGTTACACAGGCACGTGGTATGCAAACTGACAGCGGGGAGGGAACTAGGAGGTGCTGCGGGTCCTAGCCGGCGGTTCTAGCAAACGGCTGCTTAGTGAGTCGCTGGGTTGGCTGGCTTTGTCGGGTTGCGTGACCAGCACTGCATACTGCCAGGGGTGAGTATGCATCGCACGTCCTGCTCCCCAACAAAGCTTGAGAAGAAACTGACCCTGCAGGGAGTCTGAGGACTCAAGCTGCGGGCTGGAAAAAACGTCCCAGCGGGCCGGATGTGGCCCGCGGACCGTAGTTTGGAAACCCCTGCCCTAGAGAATAAAATTGCGGTTGTTGCAATACTTTGTCACGCTGTATTTGCACAGCAGTCTTTCAAATGCAATTTTTTGGAAAAAAATACACTTCAATGAATTAAAAAAAAAAAAAAACGAAACTGTAAAGTTAGCCCATTTTTTTTAAATTTTTTTTGTATAATGTAAAAGATGATGTTGCGCCTCAAAAATCAAACGAATCGTGATCCATCTTCTAAGCGAAAAAATTGATTCTCATTTTTGCCAGAATCGTGCAGCTCTACTTACTTTCCTGTGAGGTTCCCTTTAGGTGTTCCTGTATGCGCTGGTTATTAGCAATGTTTGACCTACCTGAACCTGTGTTGTATTTAAAGTGGATATCCATACTGATTGTTTAACTTTAATATAAAAATTGCAGGGCATACAATTACTACCCTTGATGGTATATGGGGTTTTCATTTAACTGCTTTCAGTGTCCTTAGGATGTTTATGCCTAAATGGCCAGATCTGATTTAATTTTACCATTTTCAAGACCATCAGCTGGATCTGATGACCTCCATTAGACTTCAGTTTCAGCATATTGGGGTTTTGATTATTGTGACAGAAGGAAAATTGCTGCTGAGTACATATCGTTGCTAAGTGAGACTTTTTGATGATGAAAGTCAGTGTTTAATTCGCTGCAAAACACTAGGGAAATAAATTTTGTCTTTGCAGATTTTCAAACTTGATGACCCAAGCTGTCCTAGGCCTGAGTGCTATCGCTCCTGTGGCAGCAGCACCCCTGACGAATTTCCAACAGACCTACCCAACACAAAGGGAAATTTTAAATTAGTCAGGTAATAGGTGGTTTTTAACTATGCATGGTTGAGCAAGCTGTGGGTGGTGTACTAAATATGGGTCAAAATATTTTTTCTTTTTTTCTTTTGAAGCGAATGGTTTGGTTTTAGTTGCAAGTTTAACATTTTTATAACTTTTGTTTGGCAGACATGTATCCTTTGTAGATTGCCCAGGCCACGACATTTTGATGGCCACTATGCTGAACGGTGCAGCTGTAATGGATGCAGCATTGTTGTTAATAGGTTAGTGTGCATTCTTTTAGTTGTCATTTTGTGCTCTGTGAATAGTAACCACTGCTCCTGTATGTGTAACTAGTAAATACTTGCTTAACTTGTGTTACTAAGAAAAACACAGTACATTTTTCTAGCTAGGCAATTCCTTAAACAGAAAATGTAGTTGCTTTTACTTTTGAGTATGTGGTTTGCAAAAGCATGGGTTTACTGGATATCGGGCAGCGCAGATGCTTGTGCTACCCTGTTGCCCTGTTCGCTGCTGGAGTCCCAAATACTGCAGTTTCAGGTATTGGAGAGCAGAAAATTAAATGTGTGTGTGTGTGGTGTGCTTATTATAATAAAAATGCTTTAGCAGTAAACTTGCAATAGACACATACATACAAATATCCTAGTGTGCCGTATAACATCAAGCATAATACAACAAAGATATTCCCTGCACTGTTGGATCAACAAAAATAAGGGCATATAGGTACAGTGAGCTACACTTAGAACGTTTAAGAGCAGATGTTCAGAAATACATACGCAGAACAGTGTAATGAAAAGGATAGCTAAAACAAGGAAAGTTCCCCTGGGGTTTTTCAAAGGCAGCAAGAGGTTATATACAGAGTAATAGTGTAAAAAATATTTTATTGATCCAAAAAGAAAAATGGATGAAGTAGAAATATACAATGAATAAAATTTACATACTCTGGTTGAGAGCACACATAACATCATACAACATCACTCAGGGCAAAAGACATCCCAGATAAAAACATGGTTTGCCAATTAAAATATACAATATTGATATCCACAGAATACCCCTATATTTTTTACACTATTACTCTGTATATAACCTCTTGCTGCCTTTGAAAAACCCCTGGGGAACCTTCCTTGTTTTTGTATGTTACTGGGTTGCGCAGCCCTCTTCGGGGACTCTCCCATTGTGTGTGTTTTTTTTTTTTTTTTTCTTTCTGAAAAGGATAGCTGAGCCAGGCCCTGGTGAAAAAGAGGAAAAATCAAAGTTTTGGGGATGTAAAGAACCCCCTTTCTCAATCTCCTACCTGGGTCATTGGATTGTCCATTGCTGACCTATTCTGAAAATTCTAGTTTACAGGCAGTATTACAAGTCTCTGGGATCAATGCTTTTTAAACAGATGAGCCAGAATAAGGATGTAGATCAGGTGTGACCATATTCTTGTTCCCGGTCATTGAAGCCACAAACAACATCTAGGCAACTAGTATTTTCAAAATGGGTTTAGCAATGGCATTCCATTAATTCCTCTTTGTGCAGGAGTCCTTTGCAATAAACTTTTCAAACCAATCCTTTTTGTGTAGCTATGTATGCATTACAGATGTTAAGTGTTCTTTTCAATTTTGAATTTCCAGCTGGCAATGAATCCTGTCCACAACCCCAGACATCTGAGCATTTGGCAGCTATTGAAATTATGAAACTAAAGCACATTCTTATTTTACAAAATAAGATCGACCTGGTAAAAGAGAGTCAAGCCAAGGAACAGTATGAGCAGATCCTTGCATTTGTACAAGGTAAGGACACTAGATCTTTTCTCCAGGGGAGGGGGGGGGGGGGCATTCAGACTTTTGCTGTGTAAAGCTAGGCTGCCTCTAATGTGATGGATGTGGATTGTGCTGTTTGTTAGATAAAACTTAGTTCACAAACTGTAAGCTTCAGTGCTTAAAGTTTGGCGCTTACAGTAGGGTTTGTAATAAAATCTTTTCTCATCGTCCATGGACCGACACAGCTCTCATACTGATTACATGTGGGTATATGTCCCTGCTTGCAGGAGAAGACCTAGGCAGAATGTTAGATGTTAAAACATACTAGAACAAGCCAGAGCCAAACAGCCCCGCCCAGGGGGGCAGTCCCTCCGGACATTACCCTCCCACCTGCAGCTAGCAGCCTCAGTTTTTTTTCCTGCCTAGCAGAAGGAGAAGACATGGCTCTCTCAGGAGCCAGTCTCCTGGAAGATTTTTGCTTTTAAATTTTATTCCTTTGGGAATTTTTATTTTTGAGACCTTCAATCAACTGTCGGCTGGGCAACAGGTTGGGTACACTAGTATCCTCGTAGTCTTCCCTGTCCGACCATCGAGCGTGCTGATCCTCGCCTTGTGTGCGTTAGACTCAGTTCACGACATACCCCATGGCTCCAGGGGTGGCCGGGTTGCTTTCATGCTCCCGCAGTCCTCTCAAGATTGAACAGTACCTACTGTATCTTTCGCGGTTGACCGGGCCGACAGCTACGCAGTACGACTCTGTGATAGGTCTGTCTGAAACAAGCCAGTGGGTCCCTCTAGGGACGGGTAAGTAGTCTCTCTCCTGCTGCAAGGTGAGTACATACTGGCTGTTTTTCTGTGTGTGGGGGGGTTCTCCCTGTCTCCCCTCTGTTATGCTGCTCTCTGCACCCTGCTCTGGTGCTGAGTGGGGATACTTGCGGGGGTCGCTCTGCCTGGGGGGGGACGCTCCATGGCTGTTAGTGAACTTGGGAAGTGTTCTGGGGGAGTGTGTGAGGATTATTGCGTGCGCCATTGGCGCGGTGTTAAATTTAAAAAGTGCGCCATCTGTGGCCATTTTGCCGCGGCTCAAAGCGCAGTTATACAGGCGCCTGGCGGCCATTTTCTTGTAGCCGCGGCGCTTTCAGTTTCGTTTTTGTCCTCTAGCGGCGCTGCTGAACGGTGCGAAATACCTCATCTCCTCACAGATTCTTCATTCTCCTCAGGCTTCACTCGCGCTACAGCGCGGCTCATACAGCGGAACCGAGCGGTCCCTAAGGGTGGTGAGTCCTCCGGGTATCCCCTCCTCAGCCTCAGCGCAGCCAGTGGGTGGACTGTATTATTCACTGTAATAGTGAATAAGGTCTCAGAGGGTGGCAGTATGGAGTCTGGTTCACCTGCTTCTCCACACTTGTCAGAGGCAACTGGCAGTGCTCCTGCACCTGCGGTCCCTATGGACCAGTTGTCGGCAGTCCTGGAATCATCCCTTGTCAGGATGGAAGCGGCGTGCGAACGCACAGGGGCTGTAAAGCGCCCCCTCCCCACACAATCTCCACATGGGGAGTGCTCTGACTCAGATATGGGCCTAGCTACTGCTACTGGGGACCCTAGTTCTGAGGATTTTGATGTTTGGACAGGAAATTCCTTGTGAGGAAGACCCCTGTCTTGAACCACCAACTGACAGGGTGCTTGTGAGTGAACTCATTGATGCTGAATGTTGAGGCTGAGGAACCTCAGGTGGAAGCTATGTCCTTTTTGGTTCCTTTAAAGCCGTGTCTTCAAAAAAGGTTTTTCCATATGTGCCTTTTTTTTAATACATTCATTGACCAAGTCTGAGATAAGCCGCAGAAGACTTTGATGGTCCCGCAGCGCATAGCCTTAAGGTACCCCTTTGAAGAGGACCTGGTTAAGAAGTGGTCGAACCCCCCCCCCCCCGGTCGCCCGTTTTGAATAAGGCTACCACGCTCCCAATGGAAGGGACTCCTGCGTTTAAGGATCCCGCTGACAGGAGGTCAGAAGTGGCGTGTAGAACTATGTTCACCTTATTGGGGGCCGCCTTATGCCCTATAGTGGTGGCGACACTTGTGTCTCAGACACTCACGGGCTGGTCAAGGATATTGCAGGAGCATAATCTCCCTCCTGAAACCATTGCCTTGACTCACCAACTTGCGCAGGGTTTAGTCTTCGTGTGCGATGCCACTGTGGATGCGACCCCTTTAATAACGGGGGGCCTCCATTTCTGCTGTGGTGATGCGTCGCCTTATCTGGCTGAAATGCTGGTAGGCCAATCTAGCTTTCAAAAAACTCCTGGCTGACTTGCCCTTTAAGGGCGGTAGACTGTTTGGGGCCGCTCTGGATGACATTATTAAAAACGTCACAGGAGGTAAGAGCACCTTCCTTCCCCAGTCTATTAAGGGTAAGGAGCCCCACCGCAGGCCGGGCCCTTCCTTTCCGGCAAAGAAGTTTTTTATTTCGTCCGTCAGTCAGAATCCTCGGGTAAGCCCACCCAGACTGAAAAGAATACGGCTGGGGGACAAAGACGTCCATGGGTGCGTAAGCCTACCAAGCAAGCTCCCAAGTCCACCACCGCATGAAGTCTTGCCCCTGCCCGACTCTGGGATGGGGGGACGTCTTCGCAGGTTCTCGGTGCGGTGGATCTCCCGGATCTCCGACCGGTGGGTGTGCGAGGTGGTCACCTCGGGATACAGGATAGAGTTCCGCTCGTGGCCCCCAGACAGGTTTTTTCCCTCGAACCTCCCTCCTTCCGGCCCATCGGGCGGCCCTCTTGGGGGCCGTACAGGATTTGCTTGGGTGCGGAGTAATTGTGCCGGTTCCATCACAAGAGAGGTTTCAGGGGTTTTACTCAAACCTGTTTGTTGTCCCGAAAAAGGACGGGGTTCGGCCAATCCTGGAACTCAAGGCCCTGAATGCCTATGTGAAGGTATTAAAATTCCAGGTGGAATCCATTCGCATGGTGATCGCGACACTCCACCAAGGGGATTTTTTGGCGTCCTTGGATATCAAGGACGCTTACTTGCACATCCCAATCTGCGCAAGCCACCAGAGGTTTCTGCGCTTTGCCATAGGCGAAGTCCACTATCAGTTCGTGGCTATTCCCTTCGGCCTAGCATCGGCACTACGTGTTTTCACCAAAGTGCTTGCCCCGGTTCTGGCTTTGCTGAGACAACGAGGAATTGTTATCGTGGGCTATCTAGACAATCTCCTTCTCAGAGCAGAAAATGGCTCAGAATTGGAGGAAAATGTGACAATAGTCAGTCAGACCCTCCGGGACTTCGGATGGGTTCTGAACATGCAGAAGTCGGCTCTAGTCCCGACTCAGCGCTTGGAGTATCTGGGTCTGATCCTGGACACTTCGGCAGCAAAGGTGTTTCTACCCTCAGAGAAGTTACTGACACTTCAGTCGGCAGTACAGGTTCTGACGTCCCGAAAATGGTCGTCAATTCGCTTCTGCAGGAGAGTCCAGGGACTAATGGTGGCCTCCTTGGAGGCGGTTCCGTATGCTCCATCACACACTCGGGCATTGCAGAAGGGAATTCTGTCGGTTTGGGACAAGTCCCCATTGTCTTTGGATCTTCAGATCCAGATGAGTCACTCTGTCAAGGCGTCCCTGACGTGGTGGCTGAGATCCCCGGCTCTTCGGGCCGGGAAGTCGTTCCTCCCTATCCACTGGACGGTGATCACAACGGACGCCAGCCTGACGGGCTGGGGAGGAGTGTGGGGAGTCCTGTCAGCTCAAGGGCTCTGGACTCCAGGCGAATCTCATCTCCCAATCAACGTCCTGGAATTGCAGGCGATCAGATCTGTGTGTCTCCGCATGGTCGAAGAGGCTACAGGGCCGCTCGGTCAGAATCCAATCGGACAACGCCATGGCCGTGGCATATGTCAACCATCAGGGGGGCACTCAGAGCTTGGCTGCGGCGTCCGAGGTCGCTCACAGCCTAAGGTGGGCGGAAAGAAGCGTGCTGGCGCTGTCGGCCGTCTACATTCCGGGTGTAGAAAACTGGCAGGCGGACTATCTGAGCCGCCAGTCCCTGGACCAGGGGGAGTGGTCCTTGCATCCGGAGGTGTTTCAACTCCTTTGTCGGCAGTGGGGCACTCCGGATGTGGACCTGATGGCGTCTCGACTCAATCGCAAGGTGTCGGTTTGTGGCCCGGTCCAGGGAGCCCTGGGCGGATGCCTCGGACGTGTTGGTGGCCCCGTGGGGTCAGTATCGCTTGATGTATGTCTACCCTCCACTGCAGTTGCTTCCTCGTCTGCTGCGCAGGCTAGCGGCCGAGGGCATTCCGGTAATCCTCATTGCTCCGGACTGGCCTCGGCGTCATTGGTACTCCGACCTGGTACGTCTCATCACGGACGTCCCTTGGCGCCTGCCCTTGAGGGAGGACCTTCTATCTCAAGGTCCTATCTTTCATCCTGCTTTACAGTCTCTGGCTTTAACGGCATGGCTATTGAGAGTCAGGTGCTGAAAGACAGAGAGGCCTGTCAGATTCGGTAATTTCAACCATGCTTAGGGCACGGATGTCTTTTTCTAGGAAGATCTATCACCGTACCTGGAGAGCTTACATCGCTATGTGCGAAGAACTAGACTGGCGTCCACGGACGTACTCTGTCCCCAGAATCCTGAGGTTCTTACAGCGTGGTGTTGCTCAAAGGCTGGCTTTGAGCACTGTTAAGGGTCAGATTTCAGCCTTGGCCGTTTTCTTTCAAAGACCCCTAGCTGGTTATTCCTTGGTTGGCACTTTTGTGCAGGGGGTACGCCATGTGGTTCCACCTGCCAAGCCCCCGCTCCCTCCTTGGGATCTGAACTTGGTGCTTTCGGTTCTTCAGGAATCTCCTTTTGAGAATATAAGAGATATTCCTCTTTCAACTTTGTCCCAGAATGTGGCTTTTTTTTTTAGTGGCCATCACTTCTGTTTAGACGGGTGTCTGAGTTGGCGGCTCTGTCATGCAAGTCACCTTACCTGGTCCTCCATAAGGATAAGGCGGTATTGCGACCGCGACTGTCTTTCCTTCCTAAGGTGGTTTCGGCTTTTCACCTTAATGAGGACGTTGTCCTTCCGTCCTTGTGCCCTCATCCATCACATCCTAGAGAGGTTGCGCTTCACAATTTGGATGTGGTGCGTGCCTTACGGGTATACCTGGAGGCTACTGCTTCTATTCAGAAGTCTGACTCGCTGTTTGGCCCTGTTTCGGACCAGAGACAGATGCAAAGCGGTGTCGTCTGCCACCATTTCTAGGTGGATCAGACAGACTGTTTATACAGGCCTATGCCATTAGGGGACGGGCGCCTCCCTTCCTGGTCACGGCGCATTCCACCAGGGCAATCGGTGCTTCCTGGACTTTCCGACATCAAGCGTCGGTTGCACAAGTGTGCAAGGCGGCGACCTGGTCGTCCGTTTATACCTTTTCAAAATTCTACAAGGTTGATGTGGCTGCATCTTCGGATGCTTCTTTCGGCCGCAAAGTGTTGCAGGCCGCTGTTTAATGTTGCAACGCCTCCGTTGAGGAGCTCTGCTGGTTTGGGGTGAAGTTTTGGTTGTTCCTTACTTTTTTGCTCCCACCCTTTTCTTATACTGCTTTGGGACGTCCCACACGTAATCAGTATGAGAGCTGTGTCGGTCCATGGACGATAAGGGAAAATAGGATTTTTGTACTCACCGTAAAATCCGTTTCTCTGACGTCCATGGACCGACACAGCACCCACCCTTCCTTTTAAGGTTTGTACTGCTTTGTTGAGGCTGCAGGTGGGAGGGTAATGTCCGGAGGGACTGCCCCCCTGGGCGGGGCTGTTCGGCTCTGGCTTGTTCTAGAATGTTTTAACATCTAACATTCTGCCTAGGTCTTCTCCTGCAAGCAGGGACATATACCCACGCGTAATCAGTATGAGAGCTGTGTCGGTCCATGGACGTCAGAGAAATGGATTTTGCGGTGAGTACAAAAATCCTATTTTTACCAATGCAGCGCATTTACACATGGGGCTCTCATCATTAGAGGGTATTTTTGCAAACATTCAAATAAGTTCAGCTTCAAGAAGGTAACTGATTTGACTGTGAACAAATCTTAATCTTTTTTTGAGAAATGTAATCCTCAATCAGTTAAATTGGTTCTAAAGGTACAAGGTTTTCTACCTTAATGCATTCCATGGGCACACAGAGCGGGCTTGGGAGTGAGCATGCACAAGTTCCCTCCCCATAGCAAGCGGCTTACTATTGGGACACTCAAATGGTGAGGAGGAGCCAGGATCGCTTGGGGGGGGGAACCCCAGAAGAGGTGGATATGGGCTGCTCTGTGCAACCATTGCACAGAGCAGGTAAGTATAAAGCCCCGTACACACGGTCGGACTTTTGGCCAACAAACTTCATTTTCCAAAACTTCCTCATCAAACTTCATCTTCCAAAACACCTCATCAATTAAGTCTTTAATTGGAGGCCTCCACGTTGCTTCCATCAGTTGTTTGTAGAGAACCTCCAGCCCCAGCTGCAACACATAAGCGACAGTTTTTTGTGTTTCCTCCAGCCGGAGGAACACCTCTGGTGAGAGCCACGATCTCTCAGGGCTTTCCTGGGAGACAAGGTTCTCAATCAGTCTTTTTTTCTTTTCTAGGAGAGTGATCCTCCCACTTACCTCCTAGCATGGACGGTCCCGTGGGCTCCCTCTTCCGTGCTCGGGGAGAGCCTGTACAACCCGGGAGGGCTGCCTCCTTTTTTCTTCAGAGCGGTGGTTGCTGTACTCTCACCGACCGTTGGCGAAAGCGGCGTGGAGCTTTGCGGCGGCCGCCATTGTTCTGGTGGCCGAGGAGAGCCTCGGCCACGTCCTGTATGGGAAGAGGCAGCACTTCCGGGTCGGCGCGCGCGTCATATCCGGCCGCAAGCGCAGAGGGAGAGGGCAGGGTCACCTGGTGCCTTGAAGTTCCGGTTCCAGGTCAGCGCGGCGGCGTTTTCGAATCTGGAACCGGCGTTCTTCACCACGCATCCGCAGACAGCTATGGATAGCGATGCAGCGGATAAGGGGGCAAGCCAAGGCACCAGCAAGGCTAAGGTAAGGGACTGTGTCCTATTTTACACTGGGCCGTTTTCTCCTGTAGAGGGGGGGGGGTATTCACCCTTCTCCCCCACCCCCCATCTCCCTGGTGGTGCAGTGGCTGGTGATTTAGCATGTCTGCATAATATTTAGGGGTCTTTTTTGTAAAAGGTGGTGGTGGTGGTGCATGGCTTGCGGGGCACAAGGAAGTGAGTGTTTTTTCCTATGTGCACCTGGGTGTATTGATTTGTACTGTGTAACAGTTTTTCTTAGCGTGGTCCCTGTTTTTTTTTCTTTTCTGTTTGTGCAGGCCAAAAGTTCTGCTCAACCAGTGAAGAGAAGGTGCCCTGTCTGCAAGGAAAAGTTAAGCGAGGCTTGGACCAAGTCACTTTGTGCAGATTGCACGGCAAATGTAGTCAGGGAAGAGTCTCCATCCTTTTGTGGCGATCTAGTATCTACAATTAAGGATGAACTCCGTGCCACCTTTCAAGCTTTTAGGTCAAACCTAAGAGAAGAACCAGGCCCTTCAAGGGAACCTAGGGCTCCTCAGCCTTCTTCAGAACCCCAAGACGGCTCTCAAATATTATTGGGAGGTCCGATAGACGCTTCCCAAGAATCTGCTTCCCTTGCTCCGGATGGAACAGACTCTGAGGAGGAAGAAAATGAAGCAGAGAGCGCTTCTAAGTACAAGATGTCGCTTGAAGAAGTCGCAGGACTTTTAAAAGTAATCCATGCGACTTTGGGGATTGAAGAGGAAAAGAAGGAACTCTCCCTACATGACCGCATGTATGCAGGTTTGGGTGATCCAAAAAGCCGTGTTTTTCCAGTCCATTCAATAATCTCGGACATGATTAAAAAAGAGTGGTTGGAACCTGAGAAAAAGCCATTTTTTTTTTTTCCCGGTCTCATAAGAGAAGATTTCCATTTGAGGATAACCCGGATTCCATCTGGAACAAGGTTCCAAAACTGGACTCTGCTTTTTCACAGGTCTCAAAATCAACTGACCTTGCCTTTGAGGACATGGGCATGTTAAAGGAGCCCATGGACAAAAGAATGGATTTGCTTCTTAAAAGGGCTTGGCAGTCTGTGATGAACAATCTAAAACCAGCAATGGCAACAACCTGTGTCGCTAGGAATTTAGAACACTGGATTAACCAGATGAAGGCCCATGTTACGGCAGATTCTCCAAAACAGGAGATTCTGGACTCATTTACAACGCTTTCTGCAGCAGTATCATATATTGCGGATGCTTCAGCAGAATCCATTCGTATGTCAGCCAGGTCAGCGGCTTTGACCAATTCTGCTAGGAGAGCCTTGTGGCTTAAAACTTGGCCAGGAGATGCTGCATCTAAAAATAGACTGTGTAGCATTCCCTTTGCAGTGGATTTGGTTCTGAGCTGGAGTCCATTCTTGACCGTACAGCTGACAAAAAGAAGGCGTTTCCGGTCAAAAAACAACAGGTACAGACCCGTAAGCGGTTTTTTTCGTCCCCAAAAAGGACAACAGGAAGGAAAAACGCAAACCAAAAGGAAGCAGTGGTCTTCCCAGAAACCAAAAGGTAGGAGTGGAGTGCTCTTCCATCCTCCTGCGACCCCCGGAAAGCCACAGTGACAATCCACCCCAAGTAGGGGGAAGACTCCAGGAGTTCATTCCCCAGTGGAGAGACATCACTACAAATCAGTATATTGTAAACATGCTCTCCCAAGGATATGTGGTGGAATTCACGGAAGAACGCCCAAAGAGATTCCTAGTGACAAACGTCCCGAGGGATCCGGTCAAGGCACTCGCCATGAAGTCCCTAATTCAGGAACTGATATCCCAGAGAGTCATTGTTCCGGTTCCAACAAGGGAGTTCTTCCAGGGGTTCTATTCTCACGTTTTTCCTTGTACAGAAACCTTCAGGAAAGTACCGCCTCATCCTAAATCTAAAAATGCTGAATTTGTCAGAATACAAAAGATTTCGGATGGATTCCATTTTCTCAGTAAGAAGCCTCCTGAGTCAAGGATGCTTCATGGCGTCAATAGATTTGCAGGACGCATACCTCCACATTCCTATTGCTGCCAGATCTCAGAGATATCTGAGGTTAGCACTGAGAGAAGGGAAGAAGGTGGTACACCTGCAATTCAGAGCTCTTCCATTCGGCCTGTCATCTTCTCCAAGGGTGTTCACGAAGGTAATGGCCGAAGCTCTAGCACCCTTGCGTCTAGAGGGAATTTCAGTGATTCCTTATCTAGACGACCTGCTACTGTTTGCCCAAACCAGAGATGGACTTCAGAGAAACTTGGACAGAGCACGTGCTCACCTAGAATCCATCGGATGGATACTAAACCTCCAAAAGTCCAATCTGATTCCCTCTCAGGAGGTGTTATTCCTGGGTTTCCGTATCAACTCTGTGGAGCAAAAGATTTTTCTCCCAGAAGAAAAACGGGAAAAGCTGTTAAAGGTTGTGTCACTCTTACAAACCAGTCAGTTTCTGTCCATCAGGAGGGTCATGTCAGCATTAGGAACCCTGACCTCTTCCATACCGGCAGTACAATGGGCAAAGCTCCATTTCAGGCCACTGCAAAAGTTTCTGTTAAAAATCTGGGATCGCCAGCAGAATTCACTAGATTCACTGGTGAAGATCCCCACCAAAGTAAAGAGGAGTCTCTGGTGGTGGAAGAACCAGGCAAGACTCTCAGCAGGCCTGTTAGGGTCCTTTCCAACCCAGGTAAGGCTAACAACCGATGCCAGCTCCTGGGGTTGGGGGGCTCACATGAGCGGTCGTTGGGCTCAGGGATCTTGGCCCACAAGGGAAGCACTGAGATCTTCAAACTGGAGGGAACTAAAGGCGATAGAAATGGCCTTATTGTTCTTTGCAGAAGAAGTCCAAGGGCGACATACACAAATTCTGTCGGACAACGCCACGGCGGTGGCTTACATAAACCGACAAGGGGGCACCAGAAGCAGAATACTTCAAGGCCTAGCAGAGAGCATTCTAAATTGGGCAGAGCTCCATACTCAATCCTTGTCCGCGGTCCATCTAAAAGGGACCCTAAACAGGATAGCGGATTTCCTCAGCAGGAACCAGGTGTACGAAGCGGAGTGGCAATTGAATCCAGATGTCTTCAATCTAATAGTGAAGAAATGGGGACAGCCAAGAGTGGATCTCTTTGCGACTCAGGAAAATACACAAATATCTCTCTTTTTTTCCCTGAACAGGAACGAGTCATCTCTGGGGGTAGATGCTCTGGCGCACAGTTGGAATTTTCACCTCAGCTACGCCTTCCCTCCTTTTCAGCTGATTCCGCAGGTCATAACAAAAATCCGGAAGGAGGACGCGACAGTAATCCTCATCACTCCCTTCTGGCCCAAGAGGCCTTGCTTTTCAGCTCTTCTACAGATGCAGATCAAACCATACTGGCATCTTCCCTTGAGACAAGACCTTCTGTTACAAGGTCCGCTGTTTCACCAAGAAGTAGAAAAGCTAAAACTCACAGCCTGGCTTCTGAGGAGCAGCTCTTAAGGAGAAAAGGATTCTCGGATAGGTTGGTGGCTACCCTCCTATCTAGCAGAAAGAATGTTACCAGAGCAATATATCACAAAGTCTGGAAAGTCTTTAACTCTTGGTGCACTGCATCCGGCAGACCATTAAAGCAGATTTCTTCTATCTTGGAATTTCTGCAAGAAGGAGCAGATAAGGGCCTAGCGATCAGTACCCTAAAAGTTCAGGTTGCCGCACTGGGGGTATATTTTGAGAAATCTATTTCATCAGAACCCCTAGTAAACAGATTTTTTAAAGCCCTCACTCGGGCTAGACCGATAGTGATCAAAAACTGTCCGTCATGGGACTTATCAGTCGTTCTACAGGCCCTGACCAGGGAACCTTTCGAACCTCTCAATTTAATCTCCCTGAAGCTAATTACTTTAAAAACAATTTTTTCTAGTAGCTATTACAACAGCTCGAAGGATCAGTGAGCTGCAAGCTTTATCTATCAGGGAGCCATTTTTTTCTATTTTTTCAGACAGAATTGTGCTGAAGACGGATCCTAACTTTTTACCAAAGGTTGCCTCAGTTCAAAATAGAACCCAGGAGATAATACTTCCTACGTTTTGTTCTAATCCGTTGGGTAAGAAGGAAGAAGAATTCCATACCCTGGATGTTAAAAGAGCAGTCTTAAGTTACCTGGAAGCTACTAAAGACTTTAGGCGTTCAGACGCACTATTCATTTTATTTTCCGGAAATAAAAAAGGAAGACAAGCTTCTAGAGGAACCATTGCCAGATGGTTGAGAATGGCTATCTCAGACGCCTATTCCCTTACAGGCCAGGAGAGTCCAGTAAGTATCAGGGCTCATTCTACTAGAGCTTCGGCGGTGAGTTGGGCAGAAAAAGCTGGTGCCACCCCCGAACAAATCTGTAAGGCAGCTACATGGACAAGTCTGACGACCTTTGCCCGTCATTATAGATTAGATCTCATGACGGCTGGGGACCAGGCTTTCGGAAGGAAAGTCTTACAGGCTGTTGTCCCACCCTAAATGGGGTAAGTCTCGATTATCCTCTCGGGTGCTGTCCTGAAAGACGTTTTGGAAAAATGCAAGTTAGACTTACCGGTAACTTGTTTTCCAATAGGCTTTCAGGACAGCAGGATCCCGCCCTTTTTTTATGCTGTTGCTGTAATGCTATGTAATAACTGTCGCTTATGTGTTGCAGCTGGGGCTGGAGGTTCTCTACAAACAACTGATGGAAGCAACGTGGAGGCCTCCAATTAAAGACTTAATTGATGAGGTGTTTCCTGTAGGAGGAGGAGCCATGATCTCTCGGGTGCTGTCCTGAAAGCCTATTGGAAAACAAGTTACCGATAAGTCTAACTTGCATTTTTGAGCAAGTTGGACCAACAATCCAACCGTGTGTACGCTCCATCGGACAAACTTTTTTTGCCTTTTTTCTTGTTTTCATCAGACAAAAGTTGGGTCTGCAAACAGACAAACTTTTGCCCAACAAAAGTCCGATGGAGCAAAGTCCGACGTGTGTACAGAAAACCATAGGACTTTTGTCCGATGGACAAAACAACTAATGTTAAAATCAACCAACAATAGCAGAAGTTGACCAAAGGGTGGCAGTAAAGAGCTGAAAAACGTGATGTTGCAAAAAGTTTGCAGAAAAGTCTGAGCGTGTGTATGCTATGGGTGTTCCCGACCAACTCCGTTCGGACAAAAAAACACGGAAAAGTCAGATGGAAGTCCGACCGTGTGTATGGGGCTTTACATGTTTGTTATTTTTCCTTCCTAGTAAGCACACACAACAGTTGAGGTCCTGATCTGTATATCAGAGCTGCAGCTTTTTAACCACTTACAGGCCAGAAGAGTTTCCTGCTTAATGACCAGGCCATTTTTTGCGATACGGCACTACATCGCTTTAACTGACAATTGCGCGGTTGTGCGACGCTGTACCCAAACAAAATTTTCATCCTTTCTTTTCCCAGAAATAGAGATTTCTTTTGGTGATATTTGATCACCTCTGCGGTCTTTATTTCTTTGAGCTATAAACATAAATAAAAAAAAAAACAATTTTGAAAAAAAATTCTTCATCCGTTTAAGCCAATATATATTCTTCTACATGTTTTTGGTAAATTGCCAGTAAGCGTATATTGAATGGTTTACGCAAAAGTTATAGCATCTACAAACTATGGAAAAGATTTATGGCATTTTTATTATGTTCTTTTATTTTTTTTTTACATTTACTAGTAATGGCGGTGATCTGCAGACACTTTTGACACATTTTTGGGACCATTGACATTTTATACAGCGATCACAGGGAAGGGGTTAACACTAGGGGGAGAGCAAGGGGTTAAATGTGTTCCCTAATGAGTGTTTTCTTCTTTCTATACATTAAGATAAAAAGCCTTTTGTGTGTAGCAGCCTCCCCAGCACCCCCTAATACTTATCTGAGCCCCCTCTCTGCCCAGTGATGTCACTCGATCGTCTGGGACACTTCCTCCTGATTGGCTGAGACACAGCAGCGGCGCCATTGTCTCCCGCGGCTGTCAATCAAAATCAGTTAGCCAATCAGGGGAGAGGGGGTGGGGGCGAACGACAGGTCGCTGTCTGAATGGACACGGGGAGCTGTGACTCGGCTCGGGTTCCCCCATAGCAAGCTGAATGCTGTGGGGGCACTCGCCAGGAGCAATGAAGAGGGACCCCAGAAGAGGAGGATCCAGGCTGCTAGGTGCAAAAATAACTGCATAACAGTTATATATATATATATATATATATATATATATATATAACGGTTATGTTATGCAGTGTGTATATGTGTGTATATATATATATATATATATATATATATATATAATTAGGGCTGGGAAAAAAATCGATTTTAATCTTAAATCGAGTTTTGAGTTCAAATCGATTTTTTTTTTTTTTTTTTTAAATTTTTTTTTTTTAAAATTATTTTTTTTTTTTTTTTTTCCTTCAAAGTTTCCGTAGCAGGGCTGCAGGGGGCGTATCCGGAATGGCACTGGGTGGCGTTACCCCAATTACATCTACTCGCCGCAGCCGCCGCGAGTAGATGTAATGTAACACTAACTAACCGCAAGCCGCCGTCTGCCTACCTGATCAGCGTGTCATGCAGACAGACGGTGGTCATTGCAGTGTTCAAAAGCCGCGCCTCCCGAGTCCTCGTCGTCTGTGATAGGCGGAACACTCAATTTCACAGCAGGCAGTGTTCAGCCTATCATGGACATCCTCTCATCCTCGTCTGTGTTATGAGGATGAGCGGATGTCTGTGATAGGCGGAACACTGAATGCTGGGAAATTGAGTCTTCCGCCTATCGCAGATTTTTTTTGGGGGGAAAATCACCCAGCCCTAATAAAAAAAAAAATATATATATATATATATATATATATATATACGGAATTTTTACACAGAAGTTCTTTATGAAGAAACCCTATTGCAGTGACGGTGAACTTTGGCACCCCAGATGTTTTGGAGCTACATTTCCCATGATGCTCAACTACACTGCAGACTGCATGAGCATCATGGGAAATGTAGTTCCAAAACATCTGGGGTGCCAAGGTTCGCCGTCACTGCTCTAGTGGAAAATGTTTTTTCTTTAATGGCTAAGTTAACCTGTTGGAACATGTTACATGATTCACCCATATTTTCAAATGAGGTCCAAGTGACATTCCTCCTCTCCGCCAGCAGGTGTGCGCTGCAGACGAGCACCCTCATTTACAACAGCTGGGGGGTATTTGTGGACTAGCAACGCGGATCACAACAGTGAACAGTTTTCTCCCTGCCCTATTTGACTATCAATTTGTTTATACTGTTGCACCAAGGTATTGATTGCATTGTGGTGAACTCTGTACTCCGCTGACTATTATTGTATGCTGCTTTTTACAGGTACAGTTGCAGAGGGGGCTCCTATCATTCCAATATCGGCTCAGCTGAAATACAACATTGAAGTAGTCTGTGAATATATTGTAAAGAAAATCCCAGTGCCTCTACGAGACTTCACCTCTGAGCCCAGACTAATTGGTAAGGTTTGCTGTGTTTGTATGTTTAGATCAGGGGTCTCCAAACTTTCTAAACAAAGGGCCAGTTTTCTATCCTTCAGACTGTAGAGGGTCTGGACTGTGGCCACTGGGAGTAGAAAATGTCCTGGCATCAATAACAATTGAAATGAATTAACGCCCAAGCACCAGAACACTGCTCCTAGTGGACACGCTGGCCGTGTGTGTGAGGCAGAAAAAAAAGCGTACTTTATGCTGAGAACACACCTTCATTACATTAGGGAGCAGCCACACTTTCTTTAGACTAAACAAAAAACATATATTTGGGAACATCATGATCTATTTTGCCCTCGCTGATTTAGGTCAGCACAGTGACTAAAAGCACATAAAACATTTCAAGATCTGAAAAAAAAGCATAATATATTGACATCTTTGAAAAGTGAACTTAGAAAATAGCATTTTTGCTTTATTTGTGTGCTATACTTAGGTGGTGGTTGTTAAAATTTCTGTTTTAATCTCTTTGGGGGGGACGGACCCACCATATCCCCATCTTTTATAGTATATAATATATATATAAACATTTTTATAATGCTTCAGGACTTTAAAGGTGAGCCATACATCTAAATCTTTGCATATAGACCAACATATATTTACAACAAATATCACTTTTTTTTTTATATAGACAATATATACAGTCCTTAACATAACACCCTCATTACCTACACCCTCCAGCGTATTCTGTTTATTTATCTCTCCAAAAAGACTTAATATCTGAAATCCTGCAAGCTTTCATATGGTTTGACCTGGGCAAATTCCAACTTGTTTCATGGGCTACTGTGCCTAATTCATCAAGTATTATGAAGGATAATATATTTTTTTGGACTGAGCCACCGACCTAAGAGCTGGAAAGGCTTTGCCTAACCAAACCACTCCCTGGGAGGGGAGTAGGCTGGATAAGAGCATGTATATGGCTAACTGTGCCAATTCGTCCAGAGCAACCAAGGTACCCAATTATATAGAGAAAGGGTGACAATATAGGACCCATCAGTTGTCCTCCACTAGATAGGTTCTCCTGTTTTATAGGAAACTGCAATTATGTATATACCCTCTATATGGATAGAAGCATCCTATGTGGGCCTTTGTCACTCCTGGACCCAATATGAGGTTAAAAAAAAAAAACTCTACTTTTCCAGGGGGTGGTTTGCCGAGGCAGAGGCTCTCCAGCAGCCAGTCAGTGACTCGGTTCAAGCAAAATATATCATCCTTCATAGTCCTTGATAAGGTAGGCAGTCAGCCAGCCATGAAACTTGTTGAAATCTGTCTGGGCCCCACCATATGATCAGCATGCAAGATTTCAGTGATTATAACATTTTTATTAGAGATATATAGAATATGCTGAAGGGTATGCGTAACAAGGACTTGTCTATGTAACTGTATTTAAAGGACTTGTCTATGTAACTGATATTTGTTGTAAATATGTTGGTCTATATTGGCCTTATGAGGCTTTATAGAATTATCAGACGTGGTCACTTTTTAATCTGAGAAAAAAAAGTTTTAGAATGCAAAGATTTATGTGTATGGTTTTATATATTGGATCCACCACATTTTAAAGTCCCAATGCCTACAAAAAGTGTATGTACTCAGGTGTTATTGGCAATGTTCAATCTGCTCTATAAGCTGTCAATATATCCATATGGTCTACTTTCAGAATTTTTTTTTTTTTTTTTTTTGGTTTGCGTACAGAGTAAAGTAAACCCATATTTATCATATGTGAAATGGTTTAAATGATTAGAATTTTATTTTTATTTTTGCGCATAATGTATTTTTTAAGTGATTATAAACAATGTATTTTGCTTGTGCTTTAGAATAATTTGGTTGCAAGTTTTGACTAAAATTTTGCTGCTGTCCAGTTATCAGATCTTTTGATGTCAACAAGCCCGGATGTGAAGTTGATGATTTAAAAGGAGGAGTAGCAGGAGGCAGTATTCTGAAAGGGGTATTAAAGGTAAGCAGCAGTGCAGAATGATCTGGGTTCGTGTCAGGATTATTCTCAAATAAAAGTGCATGGATTTGATGCAAAATCATCATGACTTAATTTCAAATACAAATAAAATAACATGCTCACATTTGATAACTAAGTGAACCAGCTTGTACACAGCCTTGCTGTAGAGCAGTTGTAGCAAGAGCTGGGGGCAGCGTCTTTGTTAGACGGAAGCTCAATCCTCCTGAGTATCTTGGGCAGACCGGGAAGATGTCGGGGTCCTCCTGTGTTTCCCTGTTTAGCACTATCCACGCCAGAACTCTGAACAAGCAGCAACCTAAGCCTGGGAACCAGTGTACACCTGCCTATTCCTTAAGAGTTGTGGTTACCAAGGAAACATGTTTCAGGGGTTGGGCCCCACTTTATCAAGCCTAATAACCTCAGTAGTACAATGTATTTTATAGTAAAGTTGAACAGAATTGGGGAATGAAACCCAGGGCAGCAGGAGGGGCCGCTGCCCTGGGCGGAGTGTGTGAGGGGGCGCCAAAACACTAGAGCATCATAGAGAAACGCTCTCCCAGGCACAGGTTCCCGACAGGCTGGCCAGTTGGATCGGGACAGTGAGAGCTCTAGTACAGGTGGGCAGAGCAGGCAGACAACACAAGACTGCTCAGTTTGGCATGTCCGCCCTGGGCGCTATATGACCTTGTACCAGTACTGAGAAGAGCACTTCACATTAGATGGAGACTTTTTGTAGAAAAGTTGCTCTTTTATATACATGGCTAAAGTTTTGCTTTGTTTTTTTTTAAATTTAATTTCGAATGGAGGATATATTGTTGTTTTATCACCTACAGCAGTGATGGCGAACCTTGGCACC
Organism: Rana muscosa; assembly: GCA_029206835.1. Lineage (NCBI taxonomy): Eukaryota > Metazoa > Chordata > Amphibia > Anura > Ranidae > Rana > Rana muscosa. The sequence continues at coordinate 213,327,690 of CM055117.1, read as the reverse complement.
CCAGATGTTTTGGAACTACATTTCCCATGGTGCTCAACTACACTGCAGAATGCATAAGCATCATGAGAAATGTAGTTCCAAAACATCTGGAGTGCCAAGGTTCGCCATCACTGACCTACAGATAGAATGTGACGACAACACTGTGTATAATAAGTATGTCTTTCCATTAACCTGGTCTAGGGTTATTAATGAGCGGTAGCAGTCCTAAAACGCCTAGAGGTCAAACTTGCCAGCCAGAAACCAAACTGACCTGTAACAATATGCGTTAAGAACAGGATTAGTCTGAACACATTTGCAAATGCATTCGTAAGCTACAGGCCTCATCAAGGTAGCCTGTTTTCTGTAGTCCCTGACTCCTGGGTCTCCAGAATGGGAGCACATGCGTTTTTTTTTGTTTGTTTTTTTGGATCAGTGAGGACAGGTGGCCTGGAAGGAGCCCGCCCCCCTCAAAGGTACAGGGGCACACTGCGTTGCCTGACCAGGTGTAGGTGGGGGCAGTGGCCACTTAACACAAAAATTACTTTTTAGTGTCACATTAAGGGTTTTCAGATACCGGGAGGCGCGTGGTCTATGATCATGTAACTGCCGTGATTGACATATTTGGAAAGCTCCCGATCACAAGTAGTGATTGTTGGCTACTAGCAACTGTGTCGGGAGCACTGGTATTGCAATATTGCATGCAAATATGCTGCTCAATGCCAACATTTTAAAGCTACTTTCACACTCTGGCGGGGGTGCGTTAGCAGTAAAGCACTGTTAGTTTTAACGGCAATTTACTGTTTTAGCAGCGATTTTTGGCCGCTAGCGGGTTGCTTTTAAACACTGCTAGCGGATGAAGAAAGGGTTAAAAGTGCTCGTGTTGCGGCGCTGCCAAAGCACTTTCCATTTATTTCAATGGGCAGGCAGTCAGCCAGCCATGAAACTTGTTACACCGCTTCAAAACCACCCCAAAGATGCTGCTTGCTGGACTTTTTTCTTGTCCAGCGAGCGCACCGCCCAGTGCGAAAGCACTCAGGCTTTCACAGTGGGGAGGCATAAGAGGCGCTATTTTTAGTACTAAAATGCCCGAAAAGCACCTCAGTGTGGAAAAGGAGTCTAAATTACAAATATTGGTGACATAGCACAGGTGTATATAAATTTATTTTTATATTTGACATCTAAATTTGTGTTGGATTTGAACTGAATACTTGCCTAGAATTGAAGTATTAATTTGTTTTTCTGCATATTCTAGGTGGGACAAGAAATTGAAGTTCGGCCTGGAATTGTATCCAAAGATAGTGAAGGAAAACTTATGTGCAAGCCAATTTTTTCTAAAATTGTTTCTCTGTTTGCTGAGCACAATGACTTACAATATGCTGCTCCTGGAGGCCTTATTGGTAAGTTGTTTAATCCTATTCACAAACTTCCATGTGAATTGAAGTATAAGTCAAAACTTTTTTTTTTCCCAGTTTTTGGATAGAGGTGGAAAAGATTGGAATACCTGTTAGTTTTCACTGCTCTCCAGGGTTCTTGGAGAGATTTCCCCTCATGCACTGTCCTAGTGACAACAGTGATAGCAGACAGAGACAGGCGGCAATATAAAGCTGATAACACTTTGAATACTCTAAGATGACACATTTTTATTTGTTTCTGGTTAAGATTTTCCTGGAAATTTCTCTAACCAAGCCCTATAAAGGTTATTTATGGGTTCTAATCTTTGCCCACTCAAAACATTATATATAGCTGGACATATTTCTTTCTCGTACATCACGGGACACAGAGCGGCATAGTCATTACTATGTGGGTTATATAGTTTACCTTCAGGTGCTGGCACTGGCAACTTCCAAACCGGAAGTACCCTCCCCTATATAAGCCCCTCCCATCCGGGAGCACCTCAGTTTTTTGCCAGTGTCTAAGGTGTTGGCCAAGAAGTAACGTGTTTTTTCACTAAGCTTGCGTACAGGTTCTATTGGGCCTCAGTAAGCTATTCCGGATCCGACCAAAAAAGCTTCATGGCTAAACGGTCGGTACCCGGGCCTTGCAGAGAAGAGCAAGGTTTTGCCTGTAATGCTTCTCTTAGGAGGGCTGGACCCTGGGATCCAGAGCTCTGGTCATACCCACGACCAAGATGTTTTCTGTGCAGGGTGCTATACAGGTCCAGGGGAGTGGAATCCTTGGAAACCCGGTCCCTGAAGGTTTAATTACAATGCCTGCTGTGAGAGGTGAAGTTTGGGCTTCTGTGGACCAAACCGAGTCCTGCGGCGGGGAAAAGGTAAGTGGGGGCCCCTCAGGAACTTGGTTGTATTGGGGGACCCCCAAGCCTAATATGTCTTTCTGCCTGTTACCTAACGGTATTCCCGCTAAATATCTGTGCATGCCTGTAACTACTAAAAAATGTAATAATTTTAAGAGTGGTCAAGAAAAAAAAAATGGTTAAACCGCGGTACCTGTGTTAAACCACTAGAGGCCGCTATGGAACGTTGTTTTCTTGTCATGTGGATTTTTTCTTTCCAAGTCAAAATCCAGGCAGATGGTGAGTTCTCTGGATGGGAAACTGTTTCCTCTGCCATGTTGCAATGCTCGTCCATCCCCCGGCCCTGTGGCAGACAGGGCCCTGGCTTCTGTCCCTAGTTCCTTTTCAAAAAGAGCGCCGAAGGCGCACGTGCCCGCGCGCGCCTCTATTTATAGAGGTGAGCTGGGAAAAGGGGCGGAGCTTGGTGGATGACGCTCTGTGCGCGCCGCAGCGCTTCTGCGCATGTGCGGGCGTCCCAGCATGATAAAAAGCACAATTAGGTGTTGTCAGCTGGTTATGGAAGGCAGAAACAGAGCTGGCAACATTTAGAAAGGCAATACAGCAGGCGGTTGATGCAGGCATCCCCATAGAAAGGCACATTAGTAGACACCAACTGTTTATATAGCAGCAATTGTGCTAGACTATTGTCAGTAAGTGGTGTATTTCGGCTGGAATACCTCAGCTTTGGGCTTAGGAATATGCCGTCTAAAGTCTCCGGGACTAAGAATCCCAGGAAGCATAGGGGGTCTCCATCGGGCTCTGAGGATCTTGGGCATGCTTCGGCTGCACCAATCTCCCCTGAAAAATCAGAGGTTAGTGACTGTAGAGCACCCTCAGGAGTACCTGGTACTGTGGCTGTCCTCAGTTCACCTGCTCCTGTGTATATAACAGAGGAGGTTTTTTTCCTCAGCTCTGGGAGGACTGGAAGAGAGATTGACAACATTGATCGCTGCTTCCCTGTCAGAGGGAAAGCGCGCCCGATCTCCGTCTCCTCCCTCAGAGTACCTGTTAGCAGAGCAACAGTCCCATACAGGGATCGACCTACCTGAAGGGGATCAGGATGAGGTTGATTCTGTTGTAGAGGAATCAACAGTGGAAGAGCCATTCTCAGCATCACATGCTGAAAGATTATGGGTTCAGTCCCTGACTAACATGGTCCGATCAGCATTTAAAATGCCCCTTGCGGAGCCATCATCCACTTCTGTCTCCTCGTTGGGGTCGCTAAAAGCTCCCCAGACTGTTTGTTCCTTTCCAATCCATCCTTTACTGGAAGGGCTCATTTACCAGGATTGGGAACATCCTGATAAAATATTTACTCCTCCCAAGAGATTTCCGGTGGTCTATCCCATGGAGGATAAGTTCATCAAAAAATGGAGGGTCCCTACAGTGGACGCAGCCATCTCTTGTGTGAATAAATCGGACATGTCCAGTAGATAATGTCCAAATGTTCAAGGACCCAATAGATAAAAAATTGGAGTCCTTATTAAAATCTGCTTTTGCTACAGCAGGCTTGGTGACACAACCAGCAGTGGCAGCTATTGGGGTCTGCCAAGCAGTGAAGGATCAGTTGAAACAGGTCTTAAGGGACTTGCCAGATCAGCGGGCTCTTGCCCTAGCTGATCTACCTAGAGCCTTCTGCTTTGCGGTTGACGCCATAAAGGATTCAATCCATCAGGCCTCCCGCCTTACGCTGTCTGTAGTACATATGCGCAGGCTTCTATGGCTCAAAAACTGGTCTGCTGAAGCTCCCTGTAAAAAATTGCTGGTTAGCTTCCCATTTCATGGTGAACGCTTATTCGGGGAAGACCTGGACAAATATATCCAGAAAATTTCCAGCGGTAAAAGTACACTCTTGCCGGTTAAAAACAGAGTTAGAGGTCCCTCTTTTAAGAGGCCTGCTTCTCCAGTCCCTAGGACATCGGCTGTGAAACAGTTCCGAAGGCCTCCTCGGTCAAATCCCGGGGGTAAAAATCAGGGACAATCGCAGGGTAACAAGAAACCCTGGGTCAGGAGAGGTACAAAACCTGCCCCAAAGTCAAATGCATGAAGGGTTGCCCCCACTCAATCGGGTGGGGGGAAGACTTCAGTTGTTCGCAGAGACCTGGCGGGACACGATCAGACACAGATGGGTGCTCTCCGCAGTAAGTCTGGGATACAAATTTGAGTTAAAAGACTCTCCTCCTTCCCATTTTATAAGGTCAAACGTGCCAAGGGATCCCCGGAAGAGAGGATCCCTCCTGTTGGCACTAGAACAACTATTGCTCCAAGGAGTAATTATGGAAGTTCCCCTGGAAGAATGCGGGTTCGGGTTTTACGCAAACCTCTTTACAGTCCCGAAACCAAACGGGGACGTGAGGCCCATATTAAATCTAAAAGGGCTGAACAAATTCCTACATATCAGAACTTTCAGGATGGAGTCGATCCGATCGGTGACCACTGCCCTACAAGGGGAGGAATGGCTAGCCTCGATCGACATCAAAGATGCTTTTTTGCACATTCCCATTTTTCCAGTTCACCAAAAATTTCCATGCTTTGCAGTAGAAGGGCGCCATTTTCAGTTCAGAGCCTTACCCTTCGGTCTGGCCACAGCACCAAGAGTGTTCACAAAAATTCTGGCCCCATTATTGGCCAATCTAAGAACACAAGGTGTAACGATAATGGCATATCTAGACGACTTGTTGCTGATAGACCACTCAGTGGAAAAACTAGAAGTGGTCGTTCACAAGACAATCAAGTATCTGGAATCTCACGGTTGGATTATCAACCGAGACAAGTCAGCCCTAAAACCAGTCAAAAGTCTGGAATACTTGGGGCTAAGGCTGGATTCAGACCAGAGAAAAATTTTCTTGCCTCAAGAAAAGGTGTCGTCTTTGAGAGATTTGATCCACCTAGTGGGTACAAAAAGACAGCCGTCCATACGCCTGTGCATGAGGCTGCTGGGAAAAATGGTGGCATCATTCGAAGCAGTACCCTACGGTCAATTCCATTCAAGGAATTTGCAAAGGGCCATACTGTCAGCCTTGAACAAAAAAGTTCAGGCCCTAGACTTACCAATGTCCTTGTCCCCTTCCGTTCGCAAGAGCCTCCGTTGGTGGTTGGTTCCCCAGAATCTGGAAAGAGGGAAATCCTTCAGTCCGATTTCCTGGAAGGTGGTCACTACAGATGCCAGCCTTATAGGCTGGGGAGCAGTACTGGAGCAATGGTCTCTCCAGGGCAGATGGTCGGATGCGGAAAAGGCCCTGCCCATCAATCTCTTAGAGATACGAGCAGCCCGGTATGCCCTAGTAGCATGGACATCCAAACTCCAAGGGTCCCCTGTCAGAATTCAATCGGACAATGCCACGGCAGTGGCATATATCAATCATCAGGGTGGCACCAGGAGTCGTGCAGCCCAGAGGGAAGTAAATTGCATCCTGAAATGGGCAGAAAGATATGTCCCAGCCATATCCGCGGTATTCATTCCAGGAGTGGAGAATTTGGAAGGCGGACTTTCTAAGTCGCCAACAATTATGCCCAGGGGAATGGTCCCTTCACCCTGAGGTTTTCCGGACAATATGTCAGCGGTGGGGAACACCGGATGTAGATCTGCTAGCATCCAGATTCAACGCAAAGGTGAACAGGTTTGTCTCTCGGACAAGGGATCCCCTAGCTTGCGGCTCGGATGCCCTAGTGTTCCCTTGGGATCAGTTCAAGCTGATATATGCATTCCCACCGCCACAATTGTTACCTCGATTACTCCGCAGAATCAGGGTAGAAAAGAAACCAGTGATTCTGGTGGCTCCAGCGTGGCCCCGAAGAGCATGGTACGCGGAGATTGTAAAAATGTCTGTGGGGAGTCCTTGGACCCTCCCACATCGTCCGGACCTGCTTTCGCAAGGACCGATATACCACCCTTCCTTACCAGCCCTAGGTTTGACGGCCTGGCTATTGAAGCCCACATTCTAAAAAAGGGAGGTCTCTCTAATCCTGTGGTAGCTACCATGATCAATGCCAGGAAGCTGGTATCCAGGCAGATCTACTATAGAATCTGGAAGGCGTACATCGCTTGGTGTGAGGCCAGGAAATGGCATCCACGTAAGTACGTAATAGGTAGGATTCTGGACTTCCTACAGTGGGCTGTAGATAGGAAGCTTGCCTTGAGTACTATCAAGGGTCAGATTTCGGCCTTGTCAATATTTTTTCAGAGGCCCTTGGCTTTGCATTCACTAGTCAAAGCTTTTATACAAGGAGTGATGCGTATTAGCCCTCCGGTTAATATTCCCATATGTCCATGGGACTTAAACCTGGTTCTGTCGGTTCTACAGAAACAACCATTTGAACCATTACAGCACATTTCCTTGGTTCTTCTCACCAGGAAATAGATTTTTCTAGTAGCCATTTGTTCGGCTAAAAGTGTCGGAATTAGCCGCTATGTCCTGTAGGGAGCCATATCTGGTTATCCATAAGGACAGAGTAGTGTTACGTCCTCATCCAGCCTTTCTTCCTAAGGTGGTATTGAGGTTTCATTTGAACCAAGATGTGGTTCTTCCTTCCTTTTTCCCCAAACCTAGTTCGGTAGAGGAAAAGTTATCTAAAAGCCACTGCTCAGATTCGCAGAACGGATACTTTGTTTATTCTGCCGGAAGGCCCCAGAAAGGGTCAGGCAGCATCAAAATCTACTTTAGCCAAGTGGATTCGACAGGTCATTATGCAAGCTTATGGCTTGAGAAGGAGACCGCCTCCGTTCAAAGTTAGGGCGCACTCCACGAGAGCAGTTGGAACTTCATGGGCAGTGCATCACCAGGCCTCCCTGGCTCACATCTGTAAGGCCGCAACATGGTCTTCAGTACACACGTTTACTAGGTTCTACCAGGTGGACGTTAGAAGTCAGGAGGATGTCTCCTTTGGGTGCAGTGTGTTGCAGGCCGCAAAAGATCCTCATGTCTGATAGCGCTTAGCTTATGTATGGTGTATCCCCCCCCCCTCATTGGGCATTGCTTTGGGACGTCCCACATAGTAATGACTATACCGCTCTGTGTCCCGTGATGTACGAGAGAGAAAATAGGATTTTTATAACAGCTTACCTGTAAAATCCTTTTCTTGGAGTACATCACGGGACACAGAGCTCCCACCCCTCTTTTGGGGACACTTATTGCTTTGCTACAAAACTGAGGTGCTCCCGGATGGGAGGGGCTTATATAGGGGAGGGTACTTCCGGTTTGGAAGTTGCCAGTGCCAGCACCTGAAGGTAAACTATATAACCCACATAGTAATGACTATGCCGCTCTGTGTCCCGTGATGTACTCCAAGAAAAGGATTTTACAGGTAAGCTGTTATAAAAATCCTATTTTCTAAGGACCAGTTCACACCACATGCAGTCCAGTGTTTTTGATGCAGATAAAAAAAACAAAACAAAAACACATGGATAGTAGGTTATATGGTTTTCAATGGCATAGCTCACATCAGTACGGTCAGTTCCAGTGCGTTACGATTCCAGAAAAATAAGCAAAACATGCTGCTTTTCTTTATTTTTTGCACTGGAATGTGGTAAAAAGCATCAAAATCGCACTTAAACTCCCCAAAAAAGCACTGGAACACAAATGTCCTTAAGAAGAAGAAAAAATGAGGTGAGGAAAAAATGCACCAAAATGGCATCATAAAAAGTGCACGCAGAAAAGCATCCGGACACTTAATACTTTATCAGGCTTCAGCATGCAAACGAATTCATTCACTGTAACTTTACCTTTTTATTATAGAGATGAATGTAAGCAGCCAGACACACTTGACACATGTACATGTGCCAAGACATGAACTTCATCTATCTGGCACTCATTACATGTTGAAATTAGGTCTTAGCCCTCCATGGAGTGCTAAACCACAATAGAATAAGATCATGTTGCAGACATCCCAATCTCCCACATTTGTTTGCGGGCTCGCAGACACCCGCGAGCACTGGGCGATCTCCCGGGTGGGCCTGTCACTCGGCCACAGACCGAAGACAGAAGAGCCTGAGCGGCCCAATGAAGTATGACTGCATGGGCTACTTTGCCTTCTGTCTGTGGCTGAGTGACAGGTGGATGTGATGACGTCCCCGTCTGTGCGAGGTGGAGGGCTGTAACAAAGTCCTGCCCCTTAGATAGACGGAACACTGATACATTGAATCAGTGTGACGTGTATCATAGGAGGCGGGAAATTGTTACAGTTGCGGCCGGGATATTTAAATCTGTTTCAGAGCTCTGTGATCAGGCTGCATTTAATGGGCACTGGTGAGGCTGCATTTAATGGGCACTGGCGATGCTGGGGGAGAGTTGCATGTAGAAGGGTTTTTGTTTTTAACCAAGGTAACCTTTTAACATATTTTTTAATAGTGAATTTATCTATTCCAGCAGAATATTGGGATCCACATATCTAATTCTTCCTCTTCTTCTTTAAGGTGTTGGCACCAAGATTGACCCAACTTTGTGTCGTGCTGATCGTATGGTCGGACAGGTTCTTGGTGCTGTTGGTGCACTGCCTGAAATTTTTACAGAGCTGGAAATTTCCTACTTCCTTTTGCGACGTCTCCTCGGAGTTCGCACAGAAGGGGACAAAAAGGCAGCAAAGGTGAGGATTTAAGTATTTTTGTTCTATTAAACATGGTAGAATATCAGACAAAACTTCAGTGTTTACCATTTAAGTACTTAACAAAAATGTTCTATAATGCAGTAAAAATAACTGAAAATATAGAACAAATAAAGTTATGCTCTAAAATGGTTTTTATTTTATTTTTTTGTGTTTTTAGGTGCAAAAACTGTCCAAGAACGAGGTTCTGATGGTCAACATTGGTTCCCTGTCCACCGGAGGCCGTGTTAGTGCTGTAAAAGCCGATTTAGGAAAGATTGTGCTCACAAACCCTGTGTGCACAGAAGTAGGAGAGAAAATAGCTCTCAGCAGAAGAGTGGAAAAACATTGGCGGTAAAGTTATTTTGCGGCTCATTATTTCTATATGAAAGAATCTGTCAATGTCGAAACAAGTTTTTTTACCTTTCAAAGTGCAGCGTTTAACACTGTAAAATTTACTAGTTACAGTTTCCGTTAGTTACTGTTATGTTTTGGTTACGAGGGTACCACTTTGGCTGCATCAAATGTACTCTTGACTGTATATGGGGTGTTTATAGATGTTTGGCTTATTTTTGTGTTTGTGAAATGGTGTTTCTCATGGAAGGCAGCCATATTGCATTTTTTTTTTTTATACGGTTTTTGCAACACTTTACAAAATAAAGGGGGATGGTACTGTTACAATACCATTCAATACAGGGATCTGGAGGACCCCATGAGAGTTTACAATCTAAAAGGTAGGGATTATGGGGATGAGTTGTTGGAGAAAGTAAAATACAGTTTTCAGGTAGAGATGGGATAGTCTTCACTAAAGAAATGAGATTTCAAGGATTGCCTAAAGGTTAACAGAATATCAAAACTCAAACAATGTATATAGTGAGCGCACCAATCGCTAAAGCAGCTGGCATGCAAGGTCACTATACAAACCCTTGTAATCCATGCAATCTAGTAAATGTGCAGCGCTAGATAAAAATGATACACTATTAAAGCTGGAATGTAGGCAGTAATCGCAATAATCATAAAATGCTACTAATGTATAGATAAAACAAAGTCCATATAGTATAAAATGGTCAATTCCGTGCATAATTGACAGTTTTATACTATCGACTCACCAGAAATGATATTTACTAGGCACAATCTGATATCCACCAGGTATCATCCAAGGTGCATAAAGAAATCTATTCAAATAAGCCTTCACCCAAACAATGCACTTACCAGATGAACGATTTATGTAAGCATTATTCTGTAATCGGTTATCTTCAGTACATGCCATAGATGACATGGGGAGTTGTTTCCAGAACACAGGACTAAATGTAATAAGGCTCCCCAGCCAGGAGACCAGAGAAAGCTTATATAGTGTAGTATTTATTGAAAGTCTTTAAAATCGTCAATTCCTGCAGCATAGTAAAATGTAAGCGAGTGCATTTACAATGGCGGCTGACGCTCCAAACACGTAGACGTGATGGCATGACGTCAGCATGTAGGCTTCTCCCTTATGTTTTTCATGTATCCCAGCTGGATGCGTTCCCTTGGTAACGTGCGCACGAAACATGCTGATGTTACGCTTCCACGTGTTTAGAGCGGTGACTGCCATTTGTAAGTGCACTTGCTTATGTTTTACTATGCTGCAGTACTTTTATGGACGCTTTAAGACTTTCAATAAATACTACACTAATATAAGCTTTCTCTGTTCTCCTGGCTGGTGAGATTTTTTAAATTTTTACTGCTGTGTTCTGGAAACCGCTCCCTATGTCACCTATGGCATGTACTGAAGAAGATTACTGATTGAAGCTTGCATAAATCCTTCATCTAGTGAGTGCATTGTTTGTGTGAAGGCTCACTTGTGCAGATTTCCTTTTATGCACCCTGGTGATACCTGGTGGATGTCAGACTGTGCCTAGTATCTATAGTTTTTGGTGAGCTGATAGTATAATTGTCAACTATGCACTGAATGGACTTTTTGTTTCTCCTATCTATCTTCTCATTTTATGGTTATTGTGATTACTGCCTACAATCCTGCTTTTAATACTGTATAATTTTTATCTAGCACTGCACATTTACTAGATTGCATGGAGTTTTTTTAAATAGCCAGAGAAATTGGGGTAGAGAGTGCCAGAGGATGGGAGAGGTTCTGGTGGGGACCATGGCAGGAGTTGGTGAGAGAGAGCAAGAGGACTTAGTGATATTTTTAGATGTGGTTGGTGAACACATTCCAACACCATCCACTACTAAGTTGGTAATCTTACAATTCTGGTTACATTTATTTTTCCTTTGTCTCAAGTCTGTTTTAATTGTTCTCTTTTCAGTTTGATTGGATGGGGTCAAATAAGAAGAGGCGTAACTATAAAGCCAACTGTCGATGACGACTAAATAGAATTCAAGATCCCACATCGCTGCTAAAAAAAAAAAAAAATGTTTTTAGAAAAAAAAAAAAAAACTGCCAAATACCTATAAAGTGAAGTACTACCCTACATGGATTATATAAGTGTCCCTACCACAGAAGCAGATTTCATGGTCCCAGGTTCTAATTTATAATTGAGCAGATTCTCAGCACAAAATGAACATTATGACACTGTCCAGAGACCTGCCTTGTGTCGCATCAAATTGTATGCTTTGTTACAAAGTAAAACGCTATGTTCTTTACTCTCGGATTCGGCCCAGACCTCAGGACTTATTTCATCAGTGAATGAATGTCAGCTGAATAAATTTCAAAAGACCAAATGCTTTACTACTCCAATTAATTAAAGTAAAAGCTTAGCTTGGAAAAGTCATGGTGAGGTTATAAATACTATTTTTAATGTTTGCTCAGATTTGCTGGTATATCTTTGTGATGGCCCTGTGAACGGCTTGGAACTATGAATAAAATTTGTATTCTGATGAAGTGGGTGATAAAGGGGACACTTGGGTGGTTTCTTTTTACTACTGCCATTGGCTATGAGAAAAGATCATTTTAGTGCCTTCTGATGAATGGAGATTGTATGTAGAATTGTGCCAGTCTGCTTCAAGAGATGTTTAAATCATTGGTTAATGTTACAACTGCTTTATTTCAGCATAGTTGATGAGCTATCTGCTTTGACCCACAATAATAAATAGGATCCAAGCTATTTTTTAAATAGTTAGACTCAAGCTGCTGTGGTGCAGTAGAATCATTTTTATTCTGCTAAATTGGCCCAAGTGTCGTCAATTGTTTTCAACAACTTGCATAGGAAACCAGAAGTCAGTTAATTAAGATCTTATGTGTTTAAAATCGCTTTTTAACAAGCATGTTAATGCATGATAAAAAAAAAAAAAACTAAATATGAGGCACACCCATCATCGGGGCTAATATGCAAAGTGTTCAGTTGTCTGTTGCAGCAACCAGGCGAATGAGCTTAAAAATGCACCCAAAGAGGAAACGATTAAAGTGATATTAAACCTTTGCGCTATATGGGGTTTGTTATTAAAAAGGAAAAAAAAAAACTCTGCCTGCTTTTCTCCTGACCCCCCCCCCCCCCCCCTCCTCTCCTTCGGTCCACGGCCATTCACTGGGAAGCTTAGTGTGTTGCTGCTTCTCCTCCCCTAGCTCTTATGCAGCTGAGAACAGAAGGAATGTGATCACTTATAAAAAAAAGTGATTTTATATATATATATATATATATATATATATATATTAAAAAGTTTTGCTAACGTGACAGTTGTATTCAAATGCCTATGGGTAGTGTAGCAGTGGTTGGGAGAACAGAAACCTATCTTACTCTTTCGTCCATGGACTGACACAGCTTCTCTATTGACAAAGTGGGTATTATCCGTTAATTAGGAGTGACTAGGCAGAAAAAGTGTTGCATCACACCTTCTACAGTACCGCCCAGGGGGCGGACCCTCCGGGTATAACCTCTGTCTGCATCTTCGCAGATCAGTTTTTTTCTGTCTAGCAAGGAGTAGGACCTGGCTCCCTTCGGGCCCATTGGTCCGGGGGAAAAAGATATATATTTTTTTGCTACATTTTTGTTTCCTGCGATCTTCGATCAACTGCCGACTGGGTGACAGGCCGGATCCTCGATCCTTGTAGTCTCCCCAGTTTCGGCCATCGAGCGTGTGCCGACACTAGCTACGCGCTGGGTTTTCCACGACATGCCCGTCGCTCAACGGGTGGCCGGTGAGCCTACGCTCCAGGGCCTGCATCGGACCGCTCAGCTTCGGCTGACCTTACGGCCGAGTCGCAGCAGCCGGGCCGGTGAGCTTACGCTCCAAGGCTTGCATCGGACCGATCATCTTCGGCTAACCTTACGGCCGAGTCGCAGCAGCCTGGCCGGTGAGCTTACGCTCTAAGGCTTGCATCGGACCGCTCAGCTTCGGCTGACCTTACGGCCGAGTCGCAGCAGCCTGTCGGGTGAGCGTCACGCTCCAGGGCATACATATGATCATCCCTTTTGGGTCCAATCACAGCATGCCTGGCCAACAGTCACCTTCCGTGCGCGGACGATGACCTGTTTGAAATGTCTTCCAGCATAATACATGCAGGATAGGTAAAATTCCCCTGCCTCGGCTGGGTGATTTAGCTGGACATTCCTGGAGAGATCAAGTAAGCGGTTGTGGCCCCTTGCTTCCCTCTCTCCCTGCCTTTCCCTCCTCCCTGGGCTTCTAGCTAAAGGTTGCTGGGTGCTGGGGGTCACCTAGGGGGTTCCACTGGAGCGGGGCTGGCTGTAACTAACATTTAAAAGAAATGTCATTTCTGCTTACCTGTGTTTTGTGTGCTTCCTCCTCCATGCTGTCGGCGGCCATTTTGAGGTGGTCCATGCCGAGTTCGGCCTCTTGTGACTGCCCGGCGGCCATCTTCCTGTGGTTCGGCCACACCCACATCAGCTGATCGGCGGCCATGTTTGTCCACCCTGTATGCATATATTGCCGTTCAGCGGCCATCTTTTTGTGGGCTATGGCTGCTTGACCTCTATCTTCGGTCGGCGGCCATTTTCTTAGAGCCCACTATCTTCCATACAGACGTTTTTGGCAACCATTTTGCGAGAGCCTCCGGCCTCTAGGGTGCATTACACTGGTGCGAAAATTCACACAGGAAATGCTGATAAAAGAAGCAGACTGACACAGCAGCAGAGGGACAGCATCACAGGCGCAGCACACGGCAGCATAGAAGTACCTATCCAGGGTGGTGAGTCCTCTGGGTGACCCAGCCTCTCTGCAGCACAGGAGGGTGGCCTATTGATATCTTGCCTGGAGCCCTGTGAGTGTCAGCGTGTGGTCAGCATGGCATCTGAGCCAGATGTCTTCTCCCCTGAAACACCAGATTTAGCAACTGGTACCCCTGAGGTGTCTATGAACGCTATGACGGCAATCCTAGAGGCGTTTGCTGCCAGGGTGGAAGCAGCACACGGGAATACAGGGGGTAGTAAACGCCCCGTCCCCTGCAAGCTTCTGGGGATAATTCTGATGCAGAACCAGGTCCAGCTACTACTCGGGGCCCAGATTCTGACGCATCAGAGACTGCAGACCGTGACCGGACAGTGAGGATGACTCCAAGTCCAGGTCAATACGCAAGACGGCTCTGGTATCTGACCTTATTACTGCAGTGCGGGATATGCTAAAGTTGGAAAATACTGCAGAAGCAGCAGAGACTCCGGTCCACTTGGGTTTCATAGACCTGCCCGCACTGCTAAGGTGTTCCCTTTTGTGTCTTTTGATAAACTCTTATACAAGGAATGGGAGAACCCACTGAGGGTCTTTACAGCCCCAAAGAGGTTTACGGTACGGTACCCCTTTGAGGAGAGTTTTCGGAAGAAATGGACCTCTCCTCCTATAGTGGACTCTCCGGTGTCCAGACTTAATAGAGCCACCACAATTCCTGTAGAAGGGGCTCCTGTTTTCAAGGACCCTGTGGATAAGAAGGCTGAAGCACTCGCTTGCTACCTATACTCAGTGGTAGGCTCGGCAGTACGCCCAGCATTGGCAGGGGCCCTAGTGTCTCGCACACTTACTGAATGGGCAAGATTGCTACTCCAGGGGTTAAGGAGCGAGATGCTCCTCTTGATGAGATAACTTGGCCGACCAGTTGGTCCAGGGCCTTAGGTTTGTCTGCGAGTCAGACATGAATACTATTCCTCTGCTGTCTAAAACTTTGGTTTATGCAGTAGCAATACGCCGCCTGATCTGGCTAAAAGGCTGGTCTGCGGACCAGACTTCCAAGAAAGCCCTGTTGGATCTGCCTTTTAAGGGCAACAGACTTTTTGGGGCTTCTCTGGATGACATCATCAAGGATGCCACAGGAAGTAAAAGCACTTTGCTTCCCCAAATTAGCAAGGGTAAGGGCCCTCCTTTACTGCACGCAAGCGTTTTTTTCGTCCCCCTAGGGCGACAGGGAAAAGACCCCAGGCCGATAAAGCGCCTGCCCAAGGACAAAAGCGTCCTTGGTCCCGCATACCCAATAAGCCTGCAAACAAATTTGTGTCCGCATGAAGGTCCACCCCCACCCAGCTCTCGGTGGGGGGGGACGTCTTCGCAAATTCGCGACTCAGTGGACAGCTCTAATCTCCGACAGGTGGGTTTGCGAAGTAATCTCCTCAGGCTACAAGATAGAGTTTCTCTCTTGTCCACCGGACAGATTCAACACCTCCAATCTCCAGCTACTACCGACCCGTCGGGAGGCCCTGTATAGGGCGGTCCAGGGTCTACTGGAACGCGGGGTAGTTAGTTATTCCAGTTCCAGAACTGGAACGGGGTTTTTACTCAAATCTGTTCATTGTGCCGAAGGAGGGGGTTCGTCCAAGCTTGGATCTCAGAGCCCTCAATTGCTTTTGTGAAGGTACAAAGATTTCGGATGGAGTCGGTTCGATCTGTAGTCACGGCTCTCCATCCGGGGGACTTTCTGGCCTCCTTGGACATCAAGGACGCATACCTGCATGTCCCCATATACTCCAGGCACCAGAGGTTTCTGCGATTTGCTATCGGGAAGGACCACTACCAGTTTGTCGCCCTCCCGTTGGGCCTTGCCTCAGCACCCAGGACGTTCACCAAGGTGCTCGCTCCGATTCTGGCACTTCTAAGACAGCGGGGTATCGCTATCACAGGCTACTTGGACGACCTTCTGCTGAAGGCCCCTTCAAGCTCAGAATTAGAGGTAAGCGTGTCCATTACCTGTCAGACTCTTCGAGACTGTGGTTGGATACTAAACACGCAAAAGTCAGTATTGGTGCCCACTCAACGCCTAGTGTACCTGGGGTTGATTCTGGATTCCTCAGAGGCAAAGGTATTCCTCCCTGTGGAGAAGTTGCAGACCCTCCGGGCTGCAGTACGGCAGCTGACTTCCAGGAATTGGTCATCACTCCGTTTTTGCATGCGAGTGTTGGGCCTCCATGGTAGCCTCCTTCGAGGCGGTCCCATATGTTCAATACCACACTCGAGTCTTACAGAAGGAAGTTCTGTCCAGATGGAACAGATGCCCTTCATCTCTGGATTATCAAATCTGAGTGAGCCACCTAGTCAGGAGATCCCTGGTATGGTGGCTGACAGCACCAGCTCTAATGGCCGGGAAGTCATTTCTTCCGGTTTACTGGATAGTGATCACGACGGACGCCAGCCTTACAGGTTGGGGGGGGGGGGGAGTCTGGGGTGTCCAATCGGCGCAAGGTCGCTGGACCCCAGAGGAAGCCCTCCTGCCGATCAATGTCCTGGAGATCCGGGCGATCAAGCTGTGCCTCTTCAAATGGTCTCAGAGGCTGCAAGGGCGTCCAGTCAGACAACGCCACAGCGGTGGCATATGTCAATCATCAAGGAGGAACAAGAAGCTCAGCTGCAGAATCGGAGGTTGCTCGCATCCTGAAGTGGGCAGAGAAGAGCGTACCGGCACTATCGGCCGTGTACATTCCGGGCGTGGAAAACTGGCAGGCGGACTACCTGAGCCGCCAGATGCTGGACCAGGGAGAATGGTCCTTACACCCGGAGGTGTTCCAACTCGTCTGCCAAAGATGGGGCACACCAGACGTAGATCTTCTGGCTTCCCGACTCAATCGGAAGGTATTGAGATTTGTGGCTCGGTCAAGAGACCCATGGGCAGACGCAACAGACGCGTTGGTAGCATTGTGGGGTCAGTATCAGCTAATCTATGCCTTCCCTCCCTTAAGGCTTCTTCCTCTTCTGCTCCGCAGAGTGGAGGCAGAGGGAATTCCAATGATCCTCATCGCTCCAGATTGGTCTCAGCGTCCTTGGTACGCCGATCTAGTACGTCTGGTAGCAGACGTCCCCCTGGCGCCTACCACTACGGAAGGACCTGCTATCGCAAGGTCCCATACTCCATCCTGCTTTACGGTCACTGGCTTTAACGGCATGGCTATTGAGAACCAGGTACTGAGAGACCGGGGCCTGTCAGATTCAGTAATCTCTACTATGAGAAGTGCTCGGAAACCGTCCTCTAGGAAGGTTTATCGCCGCACTTGGAAGGCCCACATCTCCATGTGTGAGGAAATGAAATGGCAGCCGCGTACTTATTTGGTGTCCAGAATCCTGCTGGTTTTACAGCATGGGGTGGACCAAAGGCTTGCCCTAAGTACGATTTAATGGACCGATATCTGCCCTGGCTATCTTTTTTCAGCGACCCCTGGCAGCTCACTCTCTCGTGAGTACATTTGTGCAGGGGGTTCGACATGTGGCCCCTCCGGTCCGTCCCCCGTTACTTCCGTGGGACAGGAACCTGGTCCTCTCGGTGCTTCAGAAGGCACCGTTTGAGAATATTAGAGATATTCCCCTGTTGACACTTTCTCAGAAAGTGGTCTTTTTGGTGGCTGTTACGTCAGTTAGACGAGTCTCTGAGCTGGCAGCCTTGTCCTGCAAGGCTCCCTATTTGATTTTCCACAAGGATAAGGTGGTGCTGCGGCCACAGCCTTCCTTTCAAAAGTCGTTTCGGCTTTTTATCTCAATGAAGACATTGTACTTCCATCCTTGTGTCCTCAGCCGTCGAATCCTAAGAAGTCGGCGTTGCATTCCTTGGACGTTGTCCGAGCTTTGAGAGTATACCTATCTGCTACTTCCCGGTTCCGGAAGTCAGACTCATGGTTTGTTTCGGTGGCTGGTCCCAAGAAGAGCCAAGCAGTCTCATCGGCCACCATCTCTAGGTGGATCCGACAGTAATCCAGGCTTACGCCTTAAAGGGTCAAGCGCCCCCCTTCCCGGTCACGGCGCATTTGACCAGGGCAATAGGTGCCTCTTGGGCTTCCGACATCAAGCGTCTGTTTCCCGATTATGTAAAGCGGCGACTTGGTCGTCCGCTCACACTTTCACAAGATTCTACAAAATTGATGTAGGTGCATCTTCGGATGCCTCTTTCGGCTGCAAGGTTTTACAAGCGGCTGTTTAGAGTTGCAGCTCCTCCGTTGGAGGAGTGCTGTTTTGTGTTTGGGGTGAAGTTTATTTTTATGCTGTTACCACCCCTCGTTTTTTCTCTGACACTGCTTTGGGACGTCCCACTTTGTCAATAGAGAAGCTGTGTCGGTCCATGGACGAAAGCGTAAATAGGATTTTTTACTCACCGTAAAATCCTTTTCTCTGAGTCCATGGACCGACACAGCACCCACCCCTCCTTTTAAGTTTGTACTGCTTTTTGACGAACTGATCTGCGAAGATGCAGACAGAGGTTATACCTGGAGGGTCCGCCCCCTGGGCGGTACTGTAAAAGGTGTGATGCAACACTTTTTACAAGTTTTTCTGCCTAGTCACTCCTAATTAACGGATAATACCCACTTTGTCAATAGAGAAGCTGTGTCGGTCCATGGACTCAGAGAAAAGGATTTTACGGTGAGTAAAAAATCTTATTTTTGTAATAAGAATGAGTTGACAATAATAAGTGTATATTGATTTGTATGAAACTTTATCGTGTCTACAAACTATGGCATATATCGGAATTATTTTCTTTAATAATATACATTACTAGTGGTGGTAATCAGCGACTTATAATGGGACTGTGATTGTGTGTTGGGCAATCTAACACTGACAAACTGCCACTAATACTGATTAAGGATCACACTGTCACTGTACTAATGACACTGACTGGGGTGGGGGTTAACATCTAGGGCGATACATGTGTGACTAACAATGTGTAACGTGTGCTGTTTTTACTAACGAATGTTCCCTTTGTACGGAGCCCTGTGTTGATTGTCCACACAGGGCTCTGGACTATGATTGGACACAGCCGATCAGCAGGTTCCATCCATGAATCATTGGATGGGACATGCTGACACTCCTGTGTACAATCACAATGGTGCACATGTGCCCCAAACCTGGAAGAAGTTGTCTAGGTACCAGTACGTCACTTTACCTGCACAGGTTACCCGTCAGCAGGCGGGCGATCCTTAAAGGGGTAAGTTTACCTTTACAGAAAAATCTGTAAGATGAACTTATACAGGACCCCCTCCCCATCGGTCCCACTGACCTGGAGTCCGGTGATCACCCTCGTAGAGGTATGTATAGGAGACGTTCTAATTGGGTGGCGCCGACCAATCAGTACCCGCATAGCCTGTCTTGTTGCCGCAGGCGAAAACCAGAGAAAGCAGCGGGGGATTTCAAATCCCCGGACTGCTAAAGCGGCTATACAATCTCTCAGCATAGGCAATTGCCATGCTCCAGGTCAGCGGGACTGGGTGCGATGCAGAGGGAGTCCAGTGATTTAAAGTAGAAATCGAGGCAATTTTTTTTTCATCTCTAACATTCCTTTCCCCTTTTGTAGTGTTTCCCTTTCCCAGGCAGCATTCTTGAAATGACATACTCTTGGGCCCAATTAAAGTATTGGTTCCTATGGGATATAATGGAGGTAAAAGAGCAGTGATTCTATGACTTCCTCGACAGCTCAGTGTAAACTGGAGGTGCCCTAACTTTCCATTCCTATTCTGTGTCTTTCAAAGCAAATCTCACATTGTCATGTGACAAGCCCATGCAGCAATTCTTCCTTTTGGAGTGGAAAGAAAGGAAGTTAAAACAAAGGTGCGCTTGCGGGACGTTGGGGGAAAAGTCCTGCAAGTGGCATATTTGGGCTGGTTTGGGAGTGCAGTATACAGTGCTCCCAAGATGCCCCACCCATTGAAATGAATGGGCAGCGCTTCCAAAGCGGCTGAAAATCGCTTTTGGAAGCACTGCAACAAGGGCGTTTTTAACACCTTTGGGGTTAAAAGTGCTGCTTAAACAGCGGCTCAGTGTGAAAGGGGTCTTAGTCTTGGATATACTGGAGAAAGGTTAGGGCCTCTGTCGGGTTTTTACAGTGAGGGGGGTGGGGTAATTGTTCCCCCTGCTTTTTGTACGTTTGACAACTGACAAGGAAATGATCCGTCTATAATTTTAATGGTAGGTTTATTTTAACAGCGAGAGACACAACAAAAATATCCAGAAAAACTCATCTCAAAAAAGTTATAAATTGATTTGCATTTAAAAATATTAAATAAGTATTTGATACCCTATCAATCAGTAAGATTGCTGTCTCCCAGGTGTCTTTACAGGTAACGAGCTGAGATTAGGAGTACTTTCTTAAAGGGAGTGCTACTAATATTGGCTTGTTACCTGTATTAAAGACACCTGTCCACAGAAGCAATCAATCAGATTGCAATCTCTCCACCATGGGCAAGACCAAAGAGCTGTCCAAGGATGTCGGGGACAAGATTATAGACCTACACAAGGCTGGAATGGGCTACAAAACCATTGCCAAGCAGCTTGGTGAGAGGGTGACAACAATTGATGCGATTATTCGCAAATGGAAGAAACCCAAAATAACCCATGCAATATCTCACCTTTTTGGAGTTTCAATGATCATGAGAATGGTGATAAATCAACCCAGAACTACACAGGAGAATCTTGTCAATGATCTCAAGGCAGCTGGGACCATAGTCGCCAAGAAAACAATTGGTAACATATGCTGTGAAAGACTGAAATCCTCCAGTGCCCGCAAGTTCCCCCAGCTCAAGGAAGCACATGTACAGGCCTGTCTGAATCATTCAGATGTTCATTAGCAAGCTTCAGAGGAGAATTGGGTGAAAGTGTGGTCGGATGAGACCAACTCAACTCGCCATGTTTGGAGAAAGAGGAAATGCTGCATATGACCCCAAGAACACCATCCCCACTGACAACCAAAGGGGAAAGGACAACTTTACTGCATCAAATGGATGATGGACGAGGCCATGTACTGTCAAATCTTGGCATTAAAAATGGGTTGTGGATGGGTATTCCAGCATGACAATGACCCAAAACACGTGGCCAAGGCAACAAAGGAGTGGCTCAAGAAGAAGCACATTAAGGTCCTGGAGTGGCCTAGCCAGTCTCCAGACCTTAATCCCATAGAAAATATGTGGAGGGACCTGAAGGTTTGAGTTACCAAACGTCAGCCTTGAAACCTTAAAGTGGAGTTCCACCCAAAAGTGGAACTTCCGCTTATCTATCTACTGTCGAGCCAGTAGGAGAGCGCAGCCGCACTTTGCGCATGCGCAGTAGGGACTTGCTGGCAATGAGGGCAGCATCGGCTGCGGTGCCGACATCGCTAGACTCCAGGACAGGTTTTTTTTTTTTTTTCCTCCTCATTGAAACCTCAATGACTTGGAGAGGATCTGCAAAGAGGAGTTGGGATAAAATCGCTCCTGAGATGTGTGGCAAACTTGGTGGCCAGCTACAAGAAACGTCTGACCTCTGTGATTGCCAACAAGGGTTTTTCCACCAAGTACTAAGGCATGTTTTGCAAAGGGGTCAAATACTTATAAATTGATTTGCTTTTTAATGAATTAAATAACTTTTTTGAAATGTGTTTTTCTGGATTTTTTTATTTATCTTTTGTTCTGTCTCTCACTGTTAAGATAAAACTATATACTTTTTTTCCCCCCCTCGCTTTATTCCATTTTCAGTCTCCACTGGGGCGATTCACCCTCTCTATCTTTTGGTAACAGTTGTGACTGGGTGAGAAAGTAAGATGAAATCCAAAATTATACAGTTGACCAGAGTGTGGTGAAAACCCTCTGCACTACCACCAGATATTAAATCAAGAGTGTAAAAAAAAAAAAATTATAAAACAGTTGTTGCAAATCCCACAAATCTAATCAAGCGAAAATTGATTTTACAGAATTATAAAGATTGTGTAGCGGTTATACGTTAATATGGCTATTTATACTATTACACTCAGCAGCGCTACGCTCTTTTTTTTTTTTTTTTTTTTTTTATGTATTGCTTTATAAACGGGAAAAATACATACATTTTGAAGAGAAAAAAAAAAACATTTTTCTTCGTTCCTGTTATAATATTTTGCAAACAAATAATCTTTCTTCATAAATGTAGGCGGCTACATTTCTTTGGTAAAAATAACCCTAAATCAGTGTATATTAGTTAGTTTGTGTGAATGTTATAGTATGGATTACAGTGGAACCTTGGATTACGAGCATAATCTGTTCCAGGAGAATGCTCTTAATCCAAAGTACTCGCATATCAAAACGAGTTTCCCCATTGAAGTCAATGTAAATGAAAATAATTTTTCCGCATTGACTTCAATGGCATGCAATACCGCATGCGGCCAGAGAGCCTCGGAAAGGCCTGAGGACAGTTCGGCTGACCTCCGCAAACCTCGGAAAGACTTCGTTCACGAGGTTTGCCGAAGTAAGCCAAACTGTCCTGGGGCCTTTCTGGCCCGATCCTCCTTTAACCACTTGACTACTGGACGCTTTCACCCACTTCCTGCCCAGGACAATTTTCAGCTTTCAGTGCTGTCGCAATTTGAATGACTATTGCGCGGTCATGCAACACTGTACCCAATTTTTTTTTTTTTTACACAAATAAAGCTTTCTTTTGGTGGTATTTATTCACTGCTGGGTTTTTTATTTTTTACAAAAAGGAAAAAAGATCGAACATTTAAAAATATTTTTTTTTTCTTATTTTCTGTCAGTACATTTTGTAAATAAGTAACTTTTCTTCATCACTGATGTGTGTGGATGACGCGGCACTGCTTGGGCTTTACTGTAATCAGGGCACTGATTATCCGTCCTGGTCTCCCCTGTGAGGAGATGCCGCTCATCGCCACACACAGCCGATCACATGTTTAAAGAGCCACGTCATCGGCTCTTTACAGAGATCAGGGTTACACCATGTCCTAGGAACACGGCCCGCAGGTGCTAGCCGCACTGCGTGCCCGAGCGCGGCCCTTCTGTGGCCCGTCATATGACGTAGTCCCAGAACAGGAGCTGCACCGCTTTGGAGTCAGTTGGTGGGCGGGAAGTGGTAAAAGTGGGAGTAAACTCCCTTGTATGATTTTTACATATAGGTACTGTAAATATCTCAGTTTAGGAGATATTTACTTAGATGCAGCTGGTGACGTCACCGGTGCATGTGCTCTGAAAGAACTGCGTACCCGGGCCATTCCTTCAGTGTCGTGCCATAAACAGTGGCTCCTGCGTGCACGCGCGGGAGTGATGTTATCACAGGCTCAACCATTCATGTAGCCAAAGCCTGGAAAGAAGACAGGTGAAAATGGAAGTGCCTTCAGCGGTGACAGTGTGCTGTTGGAGGTCCTTGTTTTCAGGTAACTCTGTCATAGTGTGCTAGTATGTGATGTATACTAGCACATTATGACTTAAACTGCCTGGGGCCCTATATACAGTATCACACAAAAGTGAGTACACCCCTCACATTTTTGTAAATATTTTATTATATCTTTTCATGTGATAACACTGAAGAAATTACACTTTGCTACAATGTAAAGTAGTGATTGTACAGCTTGTATAACAGTGTAAATTTGCTGTCCCCTCAACATAACTCAACACACAGCCATTAATCTCTAAACCGCTGGCAACAAAAGTTAGTACACCCCAAAGTAAAAATGTCCAAATTTGGCCCAATTAGCCATTTTCCTCGCCAGTTTCATGTGACTCTTTAATGTTACAAGGTCTCAGGTGTGAATGGGGAGCAGGTGTGTTAAATTTGGTGTTAACGCTCTCACTCGCTCATACTGGTCACTTGAAGTTCAGCATGGCATGGAATTCTCTAAGGATCTGAAAAAAGAATTGTTGCTCTACATAAAGATAGTCCTCGCTATAAGAAGATTGCCAAAACCCCGAAACTGAGCTGCAGCACAGTGGTCAAGACCATACAACGGTTTAACAGGACAGATTCCACTCAGAACAGGCCTCGCCATGGTCGACCAAAGAAGTTGAGTGCACGTGCTCAGCGTCATATCCAGAGGTTGGCTTTGGGAATAAGACGTATAAGTGCTGCCAGCATTGCTGCAGAGATTGAAGGGGTGGGGGGTCAGCCTGTCAGTGCTCAGACCATACACCGCACACTGAATCAATTTGGTCTGCATGGCTGTCATCCCAGAAGGTAGCCTCTTCTAAAGGTGATGCATAAGAAAGCCTGCAAACAATTTGCTGAAGACAAGCAGACTAAGGACATGGATTACTGGAACCATATCTTGTGGTCTGATGAGACCGAAGACAAGTCTGTCTTGCCTATAGTCATGCTTGGCGATGGGAGTGTCATAGTCTGGGGCTGCATGAGTGCTGCCGGCACTGGGAGCTACAGTTCTTTGAGGGAACCATGAATGCCAACATATACTGTGACATACGGAAGCAGAGCATGAGCTCCTCCCTTCGGAGTCTGGGCGGCAGGGCAGTATTCCAACATAACGACCCCAAACACTCCTCCAAGATGACCACTGCCTTGCTAAAGAAGCTGGGGGTAAAGATGATGGACTGGCCAAGCATGTCTCCAGACCTAAACCCTATTGAGCATCTGTGGGGCATCCTCAAAAGAAAGGTGGAGGAGTCCAAGGTCTCTAACGTCCGTCAGCTCTGTCATGTCCTCATGGAGGGTTGGAAAAGGACTCCAGTGGCAAGCTGTGTAGCTCTGGTGAACTCCATGCCCAAGAGGGTTAAGGCAATGCTGGAAAATAATGGTGGCCACACAAAATATTGAAAACTTTTGCCCAATTTGGAAATTTTCACTTAGGGGTGTACTCGCTTTTGTTGCCAGCGGTTTAGACCTTAATGGCTTTGTGTTGAGTTATTTTGAGGGGACAGCAAATTTACACTGTTATACAAGCTGTACACTCACTACTTTACATTGTAGCAAAATGTCATTTCTTCAGTGTTGTCACATGAAAAGTTATAATCAGAAGTGCGCGGAGCTCCGAGGATGGCCGCCTGAGCCCAGAGCCGCTCCAGCCTGGCACAGCGGCACCCATAGCAGCCCGCACGGCTAACGAAAAATTACAAAATTAGGCAGGCAGACTCCCTATCATCCCGGGAACACCCCCCGATAGTTAGAATTTTATTTAGGGGGACCCCAGACCCTAATTAGAGATCGTGGCTTCTGAGGGAAAATCCAAGATGGCCTCCGCTATACAGAATACAGCCTCCAGCGCCCTCTGCCTCACAGAGCAAACACAAGTATTCTCCTCAGAATCTGTAACATTTACCACAGGCCACCCACAGGTACTCATACCTTCATCGGCCTACACTGAGCCTCTTACTGGTCCCATACTAGCTGATCTCACCATTATTCCCTCAGGACATAATTTTGCTGCGCAAACTGGCAACTGGCACAATCCCCTCAGAGGCTACATCAAAGGAACAGGCATCTATAATGACGGACCTATTTCAAAAGTTCTCAGAACTCCTTGACAGGGGACTTGCACATACAGTGGCTAAAATCACTGGGGACCTGAAAGCTGACTTCCAAAAACTGGGAACAGGTTACAGTGGCCGCATCAAATCAAAATGCGAAACACATACACACTGTCCAGGAATAACTAGACCCCGCTATCTCCAGAATTGACGAACTTGAGAATAGGTCCCGCAAGTACAACATTAGAATCAGGGGACTACCTGAAACTGTTCTAGACATACCCTCAGCAGTCCAAGAATAAATCAGCACCATGCTCCCTAACACCCCCCTGCACCGCCTAGAACTAGATAGAGCACACAGAGCTCTAGGGCCTCCTAGAAAAGACGGAAAACCCAGAGATGTGATCGCTAAGCCCCATTTTTATGCTGTGAAAGAATAGGTCATGAAACAGGCCAGATCTGCTCCCCAAATACTCTGCCGTGGCCACCCTATTCAACTATTCGCAGATCTCTCCCCATCAACGATCCAACGCAGGAGGGCTCTGAAGCCACTATTACAGGTTCTAACACAGAAAGAAAGTATAGATGGGCCTTTCCTTTCGCTGTCAAGTTTACTGACAAAGGGAGATCCTAAAAAATTTCCAGCTTCCAGGAAGGGGAAAGGTTGCTGATACAACTCAAATACATCTCACAAGAAGCATCACTACAGCCTGTTCCAGCTCAGTCAAAAGACCTAATCCGACAAGCCCACAATCCTCCATATGGAAAAAAGGAAAGTCTAAAGCCCCGTACACACGGTCAGACCTCCATCTGACTTTTCCGTGGTTTTTGGTCCGAACGGAGTTGGTCGGGAACACCCATAGCATACACACGCTCGGACTTTTCTGCAAACTTTCCCAAAACTTTTTGCAACATCATGTGTTTTTTCTGCTCTTTACCGCCACCCTTAGGTCAACTTCTGCTATTGTTGGTTGATTTTAACATTCGTTGTTTTGTCCATCGGACAAAAGTCCGATGGTTTTCTGTACACACGGTCGGACTTTGCTCCATCTGACTTTTGTTGGGCAAAAGTTTGTCTGTTTGCAGACCCAACTTTTGTCCGATGAAAACAAGAAAAAAGCAAAAAAAGTTTGTCCGATGGAGCGTACACACGGTCGGATTGTTGGTCCAACTTGCTCAAAATGAAGTTTGTTGGCCAAAAGTCCGACCGTGTGTACGGGGCTTTAGAAGATTAAGGACAGCGGACCCACCTGATTGCGGATTCTCACTCCACTCTTATTCTTTAACTCTCATTGAGACCTGGAGTCCGTTCTCAGATTTATCTGTGACAATTTTTGGGGGGTCTTTCCCCACCCCTGTTCTTTTTATTTATTTTTCCTTGCCTGTTTTACAGCTGCTCACAAGCCCATAGACTTCCTATTCTCTAGTTTTTTTTACTTTCCAATTACATACATATGTGATTTAATGGTGTATTGATGTGGTGGATGCCCATGATCCTCTGGAAAGACTTTACTCTCGAAGGGCTGTAACTTAGCATTTTTGCTTCAAGTTATCTTGCCTTCTTATTATTTAAAAAAAATATTTTTCTGATGTGGGCACCCTGTGCGGGGGTGGTTCACATGTACACCCACCTATTCCTTGGTAGCCCACGGGTCTCTGAGGACTAGGTTGTCTGAACCCTGTAGGTCAGACCTCTTTGTTTTGTCTCAGGTTTCTGGGGGTGTCTCCCTTCTCGAACCCTGGTTTTACATGTTAGGAGACTTTCCTTTTTTCTCTCCCCACTTTTCTTATTCTGTTCTATTCCCCCTCCTTGCGATACATGTCTAATCTGTTGCAGAGATCCACATTCCCAGAATAACTATGGACACCATCCTTCATACCTACCTGCTGGGTAAGGCCATTGAAAAGTTTTTGGTAAGAAGACTACCATGAGTGACGACTTAGTCTACGAGTACACCTTTATTGGTCTCCATGGCTGATAACACACAGACCCTATTGAAAATAGCAACCCATAATGTACAAGGGTTTAACTCACCAATTAAAAGAAGGAAAATTCTAGATTACCACAAATCTCTGAAAATAGATATCCTTCTACTCCAAGAGACACATTTTCCTTCAGGGTATAGTCCCAAATTCATACATCCACACTTCCCCCAGTTTCATCTAGCCAGCGCTGTAAATAAAACAAAAGGGGTAGCCATAATTTTCTCAAAAACTTGTAAATTTTAAAAGAAGTTGGAGTACATTGACCCTGAGGGAAGAATCCTGTTGATACAGGGTTCAATAGAAGGACAACTTTACTCTATAGTATCATATTATGCTCCCAATAGGGGACAAGCTGCTTTTTTTGAGACTACGGTAGAAATATTGAACCCCATGCTTGCGGGCACGGTCATATTTGGGGGAGATTTGAATGTAGCATTTGATCAGGTCTTGGATGAATCGAAATCCCTTAAGAATCAATTAACTCGCCCAACTAAAGAAAGCCATAAAATCGCTAGAATAGTCTCTGCTCATAGCTTAACTGATGCCTGGAGGGAACTTAACCCCACTAAACGAGATTTTACACATTACTCACATCCTCATAACACATATGCTAGACTAGACCATTTTCTGATCCCCTCATGCCAATTATCATCAATACACAGCGCTCATATTAACCACTTAAGCCCCGGACCATTTTGTAGCTAAAGGACCAAAGGTGTTTTTCAGAATTTTGCACTGTGCTGCTTTAACTGAAAATTGTGCGGACATGCAATGTTGTACCGAAACGAAATTTGCGTCCTTTTCTTCCCACAAATATAGCTTTCTTTTAATGGTATTTGATTGCCTCTGCGATTTTTATTTTTTGCGATATAAAAGGAAAAAGACTGAAAATTTTGAAAAAAAATTATATTTTCTACTTTTTGTTATAAGAAAAATCGAATAAACTCAATTTTAGTCATACATTTAGGCCAAAATGTATTCAGCCACATGTCTTTAGTAAAAAAAATGTCAATAAGCGTATATTTATTGGTTTGCGCAAAAGTTATAGCGTCTACAAACTAGGGTACATTTTCTGGAATTTACACAGCTTTTAATTTATGACTGCCTATCTCATTTCTTGAGGTGCTAAAATGGCAGGGCAGTACAAAACCCCCCCAAATGACCCCATTTTGGAAAGTAGACATCCCAAGGAAATTGCTGAGAGGCATGTTGAGCCCATTGAATATTTTTTTTTTTGTCTCAAGTGATTGAATAATGACTAAAAAAAAAAAAATTACAAAAAGTTGTCACTAAATGATATATTGCTCACACATGCCATGGTTATATGTGAAATTGCACCCCAAAATACATTCTGCTGCTTCTCCTGAGTATGGGGATACCACATGTGTGGGACTTTTTAGGAGCCTAGCCGCGTACGGGACCCCAAAAACCAAGCACCGCCTTCAGGATTTCTAAGGGCACAAATTTTTGATTTCACTCCTCACTACCTATCACAGTTTCGAAGGCCATAAAATGCCAAAATAGCACAAAACCCCCCCAAATGACCCCATTTAGGAAAGTAGACACCCCAAGCTATTTGCTGAGAGGCATGGTGAGTATTTTACAGCTCTCATTTGTTTTTGAAAATGAAGAAAGAAAATTATTATTTTTTTTTCAATTTTTAAAACTTTGTGACAAAAAGCGAGATCTGCAAAATACTCACCATACCTCTCAGCAAATAGCTTGGGGTGTCTACTTTCCAAAATGGGGTCATTTGGGGGGGGGGGGTTTGTGCCATCTGGGCATTCCATGGCCTCCGAAACTGTGATAGGCAGTGAGGAGTGAAATCAAAAATTTACACCCTTAGAAAGCCTGAAGGCAGTGCTTGGTTTTTGGGGTTCCGTACGTGGCTAGGCTCCCAAAAAGTCTCACACATGTGCTATCCCCGTACTCAGGAGAAGCAACAAAATGTATTTTGGGGTGTAATTCCACATATGCCCATGGCATGTTTGAGCAATATATCATTTAGTGACAACTTTGTGCAAAAAATAAAAAATAAATTGTCTTTTTTCCGCAACTTGTGTCAACATATAAAATATTCAATGGACTCGACATGCCTCTCAGTATATAGCTTGGGGTGTCTACTTTCCAAAATTGGGTCATTTGGGGGGGGGGGTTTGAACTGTCCTGGTATTTTATACACAACATTAGGAAGCTTACATCCACTCTTCTAACCACTTGAAGACAAAGCCCTTTCTGACACTTTTTGTTTACATGAAAACATTATTTTTTTTTGCAAGAAAATTATGTTAAACCCCCAAACATTATATATTTTTTTAAAGCAAAGGCCCTACAGATTAAAATGGTGGGTGTTGCATTTTTTTTTTCCACACAGTATTTGCGCAGCGATTTTTCAAACGCATTTTTTTGTGAAAAAATACACTTTTTTTTAATTTTAATGCACTAAAACACACTATATTGCCCAAATGTTTGATGAAATAAAAAAGATGATCTTAGGCCGAGTACATAGATACCAAACACGACATGCTTTAAAATTTCGCACAAATGCGCATTGGTGACAAACTACATACATTTTTAAAAGCCTTTACAGGTTACCACGTTTGATTTACAGAGGAGGTCTACTGCTAAAATTACTGCCCTCGATCTGATCTTCGCGGTGATACCTCACATGCATGGTGCAATTGCTGTTTACATATGACGCCAGACCGACGCTTGCGTTCGCCATTGCGCAAGAACAGGGCAGGACAGGGGTGCTTTTTTATTTTATTTTTTAATTATTAATTTTGCTTTTTTATTTTATTTTTAAACTGTTCCTTCCATATATTTTTTTTTTAATCATTTTTATTGTTATCTCAGGGAAAGTAAATATCCCCTATGATAGCAATAGGTAGTGACAGGTACTCTTTCTGCCCTCAAAGCATCTGACCACACCAAGATCGGTGTGATAAAATGCTTTCCCAATTTCCCAATGGCGCTTTTTATATCCGGGGGGGGACATTCCCTCCCACTGCTTGTAAAAGCAGTCCAGAGGCTAATTAGCCACTAGGATTGCTTTTACATAAAATCCGGCTGCTGGCTGAAAATAATGATACCAAGATGATACCTAAACCCGCAGGCATCAATCTGGTATAACCATTCAAAGTCCAGCAACATGCTGGTCCTTGTTGGACATGTATTGTAATCTTTTTTTTCATGCAGCCTGTTGGCTGAACGAAAAAAGAGATTGATCGGTGGGTATGCCCACCATTAGAATACCGCCCTTCATCCACCCACTTCTAATGATGGGCATACATGCACCATTTATATATGCCGAAGCATGGGGCATCCTCCCGCAAAAGTTATGCCGCACACACATGGTCGGACTTTTCCACGGGCAAGCCTCCGTCGGAGTTTCGACCGTATGTACGCGGCATTAGGAGCAAAATCGCTCCTCCGCCCCTGCTGCCCCAATGCTTCGGCATATATGCTTTTTTTTTAAACTGTGGTGGTGAAATCACCTCCTACAGCACTGGAGTCGCAGGGATCAGGCCTGTCTCTGCGAACGCTGCAGTTATGTGTGTTGTGTTTTGTAAGTGACAGTGATCGATCGATACTGCACTTGGGTGGCCTGGGCTGGACGGAGGGGCAAAACGCAGGTGCTAGCAGGTATCTGGGCTGATCACGCTAACACTGCGTTTTTGGGAAGCCTAAATTGCTGGGGACGCTAGTATAGATCTGATCAGATCAGATATTGATCTGTTCAGATACTATACCACTAAGGGAGGTGTATGCTTCACGCGTGGGTGTTAGCGTTACTGGCACTAACCTGACGCTGCCTGGGGTGTGATGCAGACCCTCTCTGATGCTAAAACCTAATTGATATCACCCGCCGGGCGATCAGGGGGTTAAACCTTTATTGGGTTATATACGGCGGGTGCCCTGACACTATAAAAAGCAAACTAACTAACCAGCGTCACCCGTAACACTTATATGATATGTGATCACTGGTGAAAGGGTTAACTAGGGTCAATCAAGGGGTTAAACCTTTATTAGGTAATATATGGGGGTACCCGACGCTATAAAAACCTGCGGCGAACCTAAAAAAAATAACTGGCTACCTATCGGCATCACCGACACTAAGACAGCGATCAGAAAAACGATCGCTTAGTGACACTGGCAAAAGGGGTGAAATGGTTACCTGGGGGGGGCGATCAAGGGGTTAAACCTTTATTAGGTAATATATGGGGGTACCTGAGGCTATAAAAACCTGCGCCGAACCTAAAAAAAAATAACTGGCTACCTATCGGCATCACTGACACTAAGACAGCGATCAGAAAAATGATCGCTTAGTGACAGCGGTGCTAGGGGGTGAAAGGGTTACCTGGGGGGGCGATCAAGGGGTTAAACCTTTATTAGGTAATATATGGGGGTACTCGATGCTATAAAAACCTGCGGCGAACCTAAAAAAAATAACTGACTACCTATCGGCATCACCGACACTAAGACGGCGATCAGAAAAACGATCGCTTAGTGACACGGGTGAAAGGGTTACCTGGGGGGGCGATCAAGGGGTTAAACCTTTATTAGGTAATATATGGGGGTACCCGACGCTATAAAAACCTACGGCGAACCTAAAAAAAATAACTGGCTACCTATCGGCATCACCGACACTAAAACAGCAATCAGAAAAACGATCGCTTGGTGACGGCGGTGCTAGGGGGTGAAAGGGTTACCTGGGGGGGGCGATCAAGGGGTTAAACCTTTATTAGGGGGGGGTTAGGGGGCTACACTGGACCTAAACCTGACACTTTTACAGTCACAAATGTCACTGATTGCAGTGATCACTAAATAAATGGTCACTGCAATCAGTGACACTGTGACTGGGGCCTGGGGGGGCGATTTATGTACCTATGTGTCCTGGTGTCAGTGTAGTGTTTGTGCACTAACCTGACATCTTCTCTCATGCGGCGCTCGGTATATGTGAGCGCCGCATGAGGGATGACATCACTTCCTCCTGCCTGTGTAAACATTACACAGGCAGAGGAAGCATTTGATTCGCCGGGAGCGATCGCGAGGGGGTGGCCAGAATCGAATGGCGGCCCCCTCATCACGGATCGCTCCCGAAGCGATCCCGGCTGCCCACTGTACCAGAGGGGGGTCCGATTGGACCCCCCACCCATACGAAGGCAGTCACGTACCAGCACGTGATTGTGCCTGTCCGTGCCATTCTGCCGACGTATAATTACAGTGGGCGGTCGTTAAGTGGTTAAAAACACAGCTTTCTCAGATCACTCGGTGGTCATCGTTACTATATACTCTAGTTTGCTAAGTACAAAACGGGGGCAATGGAAACTCAATGAGTCCATCCTCTCTAATCCAGACACAGTGGAATAAATCAATAAAGCACTTAAAGAATATTTTTCTTTAAATGACAAGGGGGACACCTCTTCCGAAACCCTTTGGGCGGCTCACAAGGCCTTCATTCGGGGTAAAATCATCCAAATCTCAACCCAAACCAAATGAGAACAAAGGGCTGACATAGAGCGTCTAGAAAAAGAGTATGCAGCTCTTAGAGCTAGTCATAAACGAGATTCTTCCTCAGTTTATACTGCTCTATTAGATAAAACTAGACTGGATCTCAACCTAGCCTTAACTACACAAGCTGAAAAGGTGATACGTTGGAGTAGTAATAGATTTTATCTTCACACAAACAAAATAGGGTCCTTACTCGCTAATAAACTCCAGGCTCTGCCTAAGATCAGAATAGCAGGCCAACCTCCTACAGCTAATCCAGTCAAAATTTTGGACGCTTTCCAAGATTTCTATTCTCACCTTTATAGCTCACCCTCCCAACCTGAGAAAGATTCCATATTTGAATACCTAGACAAGCTTCCTATCCCAACCCTGAATTCTGAACATAAAAATTTATTAGAAGCTCCCTTCATGATTGAGGAGGTTCAGGATGTCATCAAAACCCTCAAAAAGGGGTCGGCACCAGGACCTTACGGTTTATCTATTCCCTACTACAAAGCCTTTTCGGATACTATAGCAGAGTGTGCCCTTAGACACCCACCTTAACACAGCATATATTACAGTCATCCCCAAACCTGATAAAAACCCAGAAGAAGTTAGTAATTATCGTCCAATCTCTCTCATCAATAATGATATTAAAATAATGACAAAAATACTAGCCAGCCGTTTATCATCCTTTGTTAATAACTACATACATAAAGACCAAGTGGGCTTCATCCCGAATAGACAAGGCCCAGACCAAATAAGACGAGCAATTCATTTAGTCTCCATTCTACAGTCCGGCTGGGGAGGGGGAGCGAGACAGGAGGGACTTCTATTATCATTAGACTTACAAAAGGCCTTTGACACAGTCTCTTGGCCATACATATTTTCCCTTATAGAGTGTTGGGGCTTTGTAGGACGCTTCATTGGTCTTCTGCAATCCCTGTACTCGTATCCCAAGGCACTAATTCGTCTACAAGGACTAAACCAATAAACATAGCTCGGGGCATGAGGCAGGGATGTCCGCTTTCCCCTCTCATATTCGCCATTGCTATAGAGACTTTGGCAATAGCCATTCGTCACAATCCAAATATTAAAGGGGTAACCTGTGGAGACCAAACCCACAAATGCGGACTCTTCGCAGATGACCTCCTCCTATTTGTGACTTCACCGTTGACCTCCCTTCCCAACATCTGTCAGGTCTTAAATAACTTCTCTAAAATATCAGGCCTGAAGGTCGACTACACAAAATCGCGTGCCCTCAATGTTCGCTCCCCCCTCCAGCTGTAACCCTATTAAAACAGTCGTTCAAATTAGATTGGAGCGAAGACTCTATCAAATATCTAGGTATAACACTTACAGCCCGCATAGAAACTTTATATACAACAATTACCCCCCTCTATATAAGAAATTAGAAAATGACCTTAAAACCAAATCCAAACATGAACTCTCCTGGTTAGGGAGGATCAATTCGATCAAAATGACTTTGCTTCCAAGAATTCTTTATTTTTTCAGATCTCTCCCCATTCCAGTGAATAAACTCCACTTGAAAAAACTTCAGAGCAAAACACTTAAATATATTTGGGATGCCTCTGGCTATCGAGTACCCCAACACACCTTGTCCCTTCATAACAGCAAGGGAGGACTGGGCCTTCCTGATTTGCACAAATATTATATAGCAGCTAGAATAGCACAACTCTCCATAATTTATTCAAAGCCCGAAAAACCAGACTGGATCAATATTGAACAACAGGCAGTACCCCATATATCCCTTGATTATCTATTAGGGTGTCCACCTAAAAAAAGACCACCCATACTAGCCCTCTCTCTGTCTCAATCCTGTGCACTCTGGGATAGCCTCAGAATTCATCCGGCTCTCTTTTCCATAGGACGGCCGCTAACACATCTATTTAACAATCCAGAATTCCCTCCAGGCCTTGATGAAACAACATTCCAATGGTGGGCGGACAAGGGACTATACCGTATAGGACACTTCTTTAGAGCTGGGAAGCCCTTAACCCCTTAACTATTGTGTCAAAAAACTGAAACTCCCAGACTCTGAAAGAAGCCACAATAATTTCGAAATTTTTACATCAAAGTTGGAAGGATAAACCACTTCTGATCCAATTTACAAAATTTTAAATTTGGTGTGAACAAGCCATTGAGCAAAGGGGAGGCATTTCTGTGATTTACTCATGCCTCACTCACCCTACAGCAAAATCTTCTTATATGGAAGCGTGGGAAAACGACCTCCATTGCAGCTGGGATCTGGAGACCTGGCATAAAGCCTGCTCAAAATCTTTCAAGGGAATTCTCAATGTTTCCCTGATGGTAGCTAATATT
This sequence comes from Rana muscosa, assembly GCA_029206835.1. NCBI lineage: Eukaryota > Metazoa > Chordata > Amphibia > Anura > Ranidae > Rana > Rana muscosa. The sequence continues at coordinate 213,292,464 of CM055117.1, read as the reverse complement.
AAGGTTCTAACCAGGTGGTATTTGACCCCCACTAGACTTGCAGCTATATATCCAACTGCGGATCCAACTTGCTTCAGAGGTTGTCAACTATTAGGGTCGATGGTTCATACTTGGTGGGAATGTCAGAGGATCCGTCCCTTCTGGAACAAAGTCTTTAATATGATATTTAAGGTGACTGGTTGCCAGGTTCCCAGATCTATTTTTGTTGCTCTTCTAAATGCCCATATACCTCGTATTTCTAAAAGCACACAAAAATTGATTCATTTCATACTCACAGGAGTCAAGCTCACAGTAGCTAAAGCTTGGAAAAAACTTAAGCCCTTCCTATTGGACGTTAGAAGAAAAATATCATGGATAATGGTCCAAGAAAAATGAGTCAGCATCTTAAATGACACGACCCTACAGTTTGAAAGAACCTGGGATCCATGGGCTAAATATGTAGGGATCTCTATCTCTAAGGGTGTCTCACCAGATCTTTCCCTCTCTCAGCATTAAGATAGACACGTATCCCCCCCTTCTCATGTCTCTTCTCCTTTCTTTCTCTATTTCTTCCCCCTTTTTTTTTTTTTTATTTATCTCTTTTTTTTTTTTTTTATCTGAGGATACCTGGACATGTGACGAGAGAAACTTATCTCCCATGTTTTTGTTTTTTACTGTTATCATACAAGTTATTGATAAACTTATCTTATGTTCTTATCTATTGGGCTTTATATTTTTGATAAAATTGTCTTTTTGATCTGGGTTTGGGGTCATTGGGGGGTGGGGTGTTCTCTCCGCCGCCACAGTGTGATTCCTTTAGGGATGCCGGGGAATTGAGAATACTTCTATTTCTTGGGTGTCCCTACCGGGCCCGGATTTTTTCTTAGATGGGCCCAATAGAGTTGTATTTTTTCTCTAAAAAATGTTTTTATTATTTAAAATAGAGCTATTTAATACCTATTTGTTTCATCTTGTCACCATCCATGATTTATTGTTCATGAAACTTTAAAACAATAATTAATTGTATCGAACTGTTTCTTATAAGCTATGAAAATAAAATATTTTGAAAGAAAAGATATAATCAAATATTTACAAAAATGTGAGGAGTGTACTTACTTTTGTGAAATAATGTGTGTTTGTGAATATGTATATATCTATATATAGATATTTATTTTTAAGTTCCTGCCATGGAGGTCCAGCAGTCCCGGACCTTCTTAAAAAATTTTGGGCAGCCCCACTTCACATACGTGGCCCTAGGAGTGAAGCAGTCCCCTCCATACTAATCAAGGAGCCAGGATATTTTTACAATTATTGCTTTACATACATGGTAGAGCAAAATACTCAGCATGGTTCTATGAGCTACCGTTGTCCCTAGCCCTTCTATCAAGCCCAACAGACAGACCGAGATAGTCAACAGATTTGGCAGGGTTGTGACCTTTGTGATAAATGAGGTGACCTTTTTCCAGTATTGTTGAATCAAAGGATAATGCCGAAACACATGAGAGAAATTGTCAGGAGAGAAGGTACATCTCCAGCACCCAGCCGTGAAAGACCGGTAAGGCCCCATGTACACTGCTGCTGCTAAACGGACGTTCAGAGGCAGTTGGACACTTTTTTCAACTGCCCCTGAACTCATTTAATGTTATCTTATGTGTATATGTACACATGTTTGTTTACTGTCGTTTTTAGGCAGTTGCGTTTATAGGCCTTTTTTGAAGGCAAAAAAATTAGTTCAGACGCCAAAGTTTCAGACGCCAAACGCCTCTAAACACGCTAACCTGCGTTTAGCCGCGTTTCGTTTTTTTAGCTGTTTTTTGTTTTTGGGCATTTAAAAAAAATATATATATATATATTTTTTGAAACGCTTCTGAACGCAAACCCGGCAAAACGCAGCATGTAAACGCGGCAAAACGGACGTTTTAAATGTGGGTTACTACCTGTCAAGTTAAATCGTTCAGGAGAGGTTGTAAAAATGTCCCGTGTACATGCAGCCTAAATATTCTCTAGTTTAGCGGGTGTATCCTACTGGGCACTTTAACCACCTTCCTGCCCAGGACAATTTTCAGCTTTCAGCGCTGTCACACTTTGAATGACAATTGCGCTACCTGTATGAATTTATATAGTTTTTTCACACAAATAGAGCTTCCTTTTTGGTGGTATTTAATCACCACTGGGGTTTTTTATTTGTTGCTAAACAAACGAAAAAGACAGAAAATTTGAGGAAAAAAAAAAAATATTTTTCATAGTTTGTTATAAAATTTTGCAAATAGATAATTTTTCTTCACTGATGTGCGCTAATGAGGCACTAATAATCAGTAGACATGTGCATTTGTTATCTTCCGAATGCATTTTCGTCCGCATTTCGGGGATTTGCGTGTTCGCTTTAACAAAATGATAAAGAACGCGCAGAATCCGAAAGATCCGAAAAAAATGCTTTATTTTCGTATACATTATATTTTCGTATCGTTACGACAACTGTTCGATATAGATAGATAGAAGATTCGACATGACGGTGACAATAGCGATCTGTGTCTATCGAAATCTGCGGTCTAATGTGCCTAACCTAACTCTATTAGTCCAAGATTATTCGACATAGAGAGAAAAGATTCAACATTATAGAGACAACAGTAAAATAGCTGTAATGCCCCGTACACACGATCGTTTTTAATGTCATTTTTTAAACCGACGTTTTTCTCCTCGTTTTTTTTCATGTTTCCTCTCAAGCCTGCCTTGCGTACACACCATCATTTAAAAAAACGATCAAGCAAAGTGCAGTGACGTTCAACACGTACGACGGCACTATAAAGGGGAAGTTCCGTTCGAATGGCGCCACCCTTCATGTTAGTAAAGTTTTTTGGGCGACGATTCGCGCTTTTCAGTCCGTTACTGTGTAATGAATGTGCTATCTTCATTACGAACGCTAGTTTTACCAGAACGAGCGCTCCCGTCTCATACTTGATTCTGAGCATGCGCGTTTTTTTTCACGTCGTTAAAGCATACACACTATCGTTTTTCACGTCGTTAAAAAAAACAACATTAAAAACAACGTGAAAAAAGAGAGCATGTCCGGAATTTTTAATGGCCATTTTTCACGTCGTTAAAAATGCTCTGGAGCATACACACGATCATTTTTCAGGGCCATTATTTAAAATGGCAGTTTTAACGGCATGAAAAACGATCGTGTGTACGGGGCATAAGTGGTCGCTACTGGAATGGGTGGGGAAATAAAATAAGGATGATGATGATTGTTATTGGCTGATTGGTGGTGCTGCTGCTGCTGCCTCCATAGAAGGGAAAGGAACCTCAATGGGGTTGAACTGCCTGGAGCCACAGTCGGATGCTGCCATCGCCAGTGTGAACCAGAACCATTAGGAGCCTAGAGCGAACAGGAAGGATGTTATATGCTTGAATTTCAATACAACACAATTCCATTGGCTGTTGGGGTAGACAGCTCGACATGAACAGAAACAAATAAGTATCGTATCATTCAATACGATCAAAAATATCTATAATACTGTTTGACATGAAGATTCGACGAAGCAGCTAAAAACACACGATCGCCGCGAGCGGACATTTACGGTCAAATTCTCCGCCCATAGCCTATAGAAGAATTCTAATGTGTGACTAGTAATAATTAATAATTATTACTAGTCGAACAACATTCGCTTCTCTGCCTTTTGGCTAAGATCAAGTGTAGTATCGACTATAGCCTTTAGGGGTGTCTCTGCTTCACAGCTAGGACGTTGAGAACCACTTGTATCTATCCAAGCCAATTGGTCCTTGTGGGGTACCCTCTGCTCGGCCTTGTAGGATCGTTGATTCAATTCAGCTTCACCTACTTGCTGCTATTGGGCAGAGGCTTAGCCCCCACTTGGAACGAGTTTGCGATCGACCCTTCTCCCCCCCCCCACTCTGCATTACTACCTTCGGGCAGTAGATGCTAGAGCCTTTGAAAAGGCTACAAAAAGAGTGAAGACGTCGAGGAACCAGAAGGAAGCCGCCTAAAAACTCCTGAAGCGACATCCAACTCCTTGACGATGGGGAAGAGCGAGAAGAAGACCGATAAGATGAAGACCAAGAAGAAGAACCCTACTCCAGCCACTTCCTCCGAAGCCCCCGAGAATGCCGCTGCCTCAACCTCCACCCCTACCCCGGCCGGCCCCAGCCAACCAAGACCAGCCAAGCCGTACCTGACTGCAGACGGGCTGCCAACCCTGGAGCCCTGGATGAAGCAGATGGTCGTGCTGCAGCTGAAGGAGGTGGATGGAAGAGTCCCCGACATGACCCCGGAGATCTTTGGAAAGAAGATGATCCTGGAGCAAGGTTTCAGCAAAGCGGAGACGCTGTCCGTGTAGACCTTCCCAAGAGGTATATTCTTCATAACCTTTGGGTCGTTCCAAGTCTGCAGAAGATACTGGGAGGTGGTGAAGACCAGTGGCCCCGAATCCCCTTTCCGGAAGTTCATCGCAAACTGTCCCATAACACGGGACGAGAAGTGGGTGACGGTGGCCATGAGGAACCCCCATACCCAAAGCAGGGACATAACCACCTACCTCCAGAGGTTCTGCACTGTGGTAAAGGACCCAGTCCGAATCCTCGATGTCAACGGCTTCTGGATAGGGAGGTGGTCTGTGCTCTGCAAGCTCAGAAAAGACCCTTCAGGGGACCTGCAGTCGTGCTTCTCCCTAGGATCATCCGCAGGACTCCTCTTCTACCCCGGGATACCCCACAACTGCAACAGATGTGGCCGTCCCGGATACATGGGAAAGGAGTGTACGGAACTTGCTTGCAAGTTCTGTCGGGTTACAGGCCAAGAGACCAAGGACTGTCAGAGGTCCAAAACCTGCAACCTCTGCGGATTGGCAGAGCACTCCTTCAAGCACTGCCCCAAGAGGACCCGGACCTATGCTGGAGCCCTGATCCAGGGTAAGCTAGCCTCTAGCTCCGGGAGAAAGCCGCCAGAAGGTAAACCAAAAGAGCCTAGGAAGGCCACAGGTGAGTCCACTCCTGCCCATGCCCCAGTCCCTGCCCCAGCCCCTGCCCCTACCTCCGGCACACCCCCACCCACCCCCTCTGTGCCGGAGGAGACCATCCCCGCCCACCCCGGACCTGTCCTCCCTGGAGGACTTCCCCGCCCTCCCACCCCCACCAGTGGCCCAACAGGAAGCCGGAAACGGAAACCTGAGAGCCCAGCGGCAGAGGCACCTGCTGCCTCCAAATGGCCCAACGGGGACCAGCGTGACAGCGATGGACCAGAGGCAGTTGTGGAGGACCTTGAGTCTGCGGGAGAGGAGGAAGAGGAGGAGATCATGGCCGACACCATGCCTGACCCGTCCGTCAACCTCAACCAGATGATAGACGAAGTCCTGGTGGAGCTGGCCCGAATCCAGAACACAAGACAAGCACCTGAGGCAATGGAAGAGTCACCCCCCCTTCGGGGAGGTAAGTTCGGCCTCTTGCTGACTAGACCTCATACCCTTTTTCATTATGGCTGAGATCTCCATATTTTCCATTAATGTGAGGAGTATCAAGGATACCTCTAGACGGCAAGCAGTGCTGACTTTTCTTTCCACTCATCAGAGTGATGTCTACATGCTTCAGGAGTGCGCTCTTCCTTCCTTGAGAAGGTACACCCATCTGACCTCTCAGTGGACCCTTGGTCCCTCCTACTGGTCCGGGGGTGGCAATTGTAAATCTTCCAGAGTAGCCATTCTTGTCAGGGGTGGGCACTTCACGGTTGACTCTATCCATAAGCTAGTCTGTGGCCGTCTTTTGGTCATAGACGGCTCGGGGGTGGGAGAGCCAATTAGGCTCATCAACGTGTACGCCCCCCCAGATAAGAATGCGCGGCTGGAACTTTTCCAGACCCTGCGGACCCAACTCGTCACCACCAGAGCAGTAGTGATCGGCAGTGATTTTAACTGTCCGATAGAGGAGGATGGGCGCAGCTCCAGCATGTATGCAAAACTTGATGCTACTTCTAGGCTGCTCAAGGAGATGATCTCGTAGGCTTCCCTGCAGGACGCTGTGGGATCCATAGGGAAAGGTACTGTGAACTATTTGTGGTGCCGACCCGACGGATCAGTGCGTTCCAGGATTGACTTTGTGCTCACTTCATGAACAGTCAAGCATCGTGAGTTCTCCATGATCCCCTGCTTTTTCTCTGACCGCAGGGCTATTCACTTTTGGGGTGACCTGGGCGAGGGCTTTGCCCGCGGATCGGGTTCCTGGAAGCTGAATAGTACCCTGCTGGAAAATGAGGAATTGATGGGGGAACTCCGGGAAGGCCTATGCCTCCTGGACGGAGGAAAAGAGATTCTTCTGAAAGGTAAGTGATTGGTGGGAGTTTGTGAAAGTTAAGCTGCGCAGCTTCTTTCAGGCAAGGGGATGCCAGCAAGTGTGTGCCAGGAAGAGGGAACTCAGGAGACTGCAACGTCAGTTGCAGTCACTGCAGGACCTTCATCACTGTGGCTGGGACATTAGGCAGGCCCTGGAGGACACCAAGAAGAGCCTCAAAGGACACTTTGAGGAAGAATCCAGGCACATTGTCTTCCGTGCCAAAGTGGAGAATCTTGAGAAAGGTGAGAAGTATAACGCTTTCTTTTTCAGGAAACTTCACTCAGGACACACCCCCTTGTCGGAGTTGCCTGACGAGACCGGAACACTCCAGAAGGGGAAGGAGGCTGTGATGCAAGTAGTCGAAGACTACTACACCAATCTCTACTCCCGAAAGAAACAGACATGGATGCAGCCGACAGGTTCCTGTCAGGTATCTCTAACCCAATTGATCCTGCAGGTTCATCGGCCGTCAACGCCCCCTTGGTGTTGGAGGAGCTGCACTCTGCCGCTAAATCCTTTAGGCGGGGCAGGACCCCGGGTTGCGATGGTCTCCCAGTTGAGCCCTATGTAGCCCTGTGCGATCTCGTGGACCCGGACCTGCTCGAGCTGTACGAGGAGATGGTGGTGGAGGGCAGAATGCCTCCGTCACTGAGGGAGGGGATGATCACGATTTTGTATAAACGCAAAGGGGAGAGATCGGACCTGAAAAACTGGCGTCCGATCTCTCTTTTGAACGTGGACTACAAAATCCTCGCCAAGGTTTTGGCCAACAGGCTGAAGTCTGTCATCGGACAGATCATCCACCCGGATCAAACTTGTGGCATTCCTGGTCACAGGATTGCGGACAGCCTCACACTTGTCCGGGACACGATCCAGTACATTCATGGCCACCGTGTGCACGCGGCCCTGGTCAGTCTTGACCAGGAGAAGGCTTTTGACCGTGTCTCCCACGAGTTCATGTGCAGAACTCTGCACAGGTTGGGTCTTGGGGAACTGTTTTGTTCGTATGTGAATGTAATGTATAAGGACATTTGTAGTTTGGTGTTGGTAAATGGCTGGAAAACTGACCCCTTTTCAATTTTCTCTGGGGTCAGACAAGGCTATCCTCTCTCACCTCTGCTTTTTTTTTGCTGTATAGAGCTCTTTGCCCGAAGCATCAGACGAAATCCAGAGATCAGAGGGATCACCGCACCAGAACCAGAAAGACGGGAGGTCAAGTGCTCACTCACATGGACGATGTGACGGTGTTCTGTGCTGATCGGTGCTCCATCAACACACTCGCCCAGACGTGTGAGGACTTCGGCCAAGCTTCAGGGGCAAAGGTCAACTGTGGGAAGTCGGAAGTCATGCTCTTCGGAAAGTGGTTCCTGCCTTCTTCTGCACCCATTCCTTTCAGCATCAAGGTGGACTTAATCAAAATTTTGGGAGTCTGGTTTGGAGCTGAGGGCACAGCCCTGAAGTCCTGGGAGGAAAGACTGGCTAAGATGAGACAGAAGTTTGGACTTTGGAGCCTCAGAGAACTCACCATCGAAGGAAAAACACTGGTACTCCGCAGCGAGATTCTCCCTGTGTTGCAGTACCTCACCCAGGCTTGCCCCCCCCCCCCCCGGGTCAACACCTGAAAGGCCATCACCAGGGCGGTATTTCACTTCATCTGGAGCTCCAAAATGGAGAGAGTGAAGCGGGCGGTTATGTTCAAGGAACCTCTCAAGGGCGGTAAGGGCGTGCCTGACATCGCCACTCCATTGAGGGTGTTCTTTGCTTGTAACTGCATCCGCAGGACTTTGGTTGACAGAACTGTGGACTCTGGCGGCAACTCCATGTCCCGTTTTTTCTCCTACCTCTTTGGAGGTCTCTTGGATGGGACAAATGGGACAGCTCCGTCCCCTACAACTGGCACACTCCCTGGTATTACTTGGACACTTTCAAGTTTATCAGGGAGCTGGGCCTGCATGGAGTTAAGCCCGACTTGTGGAAGCCAAAAACTATCCACAAGTTGATTAGAGCATCGGACATTCTTGAGACTGTTCCAGGCCTCCCTTCAGCCACTTGCAAAGTGGTCTGGAGAAATGTTTCTTCAAAGAGACTCACCAACAGGCACAAAGATCTGGCATGGATGGCAATCCAAGGGGGATTGCCACTCAGGACATTCATGCATGCCAGAAACCTGTGCAGATACAGGCACTGCCCCTTTTGCATCATCCAGGAGGAAACTGCTTTTCATGTTTTCTGGGAGTGCCCCTTTGCACAGGTCCTATTGAGGGCCTTGGAACCTGAACTTAAAAACTTTGTACCCCAGAATGCTATTACACACTTTGGTGTGTTAAACTGACTCTTCTGTGGAACTCATTCACAGGAGGACATTGACAGTGTCTGGCGGGTGCTGTGCTGCTTTAAGGACGCTTTATGGTGCGCCAGAAAGCGCCTCATCCACCAGCGGGAGAGGAGGTCCATCGAGGACTGTCGCAGACTGGTTCACAGTCTGCTCAGAGACTATCACTTGATGGACGTTAAGGAGGAAGAGGACGTCTGAAGATTTCCCCTCTCCCCCCCTCTCCCACCTATGTGTATCCACTGGCAGTTCAATAAAGCTTCGGGCCTGTGAACTCTTTTTCCACCCCCCCCCCATCACACCCGTTGCCCATTTGAATGCTATTCTGACAGTAAAATGACTTGAAATATTGTACTGCTTTCAGGGTAATGCGGCGTCATGCATGATGTGATGGCTCAGGGTACATAACTCTGCGCAACACATCGGGCATCATACCGCAGGATGAATGTCATTTATTTGTATGCTTGGAACTGTATTGTTATGTAGTGTATTTATGCGCTGCGTCGCAGTACAGAGTGGAATGTACCCTGTTGAAGTATTTGTTTTTTGTATATTTTCTTTGCAAAATAAAGTATACATTTTCAACCAAAAAAAATAACTAGTCAAACAACATTAGAATTCTACTCTAGCTTATAGGCGGAGCATTCGACCAGAAATGTATAATCGTGGCGTCCTACAGTTTAGCCGTTTCGTCAAAACTTCTTAGAACATCCGACAGACACCATAAGCCTTCAATTGACAGATTTGACCTTAATTAATTTGGATTTCCGTACGAATGCATTTTTTAACGAAACAAAATAAATAAAAACAAATTTCGAGAGTAACAAAATAAATTGTGTTTTTCGGACGAAACAGAAATTCTGAAAAACAAAATATTTCAGTGTGTACATGTCTAATAATCAGTGCCCTGAGTATCAGTGTCGATGTCCCTTTAACACAAGCCGGTTATCGGCTCTCTTCTCCTCTCCTCACACTGTCAATGTTAGCAAAGAAAAGCCGATAACCAGCTTGTTTACAAACGGCTGCATTGGACACAGCTGATTTCGTGGTAAAGGCTGCGATAACTAGCTTGTTTACATCCGTGATCAGCTGCATTGGACACAGCTGAATTTGTGGTAAAGGCTGCGGCAATTGACCCTTTACCCCAACCTGTGATCAGCTGAGTCCGATCACAGGAGGACGTCCATGTTCCATGAACGCCCTCCCAGCAAAGTAAGCCTGCACTGTAGCCGTCTTTCGGCTATAGCATGAGCAGAAAAGCAGGTAAATAGTGTGGGCAGAAAGCAGGTCAAGCATAGACTTCCATCTGCATAAAGGGTTTAAGGATAGTGAACTATCTTGTAAATAATGCTTGCTGTCCTATGACATATAAATTACAATTTATTCTTCAAATGTACAGAGGAACAAATAGCCTTACTAGTTGATTAGGCCGCTTTCACACTGCGGAGGTATTCGGCCACTAGCGGAGCGCTTTTAGCCCCCACTAGCTGCCAAAAAAGGGTTGAAACCACCACAAAGCACCGCTTTGCTGGCGGTTCGGCTGCGGTGCCCATTCGTTTCAATGGGCAAGAGCGGTGTACACACCGCTCCTTCACCGCTCCAAAGATGCTGCTTGCAAGACATTTTTTAACGTCCTGCCAGCGCACCGCTCCAGTGTAAAAGCCCTCGGCCTTTCACACTGGAGTGAATGGAGCCGCTCTTTCAGGACGCTTTGCAGGCGCTATTTTTAGCATTATAGCGCCGGCAAAGCGCCTCAGTGTGAAATGGGGCTTAAGGCAGATCCTTACAGGCATACCCCGCTTTAAGTACACTCACTTTACATACACTCACGAGTAAGGACATACCCACGAGTGTATGTAAAGTACTGTACAGACATTTTGCAGCCGCAGTAGAAGGAGCTAAAGCTCCGAGAGCATAGCCCGCCCTGTTCCAGTGTAACCCCTGACACCCCCACTATAGCCCCTGAGACCTCAACTACAGCTCCTGACACCCCCACTATAGCCTCTGACCCCCACTACACCCTAGAAGTGAAAAAAGGTATTGTTTCACTTTAAGTACATTTTCGTTTTACATACATGCTCTGGTCCCATTGTGTACTTAAAAGTGGGGTATGCCTGTACTTGCTTCTATCTTGTATCTACCAAGAGGTATTTCAACATTTTTAATGAGGACCGTTAATTATTATTTCAAGACTGGGAATAATCATTTGATTTAAGAGGGTTACATAAATACTTTAGCAAAGTAGAGTACCCACTTCCCAAGGTCTAGACTGTGGCTTCTAGCCCAATTAGGTATATAGAAAAATAGATTTACTCCCAAGTGCTTGTGCGCAGCTAGAGAAATTCATATTTACTCATAGATAAATTTATATAATTTATTTTATTTAAACAAGTATCAAAAAATTACAATAATCAAAAATAGGACTGAAGGAAATGGATACATTTACATATAGAGGACAACAATAAGAGCTCTGTTGCACAATATAATGAATGGTATCCACATAACACATGTCACAATATCCATATATAGTTCACCACATAGGGTTTCCATATAGGGTATCCCCGACGCGTTTCAATCTCTATTAATGTAAACGATCTTCTTCAGGGGTTATAGTGTGAACATCTATGGTACATTGAAAATCTCATTAGCGTTCAATTTTATTGCTTTTTCATTTCATAGACCCCTGTCTATACAGGTATCAAAAGTATAAGATTAAATCCTACCTTAGGTGGAACACCAAATATTCACAACCAGAGTGTACATAAAAACAACGCAGCTGGATTCTCCCTGAGGATCACTCAGCCAGGAAACAGAACAGAGGACTCGAATCTGCCTACAAGAGGTCACATGTTAGTATCAGACGAGTACAGGCATAAAAGAGAGGAAGAAAAAGGAGAGAGAGGGCGCAGGGTGGAACCAGTTTATAAGTATATATTGATGTAGATCTACATTAGTTGTGGCTAAATGGCCTGCTATTGTTATATCAATTTGCATATGGGATACAGGAATGGCAGAAAAATATGTTGTTGATATGATTACCTTCTTTGGCAAGAAATGTCAATTGTGTCTCCCTCTTATGCCTTTTGGATGGGATATGGATCTATCTTGTATATGCCTTCAGTGATCAGATTGGATATCAAACATAGGCATCAGGTATCTGTCCTTGTGTTACTAGATCACCTATAAGATACATGTATATATGTATATAAGTATACAATGATCATATACTGGGCCAAAATGGCCCAGATATAGAGGGATCAATTATGCATACGGAACAATAAGTTTTTACTTACTGATAGCTGTATATTCAACCACACTGTTCCCTCCTGCAATGAACCAGTCTGTTTGTCCAAGTGAGTATGTTGTGTGTGCTCACAATGTGGTGTTTTTATGTGGTCAGATGGATTAATCTAAGTCCCCTCACCTGTGTCTATACTGGTCCGTCCACCTGCGCCCTCCCCTCCCATTCACTCCTACACTCGTTCTTCCAGCCATGACCAAGTCTAAGGCCGGTCATGTGACTTCCTCGGCTTCCCGGGGGAGGACCCGGCACAGCCGCCGACTCCATGGCAACACGGCCGGCTGCTGACGTCACGCGTCGTGCACACTCGCTGCTCAGAGGCCGCCGTGCGCACGCGCACTGACACCAACATCAGGAGACGGCCACGGGACGCCGCTGACGCAGAAGAAAAAGAATCCCGGCGTTGCCAGGGATACCAGGGGAGGGGAGGGCACAGTGACCGTGTTCCCCCCCTTCCGTGCCAGGAGACAGAGTGAGAAATCCCCATCTGCCGCTAACCATGCAGGGCTCCCCATGGAGAAAAACCATGCTGCAATAAAACAAAGAACATAATATGTTATAATATGCATTATAACAAGACTACAACAAAACAAAATATAAACAATTATATAAATAATAATAAAAAAAAATGCACAAGAAAATAATAATGGTGATTAAAAGACAAAACAACATATGACATAGTAAACATTGCCTATCAATCGCTATATATTTATATAAACCTCACTACACTATTTTTGATTATTGTAATTTTTTTGATACTTGTTTAAATAAAATAAAATGATATAATTTTATCTATGAGTAAATACAAATTTCTCTAGCTGCGCACAAGCCCGTGGGAGTAAATATCTTTTTCTATATACATAAATACTTTATTTCTTGTGATAAAAAACACTGCATCTCTTTATGCCTACAACCTTGAAGAGACATTTTGAAGTGGCCCCAAACGGTTTAAGAAAAGGTCAGTTTTTCAATGAAAACTGTCAGCCAAACAGTGACTGTATCCAATCAAAGCCACAGGTACCAGCTGCCAAAATATAATATCCAGCAGTGAAAATTCCTCCATCCACCATGTTTCGCTTGCTTAACTTGGCTGGAGAAAACTAGTAGATTTCATTTAGAAAAAAGCCAGAACCCCCATTGGAAATTGGGACTTTGAAGGGCAACCAGTACACCACAATCATGTGTTATCAATTTATTGTTGCATATTAAAAAGATTTCAAAAACTGAAAAGGACAAAAAGACATAAACAATAAAATACACAGCTTATTATACAGTCATCATGTTCATTGATGCATATATCTGGAGTAGGGATGAGCCGAACACCCCCCGGTTCGGTTCGCACCAGAACCTGCGAACGGACCGAAAGTTTGCGCGAACTTTAGAACCCTAATAAATACAATGCACCCGAATGTTTGAAATCAAAAGTGCTAATTATAAAGGCTAATATGCAAGTTATTGTCCTAAAAAGGGTTTGGGGACCCGGGTCCTGCCCCAGGGGACATGTATCAATGCAAAAATTTTAAAAAAAAATTGACGTTTTTTCGGGAGCATTGATTTTAATGATGCTTAAAGTGAAAAAAAAAAAGTTTAAATATCCCTTTAAATATCGTACCTGGGGGGTGTCTAAAGTATTCCTGCGAAGTGGCTTGTGTTTTCTGTGTCTAGAACAGTCCCTGCACAAAATGACATTTTTAAAGGAAAAAAAGTATTTTAAAACTGCTTGCGGCTTTAATGTAATGTCTGGTCCTGGCAATATGGATGAAAATCATTGAGAAAAATGGCATGGGTACCCAGCCCCCCCCCCCCAGCCCACTACCAGGCCCTTTGGGTCTTGTATGGATATTAAGGGGAACCCCGCACCCAAATTAAAAAAAGGCCCTATATACTCTGAACAGCAGTATACAGGCGGTGCAAACAAGACAGGGACTGTAGGTTTGTTCTTAAGTAGAATCTGTTTGTAATTTGGAACAGGTAAATTTTTTGTGTAGCTCCAGCCAAAAAATAAATTTTTAAGCTTTTTGGAAAACATAGGGAAGGGTTATTACCCCTGTAACATTTGTTTTGCTGTCTGTGCAGTGTGCACCTGTTCAGAACATTTCACCTCACTTTCCGTCCAAATGACAAATGTTTTTTGAAAATTTGTTTTTTTTATTGAAACAAGGATTGGTGATAAAGCATCAGTGGAGAGGAGACACTTTTTTCCCATATTAACTCTTACAGGAGAGAATTTGCCTTCCTAGGGGTAGATTTCCTCTCACTTCCTGTTGTCTCCTTCCGTTTGCAAGTAGGAGTCGTTTGTAAGTTGGATGTTTGAAAGTAGGGGCCTGCCGTATATACTCTGCAGAAATTTGGCCCTTAGGTGTTGGTGTTGTCACAACACTGTAAGCCCTCATAGTTACTCTTAGTGGGCGCTGGAATGCCCTGCTGTGAACTATTATATCAAGAATTGTAATTACATGCCATTGTTGAAGAGTGGTTGGAAAAATTGGGCCTTTGGTGGTGGTGGTGGTGCTGGTGCCACAACACTGTAAGTCCTCACAGTTCCTCTTTGTGGGCGCAGGAATGGGCCCAGCTGTGAAATATTAGATCAAGAATTGAAATTACATGCCCCTGTTGAACAGGGCCAGAAAAATTGGGCCTTTGGTGGTGGTGGTGGTGTTGCCACAACACTGTAAGCCCTCACAGTTACTCTTGGTGGGCGCAGGAATGGGCCCTGCTGTGAATTATTAGATCAAGAATTGTAATTACATGCCCCTGTAAAACAGGGGCATAAAAATTGGGCCTTAGGCACTGGTGCCACAACACTGCAACCCCTCACAGATACTGTACTTGGAGCACAGCAATGAGCCCTGCTGCAAAGTATTGCATCAAAAATTTTAATTACACGCCCCTGTTAAACAGGGGCTGAAACATTGGGCATTAGGCACTGGTACTGGTGCCAAAACACAGCAACCCCTCACAGATACCGTAGTTGAAGCGCAGCAATGAGCCCTGCTGCAAAGTATTGCATAAAAAATTGTAAATACACGCCCCTGTTAAACAGGAACTGAAAAATTGGGCCTTAGCCACTGGTGGCGGTGCCCAGAACCAAAAATGTTCTTACAAGCTATCAGCATGATCATTGAGGAGGAAGAGGATAGTCACTCAGCATAACAGGATAGTCACTCAGGATCAGCATAGGCAGTCTTGACATTTCAAAAAAAAATATTCGGTTACATCAGCATCAGGTGCTTGGTAGCTGGTGGTGATCCAAGACTGATTCATTTTTATGAAGGTCAGTCGATCGACCGAGTCTGTGGACAGGCGCACCCTGTGATCAGTTACAAAGCCTCCAGCAGCACTGAATGTGCGTTCCGAAAGAACGCTGGATGCAGGACAGGCCAGTAGCTCAATTGCATACTGTGCAAGCTCTGGCCAGTGATCCATCCTCAAGACCCAATAACCCAGAGGATTTTTGGTGGGAAAGGTGTCCAAGTCTGATCTTGCCCCTAGGTATTCCTGCATCATGTAAACCAGACGCTGGCGATGGTTGCTGGAACCGATCATACCTTGGGGCTGCATACTAAAAAATTGTCTGACGCATCGGTCAGAAGGCCGCCTTCTCCACCGCTCCTTCTTTGACTGACCAAACACGTTGTCCAGGACCAGGAATTTGTAACCTCCCAGTCTCTGGGAACGCGTTGCACAGACCTTTCTGCAAGGCCTCCCGAAGATGCTTCATCCTTTGCTCCCTCTGCGTTGGCACGATAAGGTCCGCAACCTTACCCTTGTAACGTGGATCAAGGAGGGTTGCCAGCCAGTAATGATCCTCTCCTTGATCGCACGAATACGAGGATCCCTCCACAGGCTTTGCAGGATCAGGGAGGCCATGCAGCATAGGTTTGCTGAGGCATTTGGTCCGGAGTCCTCTGGGTCACTCAGGACGACATGATCCGCAGCCACCTCCTCCCAGCCACGTACAAGTCCATGGGTGTCTTGGGACTGTAATTGATCCCTTAAAGACTGCCGCTGATGCTGAGTGCTAGGCTTCATCTCCATGCTGACACAATCCTCCTCCACCTCCTCGTCCTCTTCCTGTGTGATAGCCGGGCCAGCAGGAGCACTGTCTGGATAAAGGGGGCCTTGAGAGGTAAGGAAGTGCTCCTCTTCCTCCCTCTGTTCTGCCTGTTCCTGGTGAAGAAAACACCCTTCACAACAGTTGGCCAGATCAAGAACACTCTCCAGGAGGTAGGTGTATGTGTGTCAAAGTCAACAATCAAGAGAAGACTTCACCAGAGTGAATACAGAGGGTTCACCACATGATGTAAACCATTGGTGAGCCTCAAAAACAGGAAGGCCAGATTAGAGTTTGCCAAACAACATCTAAAAAAGCCTTCACAGTTCTGGAACAACATCCTATGGACAGATGAGACCAAGATCAACTTGTACCAGAGTGATGGGAAGAGAAGAGTATGGAGAAGGAAAGGAACTTCTCACGATCCAAAGCATACCCCCTCATCAGTGAAGCATGGTGGTGGTAGTGTCATGGCGTGGGCATGTATGGCTGCCAATGGAACTGGTTCTCTTGTATTTATTGATCATGTGACTGCTAACAAAAGCAGCAGGATGAATTCTGAAGTGTTTCGGGCAATATTATCTGCTCATATTCAGCCAAATGCTTCAGAACTCATTGGACAGCGCTTCACAGTGCAGATGGACAATGACCCGAAGCATACTGCAAAAGCAACCAAAGAGTTTTTTAAGGGAAAGAAGTGGAATGTTATGCAATGGCCAAGTCAATCACCTGACCTGAATCCGATTGAGCATGCATTTCACTTGCTGAAGACAAAACTGAAGAGAGAATGCCCCAAGAACAAGCAGGAACTGAAGACAGTTGCAGTAGAGGCCTGGCAGAGCATCACCAGGGATGAAACCCAGTGTCTGGTGATGTCTATGCGTTCCAGACTTCAGTCCAGGGGAGGGCTGGCAGCTTTAGGCCAGGGGGGCAAGTCCAGTCAAGTGGCCCATTAACACCTTGGTGATCAGCCATCGTCGTTATACGGCAGCAGGTTGGCTCCCCGGCGCACACGGCGTGACGCTGGAGCCGATGCGTGTGGCCAGCGGCCGCGATATCTGCCGGTGACCCGCGATTGCTCCCGAGAGAGACAGAAGGAGGATCTGTCAATGTAAACAGACATCCCTGTTCTGACAGGGGAGTTAGAGAGAGATCTGCTGTTCCAAGTGATCAGGAACATCGATCTCTCTACTCCCAGTCACTACACCCCCCCCCCCCAGTTAGAAACACCTCCCTATGGAACACTTAACCGCTTGATCGCCCCCTAGTGTTAAAGTGGTTGTAAACTCACTTACACAACATGCACCTACAGGTAAGCCTAGATTAAGGCTTACCTGTAGGTGCATGAAATATCTCCTTAACCTACACGGTTAAGGAGATATTTGCATTTAAAACCAGTGCCGCTGACGTCACGCGCATGCGCACTAGCGGGCCGGCTTAGTAGCCGGATTTCTGAATGGAGTTAGCCGGCCCGAGCGCACATGCGTGTGACGTCATCGCCGCTCCTGGGCCAATAACAGCGCCGGAGCGGCGATACACGGAAGGCAGAGGGGAGCAAGATGGCATCGCGACGGAGGTGTCCGAGCACCGCTGCAGGGGCTTCGATCTCAGGTGAGTGATTCATAATGAGCTAGTATGCTATGCATACTAGCTCATTATGTCTTTGTTTTGCAGGTTGTTTAAAAAAAAAACGGGGTTTACAACCACTTTAACCTCTTCCCTGCCAGTGACATTTATACAAAAATCAGTGGGTATTTTTAGCTCTGATCGCTGTATAAATGTCAATGGTCCCAAAAAAGTGTCAAGTTTCCAATCTGTCCGCCGCAATGTCGCAGTCCTGCTAAAAATTGCTGATCACTGCCATTACTAGAAAAAAATAAAAATTTCATAAATCTATTCCCTATTTTGTAGACACTAACTCTTGCGCAGACCAATCCATGCACAATTATTGCGATTTTTTTTAAATTTTTTTACCAAAAATAAGTAAAAAAAATACATATTGGTCTAGACTGATGAAGAAATATATTTTTTGGGGGGATATTTATTATAGCAAAAATTAAAAAATATTTTTTATTTTTTTTTCAAAATTTCACTCTTTTTTTGTTTATAGCGCAAAAAATAAAAACCGTGACCAAATACCAATAAAAGAGAGCTCCATGTGTGGGAAAAAATGGACGTCAATTATGTTTGGGTACAACATCTCACATCAATTGTCAATTAAAGAAATGCAGTGCAGTATCGCAAAAAATGGCCTGGTCAGGAAGCGGGTAAATCCTTACGTGGCTGAAGTGGTTAAACTTACCATCATTGGTGCCCATCAATGTAGCCTCATCCGTGCAGCCTGATCAGTGCTCATCAGTGCAGCCTGATCAGTGCCGCCTCACCAGTGCAGCCTGATCAGTGCCCATCAGTGCAGCCTCATCAGTGCCCACCCATGCAGCCTCACCAGTGCAGATAGTGCCCATCAGTGCAGCCTCACCAGTGCAGAGAGTGCCCATCAGTGCAGCCTCACCAGTGCAGAGAGTGCCCATAATCTGTGCAGCCTGATCAGTGCCACCTCACCCATGCAGACAGTGCCATCATCAGTACAGCCTGATCAGTGCCCATGGGATGCGAGGGGTCAGCTGGGGGCGTGTCAGGGTCTGGGTATGTGTTACAGCTAGGTACTTTGCTTGCACAGCCTCTTCGGAGGAGGGGGGGGGGGTGATGAATCTCAGTCATGTCTTCTCTGCCTCTCCGGAGACTCTGTTGGAGAATCTGACGAGTTGGAGAATATGACAGAACACCTGGTCCCAGCCCACAACTGCTCAGGTCATGTGTGACATGCTGGTTGCCTCTGAGACTCCTGGGAGGTGGTAGTTGTAGTTTGCTCCCACTGCCAGGAACTTCAGTGCGGCAATATTACAACTCCTAGAGTGCAGCGCAGGCCAGCCAGTCAGCGACCGCCTTTTAGTACTGTTTAACCCAGACCTGCTAGGGTTTCCATCTTTTCTTCAAGCAAAACCCGACACTTTAGCAGCGGCATTTGTTTTTTTTGGGGGGGGGGTATACCCTATAAGATTGTAAAAGACCTGGGACACTTTTGGTGGCCTGAAAGAGAGTAGTAATGTGGCGCATAGCTCGCCGCAGCAAACAGTTCACGTGGCTGAATTGCGAGTGTTCTGCATGGAATGCAGGGGTCAGATATGTCCTGGGGAGAGGGCTAGTGCTAGCAGGGGGGTGGGGAGAGATAGATATGTGCTGGCGGGCAGTGGCGGTCGGTGATCAAATTTGTTTGGGGGGGCGCAAACAAACTGATTCTGAAAAAAAAGAAACATCAAATGCAGCCACTGTGCCCCATCAAATGCAGCCACTGTGCCCATCAAATGCAGCCACTGTCCCCCATCAAATGCAGCCACTGTCCCCCATCAAATGCAGCCACTGTCCCCCATCAAATGCAGCCACTGTCCCCCATCAAATGCAGCCACTGTGCCCCATCAAATGCAGCCACTGTGCCCCATCAAATGCAGCCACTGTCCCCCATCAAATGCAGCCACTGTCCCCATCAAATGCAGCCACTGTCCCCCATCAAATGCAGCCACTGTGCCCCAACAAATGCAGCCACTGTGCCCCATCAAATGCAGCCACTGTGCCCCATCAAATGCAGCCAGTGTGCCCCATCAAACGCAGCCACTGTGCCCCATCAAACGCAGCCACTGTGCCCCATCAAACGCAGCCACTGTGCCCCATCAAACGCAGCCACTGTGCCCCATCAAACGCAGCCACTGTGCCCCATCAAACGCAGCCACTGTGCCCATCAAACGCAGCCACTGTCCCCATCAAACGCAGCCACGGTGCCCCATCAAACGCAGCCATGGTGCCCCATCAAACGCAGCCACTGTCCCCATCAAACGCAGCCACGGTGCCCCATCAAACGCAGCCACGGTGCCCCATCAAACGCAGCCACGGTGCCCCATCAAACGCAGCCACGGTGCCCCATCAAACGCAGCCACTGTCCCCATCAAATGCAGCCACCGTGCCCCATCAAACGCAGCCACCGTGCCCCATCAAATGCAGCCACCGTGCCCCATCAAATGCAGCCACCGTGCCCCATCAAATGCAGCCACCGTGCCCCATCAAACGCAGCCACCGTGCCCCATCAAACGCAGCCACCGTGCCCCATCAAACGCAGCCACCGTGCCCCATCAAACGCAGCCACCGTGCTCCATCAAACGCAGCCACCGTGCCCCATCAAACGCAGCCACCGTGCCCCATCAAACGCAGCCACCGTGCCCCATCAAATGCAGCCACTGTGCCCATATGTGCTTGGGGGGTCAGATATGTTCTGGGGGGAGGGCGCTTTGTGAGAGAAAAGAGCCAGTGCAAGGGGGGTGGGTAGGGGGTAGGGATGAGCCGAACACCCCCGGGTTCGGTTCGCACCAGAACCTTCGAACGGACCGAAAGTTCGCGCGAATTTTCGAACCCTATTCGTTATAATGGACGCGAACGTTCGAAATCAAAATTGCTAATTACAACGGCCAATATGCATGTTAATGTCATAA
Organism: Rana muscosa; assembly: GCA_029206835.1. Taxonomy (NCBI): domain Eukaryota; kingdom Metazoa; phylum Chordata; class Amphibia; order Anura; family Ranidae; genus Rana; species Rana muscosa. The sequence goes on along the minus strand of CM055117.1, from coordinate 213,271,918 downwards.
AACAGGTTTGGGGACCCGGGTCCTGCCCCAGGGGACATATATCAATGCAAAAAGAAATTTTAAAAACTAAAGTTTTTTCGGGAGCAGTCATTTTAATGATGCATAAAGTGAAAAAAAAAGTGAAATTTTCCTTTAAATATGGTACCTGGGGGGTGTCTAAAGTATGCCTGTGAAGTGGCATGTGTTTCCCGTGTTTAGAACTGTCCTTGCACAAAATGACATTTGTAAAGGAAAAAAAGAAGCCATTTAAAACCACTTGCGGCTTTAATGTCATGTCTTGTCCTGGCCGCCATATGGCTGAAAATCCTTGAGAAAAATGGCATGGCTACCCCATCACCCCCCCCCCCACCCCAGCCCCTTTGGGTCTTGTATGGATACTAAGGGGGACCCCGCACCCAAAATAAAACCCTATACCTACAACCCTATATACTCTGAACAGCAGTATATAGGTGGTGCAAACAAGACATGGACTGTAGGTTTGTTCTTAAGTAGAATCTGAACAGGTACATTATGAAGTGTAGCTACATCCCAAAAAAATCAATTTTTAAGCTTTTTGGAGAACATAGGGAGGGGTTATCACCCCTGTAACATTTGCTGTCTTTGCACATCTGTTCAGAACATGTCACCTCACTTTCCGTCCCAATGACAAATGTTTTTGGAAAAGTGGGGTTTTAATTGAAACAAGGATTGGTGATAAAGCATCAGTAGAGAGGAGATACCTTTTTCCCAAATTAAATCTAACAGGATAGAATTTTCCTTCCTAGGGGTAGATTTCCTCTCACTTCCTGTTTTCTCTTGCCGTTTGCAAGTAGGAGTCGTTTGTAAGTTGGATGTTTGAAAGTAGGGGCCTGCCGTATATACTCTGCAGAAATTTGCCCTATTAGATGTTGGTGTAGCCACAAGACTGGTGGGCACAGGAATGGGCCCTGCTGTGAGTTAATAGATCAAGATTTGTACTTGCATGCACCTGTTGAACCGGGCAGAAAAATTGGGCCTTTGGTGGTGGTGGTGGTGGACGGTGTTGCCACAAGACTGTAAGCCCTCACAGTTACTCTTGGTGGGTGCAGGAATGGGCCCTGCTGTGAGTTATTAGATCAAGATTTGTAATTGCATGCACCTGTTGAACAGGGCAGAAAAATTGGGCCTTTGGTGGTGGTGGTGGTGGTGGACGGTGTTGCCACAAGACTGTAGGCCCTCATAGTTACTCTTGGTGGGCGCAGGAATGGGCCCTGCTGTGAACTATTAGATCAAGATTTGTAATTACACGCCCCTGTTAAACAGGGGCTGAAAAATTGTGCCTTAGGCATTGGTGCTGGTGCCACAACACTGCAACCCCTCACAGATACTGTACTTGGAGCACAGCAGTCACACCTGTTGCGAAGCATCTTTTTAAAAAATTGTAATTACACGCCCCTGTTATACAGGGGCTGAAAAATTGTGCCTTAGGCACTGGTGCTGGTGCCACAACACTGCAACCCCTCACAGATACTGTACTCTGAGCACAGCAATGAGACCTGTTGCAAAGCATTGCCTAAAAATTGTAATTACACGCCCCAACAGGGGCTGAAAAATTGTGCCTTAGGCACTGGTGCTGGTGCCACAACACTGCAACCCCTCACAGATACTGTACTCTGAGCACAGCAGTCACACCTGTTGCGAAGCATCTTTTTAAAAAATTGTAATTACACGCCCCTGTTATACAGGGGCTGAAAAATTGTGCCTTAGGCACTGGTGTGGTGGCATGGATCATTGAGGAGGAGGAAGAGGATAGTCAGTGAACATAACAGGACAGTCACTCAGCATCAGCATAGGCAGTCTTGAAGGGATGTGACATTATAAATTATTCCGTTATATCCGCTTCAGGTGTCTGGTAGCTGGTGGTGATCCAAGACTGATTCATTTTTATGAAGGTCAGTCGATCAACCGAGTCGGTGGACAGGCGCACCCTATGATCGGTGACAAATCCTCCAGCAGCACTGAATGTGCGTTCGGAAAGAACGCTGGATGCAGGACAGGCCAGTAGCTCAATTGCATACTGTGCAAGCTCTGGCCAGTGATCCATCCTCAGGACCCAGTAAGCCAGAGGATTTTCGGTGGGAAAGGTGTCCAAGTCTGACCTTGCCCCTAGGTATTCCTGCACCATGTATATCAGACGCTGGCGATGGTTGCTGGAACCGATCATACCTTGGGGCTGCGGACTAAAAAATTGTCTGAACGCATCGGTCAGACGTCCACCTTCCCCACCGCTCCTTCTGCTACTGACCGAAGCCTCAGCAACTCGTCGTCCAGGACCAGGAGTTTGTAACCTCCCAGTTTCTGGGAACGCGTTGCACAGACCTTTCTGCAAGGCCTCCCTGAGATGTCTCATCCTCTGCTCCCTCTGCGACGGCAAGATAAGGTCCGCAACCTTACCCTTGTACCGTGGATCAAGGAGAGTGGCCAGCCAGTAATGGTCACTCTCCTTGATCCGAAGAACACGAGGATCCTTCCGCAGGCTTTGCAGGATCAGGGAGGCCATGCAGCGTAGGTTAGCTGAGGCATTCGGTGCGGAGTCTTCTGGGTCACTGAGGATGACATGATCGCCAGCCACCTCCTCCCAGCCACGTACAAGTCCACTGGTTTGTTGGGACTGTACATCATCCCTAAAAGACTGCTGCTGCTGATGCTGAGTGCCAGGCTCCACCTCCATGCTCACACAATCCTCCTCCTCCTCCTCCTCCTCCTCCTCTTCCTGTGTGATGGGTGGGACAGAAGGAACATTGTCTGGATAAAGGGGGCCTTGAGAGACAAGGAAGTCCTCCTCTTCCTGCCTCTGTTCTGCCTCAAGTGCCCTGTCCATTATCCCACGCAGCGTATGCTCCAACAGGTGGACAAGAGGTACAGTGTCACTGATGCATGCACTGTCACTGCTCACCATCCTCGTGGCCTCCTCAAATGGTGAGAGGACAGTGCATGCATCCCTGATCATGCTCCACTGGCGTGGGGAAAAAAAGCCAAGCTCCCCTGACCCTGTCCTGGTGCCGTAGTCGCAAAGGTACTCATTGATGGCCCTCTGCTGCGTGTGCAGTCGCTGCAGCATGGCCAACGTTGAGTTCCACCTGGTGGGCATGTCACATATTAGGCGGTTCTTGGGCAGGTTCAGCTCCTTTTGCAGCTCAGTCAGCCGAGCACTGGCATTATAAGATCGGCGGAAATGCACACAGACTTTCCTGGCCTGCCTCAGGACATCCTGTAAGCCTGGGAACCTGCCCAAGAACCGCTGCACCACCAGGTTGAGGACGTGAGCCATACAGGGCACATGGGTGAGCTGCCCCTGTCGCAGGGCAGAGAGGAGGTTGGTGCCATTATCAGAAACGACCATTCCTGGCTTAAGCTGGCGTGGCGTCAACCACCTCTCGGCCTGCCCCTGCAGAGCTGCCAGAACCTCTGGCCCAGTGTGGCTCCTGTCCCCCAAACACACCAGCGCAAGCACGGCATGGCATCTTTTTGCCTGCGTACTCGTGTAGCCCCTTGTACGCCTACGGAGCACCGCTGGTTCCGAGGACAGAGCACTCGAAGAGGACATGGAGGAAGAAGAAGAGGAGGGGGTGGAGGAGAGAGGTGTGTCACAACCAGTAGTAGCATTTTGGAGGCGTGGTGGCGGAACAACCTCCAACACTACTGCACCTTGTCCTGCATCCCTCCCAGCTGCCAATAGAGTGACCCAATGGGCCGTGAAAGAAAGATAACGTCCCTGTCCATGCCTGCTGGACCATGAGTCAGCGGTAATATGCACCTTACCGCTGACCGCCCTGTCCAGCGAGGCATGGACATTGCCTTCCACATGCCAGTAGAGAGACGGAATCGCCTTCCGTGAGAAAAAGTGGCGTTTGGGAACCTGCCACTGAGGAACCGCACATTGAACAAACTCACGGAAGGGGGCCGAGTCTATCAACTGAAAAGGCAGCAGTTGAAGTGCTAGCAATTTAGCCAAGCTAGCATTCAACCGCTGGGCATGTGGATGGCTGGGAGTATACTTCTTTCGACGGTCCAGCAGCTGGGGCAGGGAAATTTGCCTGCTACAATCGGACGTCGGTGTACTGCAAGTACTTGGTTGTGACACACCTAATTCTACACCTTCAGTCCTCTCAGAGCAGCTTTCAGAGAGGACTGAAGATATAGTGGGGATGGAGATCCCAGCTGATGAGGAGCAAGGAGAGGTCCGCTTTGTTCTTTGGTGTGGGTCTTTTATGTGTGCTTGCCAACGAGCTGCATGGCAGGTCGACATATGTCTGCTCATGCTTGTGGTGCCCAAGCGGCTGATGTTTTGGCCACGCGAGATACGCTTGAGACAAATATTGCAAATAGCAGTGGTGCGATCTGATGCACTCGTCTCAAAAAAGGCCCACAACAAAGAACTTTTGTGATAACGTGCAGAGGCAGCGCCCTGCACAGGCGGAGCTCTGCGGTGTGGTACAGTTGCTGTGCTGGCCTCTAGCTGGCCTCCAGGGGGCATCCTGCCTCGTTGGACATGTGACGCTGCATCCTCCTCCTCCTCCTCCTCTCTCCCTTCAGGCACCCACGTGGAGTCAGTGACCTCATCATCCCCTCCCTCTTCACCACTAGAGCAAACCTGGCAGTAAGCTGCAGCTGGTGGAACACTACTGCCAGATTGCTGTCCTTCAGCATCCCCTCTCTCTGCGCGCACACTACTGACTTCCTCAAGCTGGGTATCATCATCCGAGCCTTCGAATCGTTGGGCATCCTCCTGGAGCATGTACCCAACACTGTGCTCAAACAGTTCGGGGGACTCCTCAGGAGGACATGGTGGGTCTAGGGAAGGGGTGTCTGATGATGCCATTGAGTACGCGTTGGCAGCTGCTCTGCCAGTACCCTGAGCCTGGGTGAGAGAGGATGAGGAGGATGAGGAGGGCTTGGTCATCCATTCTACCAAGCCTTCGGCATGATGCGGCTCCACATGTCCAGCTGCCGAAAACAAAGACAAGCGTGTCCCATGGCCACGTGCTGATGACGATGCACGACCACGTCCACGGCCAGCACTGTTGTCTCTAGAAACAGAGCCTGCCTGCCCTGTGTTCTTGCCTCGGCACGCTCTGCCTCTCCTTGGCGGTCTTCCAGCCATTGTAGTCGGTAGTGTATATAGTATAAAAAATAGAACTCCTATGTGTGCTCACAACACACTGTAGGTCCTATGGGTGCTGACACTAACACACTATAGGTACTATGTGTGCTGCTGACAAGAAAATATAGGAGCTCTGTTTGCTGCCACTAACACACTAGAAGTCCTATTGGTGCTTCTGAGATGAAAATATAGGAGCTCTGTGTGATGCCACTAACACACTAGAAGTCCTATGGGTGCTGCTGAGAAGAAAATATAGGAGCTCTGTGTGATGCCACTAACACACTAGAAGTCCTATGGGTGCTTCTGAGATGAAAATATAGGAACTCTGTGTGATACCACTAACACACTAGAAGTCCTATGGGTGCTTCTGAGAAGAAAATATAGGAGCTCTGTTTGCTGCCACTAACACACTAGAAGTCCTATGGGTGCTGCTGAGAAGAAAATATAGGAGCTCTGTGTGATGCCACTAACACACTAGAAGTCCTATGGGTGCTTCTGAGATGAAAATATAGGAGCTCTGTGTGATGCCACTAACACACTAGAAGTCCTATGGGTGCTGCTGAGAAGAAAATATAGGAGCTATGTGTGATGCCACTAACACACTAGAAGTCCTATGGGTGCTTCTGAGATGAAAATATAGGAGCTCTGTGTGATGCCACTAACACACTAGAAGTCCTATGGGTGCTTCTGAGATGAAAATATAGGAGCTCTGTGTGATGCCACTAACACACTAGAAGTCCTATGGGTGCTTCTGAGATGAAAATATAGGAGCTCTGTGTGATGCCACTAACACACTAGAAGTCCTATGGGTGCTGCTGAGAAGAAAATATAGGAGCTCTGTGTGATGCCACTAACACACTAGAAGTCCTATGGGTGCTTCTGAGATGAAAATATAGGAACTCTGTGTGATGCCACTAACACACTAGAAGTCCTATGGGTGCTGCTGAGAAGAAAATATAGGAGCTCTGTTTGCTGCCACTAACACACTAGAAGTCCTATGGGTGCTTCTGAGAAGAAAATATAGGAGCTCTGTGTGATGCCACTAACACACTAGAAGTCCTATGGGTGCTTCTGAGATGAAAATATAGGAGCTCTGTGTGATGCCACTAACACACTAGAAGTCCTATGGGTGCTTCTGAGATGAAAATATAGGAGCTCTGTTTGCTGCCACTAACACACTAGAAGTCCTATGGGTGCTGCTGAGAAGAAAATATAGGAGCTCTGTGTGATGCCACTAACACACTAGAAGTCCTATGGGTGCTTCTGAGATGAAAATATAGGAGCTCTGTGTGATGCCACTAACACACTAGAAGTCCTATGGGTGCTGCTGAGAAGAAAATATAGGAGCTCTGTTTGCTGCCACTAACACACTAGAAGTCCTATGGGTGCTGCTGAGAAGAAAATATAGGAGCTCTGTGTGATGCCACTAACACACTAGAAGTCCTATGGGTGCTGCTGAGAAGAAAATATAGGAGCTCTGTTTGCTGCCACTAACACACTAGAAGTCCTATGGGTGCTGCTGAGAAGAAAATATAGGAGCTCTGTGTGATGCCACTAACACACTAGAAGTCCTATGGGTGCTTCTGAGATGAAAATATAGGAGCTCTGTGTGATGCCACTAACACACTAGAAGTCCTATGGGTGCTGCTGAGAAGAAAATATAGGAGCTCTGTGTGATGCCACTAACACACTAGAAGTCCTATGGGTGCTTCTGAGATGAAAATATAGGAACTCTGTGTGATGCCACTAACACACTAGAAGTCCTATGGGTGCTGCTGAGAAGAAAATATAGGAGCTCTGTTTGCTGCCACTAACACACTAGAAGTCCTATGGGTGCTTCTGAGAAGAAAATATAGGAGCTCTGTGTGATGCCACTAACACACTAGAAGTCCTATGGGTGCTTCTGAGATGAAAATATAGGAGCTCTGTGTGATGCCACTAACACACTAGAAGTCCTATGGGTGCTTCTGAGATGAAAATATAGGAGCTCTGTTTGCTGCCACTAACACACTAGAAGTCCTATGGGTGCTGCTGAGAAGAAAATATAGGAGCTCTGTGTGATGCCACTAACACACTAGAAGTCCTATGGGTGCTTCTGAGATGAAAATATAGGAGCTCTGTGTGATGCCACTAACACACTAGAAGTCCTATGGGTGCTGCTGAGAAGAAAATATAGGAGCTCTGTTTGCTGCCACTAACACACTAGAAGTCCTATGGGTGCTGCTGAGAAGAAAATATAGGAGCTCTGTGTGATGCCACTAACACACTAGAAGTCCTATGGGTGCTGCTGAGAAGAAAATATAGGAGCTCTGTTTTCTGCCACTAACACACTAGAAGTCCTATGGGTGCTGCTGAGAAGAAAATATAGGAGCTCTGTGTGATGCCACTAACACACTAGAAGTCCTATGGGTGCTTCTGAGATGAAAATATAGGAGCTCTGTGTGATGCCACTAACACACTAGAAGTCCTATGGGTGCTGCTGAGAAGAAAATATAGGAGCTCTGTGTGATGCCACTAACACACTAGAAGTCCTATGGGTGCTTCTGAGATGAAAATATAGGAACTCTGTGTGATGCCACTAACACACTAGAAGTCCTATGGGTGCTGCTGAGAAGAAAATATAGGAGCTCTGTTTGCTGCCACTAACACACTAGAAGTCCTATGGGTGCTTCTGAGAAGAAAATATAGGAGCTCTGTGTGATGCCACTAACACACTAGAAGTCCTATGGGTGCTTCTGAGATGAAAATATAGGAACTCTGTGTGATGCCACTAACACATTAGAAGTCCTATGGGTGCTGCTAAGAAGAAAATATAGGAGCTCTGTTTGCTGCCACTAACACACTAGAAGTCCTATGGGTGTTTCTGAGAAGAAAATATAGGAGCTCTGTGTGATGCCACTAACACACTAGAAGTCCTATGGGTGCTTCTAAGATGAAAATATAGGAGCTCTGTGTGATGCCACTAACACACTAGAAGTCCTATGGGTGCTTCTGAGATGAAAATATAGGAGCTCTGTTTGCTGCCACTAACACACTAGAAGTCCTATGGGTGCTTCTGAGATGAAAATATAGGAGCTCTGTGTGATGCCACTAACACACTAGAAGTCCTATGGGTGCTGCTGAGAAGAAAATATAGGAGCTCTGTTTGCTGCCACTAACACACTAGAAGTCCTATGGGTGCTGCTGAGAAGAAAATATAGGAGCTCTGTGTGATGCCACTAACAAAACTAGAAGTCCTATGGGTGCTGCTGAGAAGAAAATATAGGAGCTCTGTTTGCTGCCACTAACACACTAGAAGTCCTATGGGTGCTGCTGAGAAGAAAATATAGGAGCTCTGTGTGATGCCACTAACACACTAGAAGTCCTATGGGTGCTTCTGAGATGAAAATATAGGAGCTCTGTGTGATGCCACTAACACACTAGAAGTCCTATGGGTGCTGCTGAGAAGAAAATATAGGAGCTCTGTGTGATGCCACTAACACACTAGAAGTCCTATGGGTGCTTCTGAGATGAAAATATAGGAACTCTGTGTGATGCCACTAACACACTAGAAGTCCTATGGGTGCTGCTGAGAAGAAAATATAGGAGCTCTGTTTGCTGCCACTAACACACTAGAAGTCCTATGGGTGCTTCTGAGAAGAAAATATAGGAGCTCTGTGTGATGCCACTAACACACTAGAAGTCCTATGGGTGCTTCTGAGATGAAAATATAGGAGCTCTGTGTGATGCCACTAACACACTAGAAGTCCTATGGGTGCTTCTGAGATGAAAATATAGGAGCTCTGTTTGCTGCCACTAACACACTAGAAGTCCTATGGGTGCTGCTGAGAAGAAAATATAGGAGCTCTGTGTGATGCCACTAACACACTAGAAGTCCTATGGGTGCTTCTGAGATGAAAATATAGGAGCTCTGTGTGATGCCACTAACACACTAGAAGTCCTATGGGTGCTGCTGAGAAGAAAATATAGGAGCTCTGTTTGCTGCCACTAACACACTAGAAGTCCTATGGGTGCTGCTGAGAAGAAAATATAGGAGCTCTGTGTGATGCCACTAACACACTAGAAGTCCTATGGGTGCTGCTGAGAAGAAAATATAGGAGCTCTGTTTGCTGCCACTAACACACTAGAAGTCCTATGGGTGCTGCTGAGAAGAAAATATAGGAGCTCTGTGTGATGCCACTAACACACTAGAAGTCCTATGGGTGCTTCTGAGATGAAAATATAGGAGCTCTGTGTGATGCCACTAACACACTAGAAGTCCTATGGGTGCTGCTGAGAAGAAAATATAGGAGCTCTGTGTGATGCCACTAACACACTAGAAGTCCTATGGGTGCTTCTGAGATGAAAATATAGGAACTCTGTGTGATGCCACTAACACACTAGAAGTCCTATGGGTGCTGCTGAGAAGAAAATATAGGAGCTCTGTTTGCTGCCACTAACACACTAGAAGTCCTATGGGTGCTTCTGAGAAGAAAATATAGGAGCTCTGTGTGATGCCACTAACACACTAGAAGTCCTATGGGTGCTTCTGAGATGAAAATATAGGAGCTCTGTGTGATGCCACTAACACACTAGAAGTCCTATGGGTGCTTCTGAGATGAAAATATAGGAGCTCTGTTTGCTGCCACTAACACACTAGAAGTCCTATGGGTGCTGCTGAGAAGAAAATATAGGAGCTCTGTGTGATGCCACTAACACACTAGAAGTCCTATGGGTGCTTCTGAGATGAAAATATAGGAGCTCTGTGTGATGCCACTAACACACTAGAAGTCCTATGGGTGCTGCTGAGAAGAAAATATAGGAGCTCTGTTTGCTGCCACTAACACACTAGAAGTCCTATGGGTGCTGCTGAGAAGAAAATATAGGAGCTCTGTGTGATGCCACTAACACACTAGAAGTCCTATGGGTGCTGCTGAGAAGAAAATATAGGAGCTCTGTTTGCTGCCACTAACACACTAGAAGTCCTATGGGTGCTGCTGAGAAGAAAATATAGGAGCTCTGTGTGATGCCACTAACACACTAGAAGTCCTATGGGTGCTTCTGAGATGAAAATATAGGAGCTCTGTGTGATGCCACTAACACACTAGAAGTCCTATGGGTGCTGCTGAGAAGAAAATATAGGAGCTCTGTGTGATGCCACTAACACACTAGAAGTCCTATGGGTGCTTCTGAGATGAAAATATAGGAACTCTGTGTGATGCCACTAACACACTAGAAGTCCTATGGGTGCTGCTGAGAAGAAAATATAGGAGCTCTGTTTGCTGCCACTAACACACTAGAAGTCCTATGGGTGCTTCTGAGAAGAAAATATAGGAGCTCTGTGTGATGCCACTAACACACTAGAAGTCCTATGGGTGCTTCTGAGATGAAAATATAGGAGCTCTGTGTGATGCCACTAACACACTAGAAGTCCTATGGGTGCTTCTGAGATGAAAATATAGGAGCTCTGTTTGCTGCCACTAACACACTAGAAGTCCTATGGGTGCTGCTGAGAAGAAAATATAGGAGCTCTGTGTGATGCCACTAACACACTAGAAGTCCTATGGGTGCTTCTGAGATGAAAATATAGGAGCTCTGTGTGATGCCACTAACACACTAGAAGTCCTATGGGTGCTGCTGAGAAGAAAATATAGGAGCTCTGTTTGCTGCCACTAACACACTAGAAGTCCTATGGGTGCTGCTGAGAAGAAAATATAGGAGCTCTGTGTGATGCCACTAACACACTAGAAGTCCTATGGGTGCTGCTGAGAAGAAAATATAGGAGCTCTGTTTTCTGCCACTAACACACTAGAAGTCCTATGGGTGCTGCTGAGAAGAAAATATAGGAGCTCTGTGTGATGCCACTAACACACTAGAAGTCCTATGGGTGCTTCTGAGATGAAAATATAGGAGCTCTGTGTGATGCCACTAACACACTAGAAGTCCTATGGGTGCTGCTGAGAAGAAAATATAGGAGCTCTGTGTGATGCCACTAACACACTAGAAGTCCTATGGGTGCTTCTGAGATGAAAATATAGGAACTCTGTGTGATGCCACTAACACACTAGAAGTCCTATGGGTGCTGCTGAGAAGAAAATATAGGAGCTCTGTTTGCTGCCACTAACACACTAGAAGTCCTATGGGTGCTTCTGAGAAGAAAATATAGGAGCTCTGTGTGATGCCACTAACACACTAGAAGTCCTATGGGTGCTTCTGAGATGAAAATATAGGAACTCTGTGTGATGCCACTAACACATTAGAAGTCCTATGGGTGCTGCTAAGAAGAAAATATAGGAGCTCTGTTTGCTGCCACTAACACACTAGAAGTCCTATGGGTGTTTCTGAGAAGAAAATATAGGAGCTCTGTGTGATGCCACTAACACACTAGAAGTCCTATGGGTGCTTCTAAGATGAAAATATAGGAGCTCTGTGTGATGCCACTAACACACTAGAAGTCCTATGGGTGCTTCTGAGATGAAAATATAGGAGCTCTGTTTGCTGCCACTAACACACTAGAAGTCCTATGGGTGCTTCTGAGATGAAAATATAGGAGCTCTGTGTGATGCCACTAACACACTAGAAGTCCTATGGGTGCTGCTGAGAAGAAAATATAGGAGCTCTGTTTGCTGCCACTAACACACTAGAAGTCCTATGGGTGCTGCTGAGAAGAAAATATAGGAGCTCTGTGTGATGCCACTAACAAAACTAGAAGTCCTATGGGTGCTGCTGAGAAGAAAATATAGGAGCTCTGTTTGCTGCCACTAACACACTAGAAGTCCTATGGGTGCTGCTGAGAAGAAAATATAGGAGCTCTGTGTGATGCCACTAACACACTAGAAGTCCTATGGGTGCTTCTGAGATGAAAATATAGGAGCTCTGTGTGATGCCACTAACACACTAGAAGTCCTATGGGTGCTGCTGAGAAGAAAATATAGGAGCTCTGTGTGATGCCACTAACACACTAGAAGTCCTATGGGTGCTTCTGAGATGAAAATATAGGAACTCTGTGTGATGCCACTAACACACTAGAAGTCCTATGGGTGCTGCTGAGAAGAAAATATAGGAGCTCTGTTTGCTGCCACTAACACACTAGAAGTCCTATGGGTGCTTCTGAGAAGAAAATATAGGAGCTCTGTGTGATGCCACTAACACACTAGAAGTCCTATGGGTGCTTCTGAGATGAAAATATAGGAGCTCTGTGTGATGCCACTAACACACTAGAAGTCCTATGGGTGCTTCTGAGATGAAAATATAGGAGCTCTGTTTGCTGCCACTAACACACTAGAAGTCCTATGGGTGCTGCTGAGAAGAAAATATAGGAGCTCTGTGTGATGCCACTAACACACTAGAAGTCCTATGGGTGCTTCTGAGATGAAAATATAGGAGCTCTGTGTGATGCCACTAACACACTAGAAGTCCTATGGGTGCTGCTGAGAAGAAAATATAGGAGCTCTGTTTGCTGCCACTAACACACTAGAAGTCCTATGGGTGCTGCTGAGAAGAAAATATAGGAGCTCTGTGTGATGCCACTAACACACTAGAAGTCCTATGGGTGCTGCTGAGAAGAAAATATAGGAGCTCTGTTTGCTGCCACTAACACACTAGAAGTCCTATGGGTGCTGCTGAGAAGAAAATATAGGAGCTCTGTGTGATGCCACTAACACACTAGAAGTCCTATGGGTGCTTCTGAGATGAAAATATAGGAGCTCTGTGTGATGCCACTAACACACTAGAAGTCCTATGGGTGCTGCTGAGAAGAAAATATAGGAGCTCTGTGTGATGCCACTAACACACTAGAAGTCCTATGGGTGCTTCTGAGATGAAAATATAGGAACTCTGTGTGATGCCACTAACACACTAGAAGTCCTATGGGTGCTGCTGAGAAGAAAATATAGGAGCTCTGTTTGCTGCCACTAACACACTAGAAGTCCTATGGGTGCTTCTGAGAAGAAAATATAGGAGCTCTGTGTGATGCCACTAACACACTAGAAGTCCTATGGGTGCTTCTGAGATGAAAATATAGGAACTCTGTGTGATGCCACTAACACATTAGAAGTCCTATGGGTGCTGCTAAGAAGAAAATATAGGAGCTCTGTTTGCTGCCACTAACACACTAGAAGTCCTATGGGTGCTTCTGAGAAGAAAATATAGGAGCTCTGTGTGATGCCACTAACACACTAGAAGTCCTATGGGTGCTTCTGAGATGAAAATATAGGAACTCTGTGTGATGCCACTAACACATTAGAAGTCCTATGGGTGCTGCTGAGAAGAAAATATAGGAGCTCTGTTTGCTGCCACTAACACACTAGAAGTCCTATGGGTGCTGCTGAGAAGAAAATATAGGAGCTCTGTGTGATGCCACTAACACACTAGAAGTCCTATGGGTGCTGCTGAGAAGAAAATATAGGAGCTCTGTTTGCTGCCACTAACACACTAGAAGTCCTATGGGTGCTGCTGAGAAGAAAATATAGGAGCTCTGTTTGCTGCCACTAACACACTAGAAGTCCTATGGGTGCTGCTGAGAAGAAAATATAGGAGCTCTGTGTGATGCCACTAACACACTAGAAGTCCTATGGGTGCTGCTGAGAAGAAAATATAGGAGCTCTGTTTGCTGCCACTAACACACTAGAAGTCCTATGGGTGCTGCTGAGAAGAAAATATAGGAGCTCTGTTTGCTGCCACTAACACACTAGAAGTCCTATGGGTGCTTCTGAGAAGAAAATATAGGAGCTCTGTGTGATGCCACTAACACACTAGAAGTCCTATGGGTGCTTCTGAGATGAAAATATAGGAACTCTGTGTGATGCCACTAACACATTAGAAGTCCTATGGGTGCTGCTGAGAAGAAAATATAGGAGCTCTGTTTGCTGCCACTAACACACTAGAAGTCCTATGGGTGCTGCTGAGAAGAAAATATAGGAGCTCTGTGTGATGCCACTAACACACTAGAAGTCCTATGGGTGCTGCTGAGAAGAAAATATAGGAGCTCTGTTTGCTGCCACTAACACACTAGAAGTCCTATGGGTGCTGCTGAGAAGAAAATATAGGAGCTCTGTTTGCTGCCACTAACACACTAGAAGTCCTATGGGTGCTGTTGGGGTGCAATGCTGTGCTAACAGCACTGCGGTTGGTACTACTGCAATACTGTACTAACAGTAAGCACGCACCAGACTAATCCCCAGCAGCAGCTAATAACACGCTAACTGTGCAATCAGCAGCAATGAACGATCAATGACTTAGGTAGCAATGGTTTAGCAAAGAAATAGCCAATGGTTTAGCAAAGAAGAGCAAATCTTTCAGTATCAAGCAAAGACAGAATCAGCAGACTGATCTCTCCTAAAGCCGGAACTCATGTGACCGGGGCCGATGGCGTGGCGGCCTTTTAAATGGTGGGGCATGTACTAAAGCCCCTGAGCTGTAATTGGCTACAGGCGTCCTGCCTGTAGCCAATTATTGCTCTCCGAGTTTCGGGCGCTGTGATTGGCCAAGCATGCGGGGTCACAGTGCATGCTTGGCCAATCATCAGCCAGCAATGCACTGCGCCGGCCGCGCCGGCCGCAATGCATTGCGGGGCCGCTCGCATCACACGAATGTGATGCGAACGGCCCAAATAGTTCTGGGCTCGACGAGCGAGCGAACGCCCGGTGCTCGATTCGAACATGGGTTCGAATCGAGCACCGGGCCCATCCCTAGTAGGGGGTAGGATATATGCTGGAGGGGTGTTTTGGGAAGGAAGAGAGGGGTTGCCAGATTTCAAATGTAATCCACACTGAAGTTCTAGCATTGCCTTCCCCCTCCCAGCACATCCTCCTAACCCCTCGATCACTCATATGACATCTACCTTGTCCTCCTTTCCAGACACTCTCCCCCTCCGTCCTCCATCTACAGTACAGAGCATAATAAAAACTTTAGTGCAGAGTGCAGACCTGAGATTCAGCGCGTCCCTTCTCCTCCCCCCTCCTCCTCCTCGTGTGTGTACAGAACGGACTGAGAAGGAGGGGAGGAGCTTTGATACACTGCTCTGCTCTGCTCATCCAGCTGCTGTCAGGCAGAGAGGAGACTCGTCACTGGCGAAAAAAAAAAAAGTTAAAGTAACAGACAGCGCTGCGGCCGTTCTAATGATAAGGTAGGCGGCCTGGGGGGAAATCTCCCCCCTTCCCCCCTTGCCAGCCCGCGCCTGCTTCAGTCTGTAATTGACTGCAAAGGATTTGCAACCAAGTATTAAAAAGTGAAAGTTTGATTTATGATTGTTAATCTGTCCCATTACTTTTGGTCCCTTAAAAAGTGGGAGGCACATATACAAACTGTTGTAATTCCTACACCGTTCACCTGATTTGGATGTAAATTCCCTCAAATTAAAGCTGAAAGTCTGCAGTTAAAGCACATCTTGTTTGTTTCAAATCCATTGTGGTGGTGTATAGAGCCAAAAAGATTAGAATTGTGTCAATGTCCCAATATTTATGGACCTGACTGTGTATATATATATATATATATATATATATATCTGTACTGATTATAATGCAGCTATCAGAATCAACTGCCTGCTGTGGTATTAGTATGAGAAAAGCAGCAATTGTTTTCCGTTAGTTTTAGGTGAACACTGTGCAGAGGACACAGTACACTAACTGAAAATACTTGCAGCTCTCTGCCTGTGGTTTTATTATGAGAACACCACAAATTGTATTCAGGTTCCTTTAAGTGAACGCTGTGCAAAGGACAGAAGTACTGCAGTACACTAAATGAAATTAATGCAGCTCCCGGCCTGTGGTTTTATTATGAGAACACTACTAATTGTATTCAGGTAAGCTTTAGGTGAACGCTATGCAAAGCACACAGTACACTAAGTGAAACACTGCAGCTAGCGCAATCACCTGCCTGCCTGTCACAGTATAGAGAATAACAGGAACGGATCTAGCTAAACTGAATACAGTGTATAAATATATATACAACACCTAGGATGCATATATATCCTCTACACACTGTAACTGCAGCTAACTGACTCGCCTGCCTGCTCTATCTAACTCAATTGAAATGACACTGTCTCTCTCTCTCTGTAAGCTCTCTCTTTAACCACCGCAACACACTACACAAGGCCGCCACGGAGGCGGCCTTATATAGGGTGGGGCGTGTATTAAACCACCTGAGACATAATTGGCCAAAGCCACCCTGGCTTTGGCCAATTACGGCTCTCCTTTTTTTGCTCGCTGTGATTGGCCAAAGCATGCGGGTCATAGTGCATGCTTGGCCAATCATCAGCCAGCAATGCACTGCCACAGTGAATTATGGGCCGTGACGCGCCACTCGAATTTGGCGCGAATGGCCCATAATGTTCGCAATTTGGCGAACAGCCGAAACAGCCGATGTTCGAGTCGAACATGGGTCCGACTCGAACACAAAGCTCATCCCTAATCTGGAGTATTGCTGTCTCCATTCTACATGATTCGTTTCAGGTCAACGACCTTTCTTCAGGGGAATTTTAAAGGAGATTCATATTTAAAATAAATAAATATTTCCTCTGCCTGGATGGAGGAACCACTGAGGCGTCACTGCCCCCGGGCCCCCAGAAAGCTCCCACGGAGGTCCCCACAAAAGAGCCGCTGATGTCCGGACCCCAAAAGGTCAGTAGATACTGTGTGATCTTATCATAAGGAAGAGCCGTCAATGATTGACCTCATGGGGTGATGTAATTACAGACTTTCCATAGATCACAGACCTGTGGGGGCTTTATGTGGGACTCCCGTGGGGGCCCGGGAGCGGTGATGCCTCAGTGGTTCCTCCATCCTGGTAGAGGCAATATTTCTTTCTTTTAAATACCAACATGGCCATACAATGCCCTAACCCTCTGTGGTGAAACTGTTGAACAGATGCATCTCCTTTAAAATACCCCTGAAGAAAGGTTGTTGGCCTGAAACGCGTTGGATAGAATGGAGACAGCGAAACTCCAGATATATGCATCAATGAACATGATGTCTGTATAATAAGCTGTGTATTTTATTGTTTGTTTTTTTGTCCTTTTCAGTTTTTGGGATCTTTTTAATATGTAAAAATATATTTATATATTTTTTACCATATGATTGTGGTGTACTGGTTGCCCTTCAAAGTCCTTTTTCTATGCTTAACCGGGATGTTGGCAACAGGCACCTGGTTATGCAATAGTGGAAACATTTTCGTAGATTTCTCTCGTTCATTACATGGACTGAACAAGCAACATCTAGCCATGTATGCCTAGCTTAACCACTTCAGCCCCGGAAGGATTTACCCTCTTAATGACCAGGCCATTTTTTGCAATACAGCACTTTGTCGCTTTAACTGACAATTGCATGGTTGTGTGATGTTGTACCCAAACAACATTTAGGTCCTTTTTTTTCCCCACAAATAGAGCTTTCTTTTGGTGGTATTTAATCCCCTCTGCGGTTTTTATTCTTTACGCTATAAACAAAAAAAGACCAACAATTTTGAAAAAACAAAACAATATTTTTTACTTTTTGCTATAACAAATATCCCCCAAAAAAATATCTTCATCAGTTTAGGCCAATATGTATTCTTCTACATATTTGTGGTAAAAAAAAAAAATCACAATAAGCGTATATTAATTAAGTTTGCACAAAAGTTATAGCGTCTACAAAATAGGGGATGTATTTATGGCATTTTTATTATTAATTTTTTTTCTTTACTAGTAATGGCAGTGATCAGCGATTTTTTGCAGGATTGCGGCAGACAGATTGGACACTTTTGACACTTTTTTGGGACCAGTGACATTATTATTACAGTGATTAGAGCTAAAATAGCCACTGATTACTGTATAAATGACACTGGCAGGGAAGGGGTTAAGACTAGGGGGCGATCAAGGGGTTAAGTGTTCCCTGGGAGGTGTTTCTAACTGTGGGGGGGTGGACTGACTGGGAGTACAGAGAGATCGCTGTTCCTGATCACTAGGAACAGGCGATCTCTCTCTGCTCCCCTGACAGAACGGGGATCTATTTGTTTACATTGACAGATCCCTATTCTGGCTCTCGGTGTAGCGAACGCGAGTGGCCGGCGGACATTGCGGGCACCAGCCAAGCGCATCGGCTCCGTCGATGCGCCTACTGTAGTCATTGAAGGGACCACCGTACTGGTACGGTGATTGGCACAGTCGAGCCAACCTCCCGCAGTATAACTGCGGTGGCTGGTCGGCAAACGTTTAACAAACAGGAGACAGGATTGTGAATGCAAAAAGGTGTGCCATCTGTATATAACAATATCATATTAACCAAATTCATGAGCTGTAATAAAGGGACATTAATAACTTCACTGAGCAAGAACTGTATTGGCAAGGCAAAGGAGGATGTATTCGGCTTCCTGCAGCCTTCTGGAATATATATGTCACACATCCCAAAAGGTTGTGGAGCCGAAGTATCGCATTTTTTTTACCTTCCATGTCTGCACATTCTCGGGATCGGGCATCATCATCATGAGTTGTTTATTGTCATGTGTATATTTCTAATGAGGTGAAAAAGAGTGATTTGGTTAGAATGGAATGATTTTGCATTATCAGAAGAAGGGAGAATTCTCTATGACAATAATTAGGAAGATTTTTTAAGAATCTCGGTCTCGGGCGTGTTTGGTCCCCTTCCTCCTTTTTTTTTTTTTGTGGGTTTTTGGGGTTACCCTGGATTAAAATGGAATGGGACAGGCTACGGAGTGGAGAGAGGGTGGTGGTAGGAGATGACTAGACTGCATTCCGGAAGCATTAAAGAGAAGAGAGATAATTATAGATATTGGATAACACTTGTTGGTTAATGATGAGAAATAGAGATGATATTTTGGGAAAATTAGATCATTTTAATTTTTTGTTATTATAAGTTATCTTAAAGATATGTTAACTGATAATGCTGTGTAATGATATACCCAGTATGTATATCTTGGAAATGTCCTATGACTAAATAAAATAAAGTAAAAATTTGAAAAAAGAAAAAGAGTGATTTTTTTTTACACGCAAGGGAAACATGAGCAGGTATCTCAAATTCCCCTCCGTAAGATTTACCCCCCTTCATGACCAGACCATTTTTTGCTTTACGGCACTGCGTAACTTTAACTGACGATTGCACGGTCGTGTGACGCTGTACATAAATTAAATTTATGTAATTTTTTCCCCACAAATAGAGCTTTTTTTTAGTGGTATCTGATCACCGCTGGGTTTTTTTTTTGTGCTACAAACAATTTTTTTTTTACTTTCTGCTATTGAACATATCCAAAAAAAAAAATCGGAATGAAATTTCTTCATAAATTTAGGCCAATATATATTCTACTACATATTTTTGGTAAGAAAAAAAAAATACCCAGTAAGAGTATATTGATTGGTTATAGCATCTGCAAACTATGGGATATATACTGGAATTATTTTTTCTATACTAGTAATGGCGGCGATCAGCGACTTATAGTGGGACTGCGATACTGTGTGCAATGGACAATCTGACACTTGTGGGAACCAGCGACACTAAATCAGTGCTAAAAATATACACTGTCACTATACTAATGTTACTGGCCGGGAAGGGGTTAAAAAATCTATGGTGATGAAAGGGTTAAAAGGGTGCCTAATCAGTGTTTTTGTGTTTACTGTAATGTGCTTTCACTAAAGTATGTGCTGTTTTTTATTCCCTGCTTTGCAGGGAAACAAAATCCAGCACATCCCTGGTGACAGGACAGGTCTCTGCCTTGTCTACATAGAAGGAGCTCTGTCCTGTCTTCCTGTTTGCCGATCAGCGGGTGCCAGCGG